>CM076582.1:1482991328-1483338828 GCA_034641835.2 Pinus albicaulis
ATTGGTGTTATTCATTTCAAATACTTGTTTCCATATTTAGTTTTCCATCTATTTCTATAAAAACCATGAATAAACGTACATGTTATAGTCATTATTATGCACAATCATGTTATACTCAAGTTATCAATTTCTTAGTAATTATATTATTTACAAAAGTTCTCAACTCTACACTATAAACATGTATTAAAAAATAAATATACAATCTCAATTTATTACTTATTTCCATGGTCATTATTTATTCCATAGACCTAAAAATGATTGGAATTTATCTCACTACCCTTTGAAGCAATCCCTTCATTTCTTCAACCATCTTCCACAACTTCCTCTTCCTTACGACACTCATTCTATAACTATCACCAATCCACTTCACCCTAATAGTACCTAAGGTGATACATCTTTCCAAATTCTTTGCATGAAAGCAACACATCAACTTATTAACAAGATAACCATTTCCGAGCTTTTAGTTCAATCCTTAGTAGGCACAAGGTTTCATAAATCTTCATATTGAGCTCCTTTCATTTTCATTTGTCAACATTATTTCATAACTCTATTCTCATGAGAGTGCTTTACCTATGACATCTGCATGAAACTACCCTACCATTTAGTTCCTTCACTACATCAACAAATACTCCTAAAATTATCTCAAATGCCCAAGTTAGTATCAAGTTCATTATTCTCATAGGTTGCATAATAATGTTTAATGAATTATAACATAAACATGCATTAAATAATTAATATATACCTATGTATATATTATTTAAGGAAAATTTATGTTATATATATATATATATATATATATATATATATATATATATATATGTATATATAGATATTGCAAAATAATGCTAGTCAGTGAAGGAAATATGGAAACCTAGAAATATGATCACTAAAAATAATTATTAGAGGTACTTACAAAACTTTTTAGGACATTGTAAATGGCAGAAACAATATTCTTGCATATATAATTTTTATTTATCAACAATTTTTGCAACTCAAGTAAAATGTCACTTTTCTAAGATTGGTATGTTTTTTTTTTTCTCTAAAGCATAATGAATATATTTGCATTAAGCCCTGGTTTGCCATGAAAATGTTGGAATTTTTCTAAATAAATTTGTATAATTGTAGATAATAGATGGCTCTAATGTTGAATTTATATACAATTTTAAATTAAGAGACGTAGTGAAGCTTTAAAAACATGAGGTTGACCATTAGGCCATATCATATTAATTTTTTTTTTTTTTACTATATAGTCCTTCATCCATTATAGTGTAGTTTCTTTTCTAATTTCATAATAAGTCAACCAATACAAATTTATAATGTAAATAAAATATGAATGCTTTTCTATAGATTTGATATATGCCAAAATAATATAAATAAAAATAATTATTAATTTTTGAAAAAAAAATATATATATATATATATATATTAAAGCCAATGCAAATGTATTATATCACTCTGCCTATACATACTTTTGGGACCAATTACTATAACCCCACTTCATATAAACCCTTTCATTATAGTTTAAACCCTGCCCATTGTATATTCTTAACCTTTCATATAATACATAAAACCCATCGCATAGACTTATCCCTGGGTCCGGCCTATCAGATCCCTGAAGCATTCATCCTATTTTCCCAGCCATCAGATCATCATTCCCCAAATCCAATGGCCAATAGTCTCTTTCACATTCCTGATTGAGAAATATTAACATTACTAAGACCTTGCGAAATGAGTTGTTTTTGCATCCCGGCTCCCTGCGATGTGGCAGCCTTTGAATCCATCGCATTCCTCCAACCAAAGCTACTTACAATATTTGATTGATGTGAAAAAAACTGGGTTTTTTCTGCCCGTTATGAATACTACCACTCCCATTTGAAATTAACTCTGCACCCTTATGTTTAACCACTGTTGGTTAAAACATAAAAGACAACCCTTTGTAAGACCTTTTCACCATTTCTGTTATAGTTTACAGAGAAGAAGCCTTGACTACTTGATTTCAGCAAAATATTACTTTGTCGACCTGTTATCAAGCTATTTCAACCAGAATTCAAACCTCTTGATGCTAAAGATGCTGCAGAACCTGTTTAAAGTAGTATAAAGACTAGTTTGAGCATATTTCATTGCCAGAAAGCCTTCGCTGCTTCCAAAACTTATTCTACAAACCAAAAGCTTCATTTTTTCAGCTATTCTTGAAATACCAAGACCTATACTTACAACAAGGGAGTAACTTGTTAATTAATTGAACTATTTAGGAATTTTGCAGACCAAAAAAAAGATATTGTTGCTTCCAAACCCTTTTCTGCAAATTTAATTCATCTTTTCACAGTAGTTCTAAGGGTATGAACTTATTTCTTGGCCATAGAGAGTAATTAATCTATAAAACTAAATAAATATGGCTTCCCAAGGTATCGCAACAGTCAATCCCCTACAACCTCCAATTTTTGATGTAGAACATACTCCCCTTGCAGACATAGACTTTAAAGTTTGTGACCTTGTCATTGAGTTCAACCTCCTCGAGCTCCACTGTTGGAGCCATGATAATTAAATTGACCAAGCTGATGATGTTTTCCTTTGGGAGTCAAATTTTCCCAAGTATATTGTCTCGTAGACCTTCCAGTGTCAAGAGTTTGTAAAACTCTGTCAAACCAGTTATTTTCCTCATCAAAGAACCCTTTTAACCCCTGGTAAAGAGATTTTATTCACCATAATAGTTGAATCAATAAACCAAATGCTACAAATTCAAACTAGACCTGATGAAGCCCCACTTTCTATTGATATACTCTTTGAATTGTATTTAAAGCTAGACTTCCGCAAGAGGTTCCATATATTTCAAACATTCATTCCCTCATCAGTAGAAACTCCCAAGACTAATCCTCCTTATCTGTCTGCTATATTCTCTAAGAGAACCAGGCATATCATCACAATCTTGTCTTGTCTTCTAGTTTATATTACTAATGAGCATGTTGATGCTTCAGTCTTAGGTTTTCTTTCTATTTTCTCCCATGGTCAGCCTCCTACTTCTATATTCAATTTTTCACAGTACCTCTCTGATACGATCCATGAACAGCTGGTTAAATTACCAGAGGAGGGAGTGTTCAAGTATTCATGTGTTTTGTTCCATATGTTCCTATACTTTCAATCTGGAAGATTTGGCATAAACCTTCAAAAACTGGATTTTGAAGGTAATACTCAGTCAATAATATTTTGGACTTTATTAATCAAGAAATATTCCACAAATTTCACATACAAACACTTCATTGACTCATTCGTTTATCCTACTGTCAACATGCTAAGCAGCAACATTCATCCAAGAGTTAGTGAGGAGGTAAAAAATGTCTTATAGCTATCAGAACACATTACGACAAGTGATTGGTATATTTATCAAAACCACATAAATATTAGAGTTTATGGATGTCATTTAACCCCATATAAAGTGTCAAAAACCTCCCCGTGAGGTTATTTCACTTGAGTATATCAGGAAGATCCTTAACTCTGATGAAGTTAAATCTATATCATCCAAGAAGAAAACACAATTTAAGATCAAAAACCAGATTAGTCCCTTCATATGTAATAACAGGACTGCTGGTCAATAGACAGCAAAGTGTCTTCAGGAATTCAGGTTCAGTGAAAGCTTCAAATGGAATTATGATCCTTTAGGAATTATCAGCAAAATAAGAATCAAGTTTAAATTAACTCTGTTTATCAGTTTGAATGGTTGGAGAATACTTTAAAAGAGGCAGAGAAGCAAGGTGATACTAGTTCCATCTTTTAAACTCATGCCCCACAAGATAGGAACTCCGAAAGATCCAGAGAAGAAGGATCATACTTTGCTCAAACCACCACTGAAAGAAAATTCAAATTGATGTAAAGGAAGAAGCCCAAATTAAATCATGTAACCGAACAAGTTGAAAAAATTGAGATTATTGACATATATATAATGGTAAAAGACAATGCACCTAGAACAGTTTCAAAGGAAACTCACCAGCCTTCAATATCTAACACTTAGATTATTCAGAAGCAGCATAGTGTTGAAGTGTCTTCACCCAGTAAACCAACAGATAAAGAATAGGATATTATACAGAAGTATAAGGAAATCAAGCTCAGGAATGAGGCATTAAAAGAAGATACTTATGCCCAATACTGGAAGCAAACACCAAGTGACTAAAGCGGGTTACTTTCATCATTTAACTAAAATACCAGGAAGATGCAGATGACTTCCTTACAGCCCACAATGAATCATCCTAAGTCATCAACAGATTATAAAAAGACATCATATGAAGTTCAAGCCAAGGAACTTCATCCAATAGACAAAATAGAATTTCATAAGAAAGCTGGTGAAATTTTGTATTCTACCATGACCAATAAAGCATTCAAAAGCTAAAAAATACGCTAGAAAACATCAGAGGTCAGCTAAAGCTAGAAAAGGATTCCTCACAAGTGAAAGACAATAGAATCAAATCTATAGAAGAACTGGTCATAGAGATAGGATATGGTCCTAAAAACATTAAAGTTGCAGAAGAAATCATAAAGAAAAATAATGCAGACATTTCCGCATTAAATAAGCAACTCAAATTGCATCCTAATGAATATCCACAAGACAAAAAATTATTACAAAATGCAAGTCAAAAAGATGAGATGATGAACCTCATTCTTCACTTAACTGCCCAATTGAAATAAATGGAAAATGAGATGGATAAGTTAGTGCAGAAGAAAAAGGCTAGCATGGAATCAATACTTGTCACTTTTATTCTTATAGTCACTATAACAGTTCCTTCTACCTTATCAAATTCATTGGACCCATCAGTTCCAGTAGCTACAACACTTCCCATTTCATCAACAACTACTTTAGCAACATAATCATCTACAACAACAACACAGCCTAGTGATGAAGCAGGTAAACTAGTTAAAGTAATGAAAAAAATGTCCATCCAGACTAATGAAATATATAAACTTAAAGAAAAGTTAAAAATTCTAGAGGATGAGAAGAAACTAGTACAAATCATGCACAAAAATGAAGTACAAAAGAAAAACAGATTGAATGAGAAATTAAAGAAGCCAGAGAAAGAGTTGATGTTAAGTCCCTATATTAATAGTCTAGTCCCTTATTTTGTTAGTGTATCCCCCCTTATTGTTATTGTTGTACCCCTGTAACCCCCATATTGTTATTATTATGCCCTTACATTATTATTGTTAGGTCGGCTAGGGTTACATTGTGGCCCCATGGACTCCTATATATAGAAAGGAGGTTTTTTCATTTGTATCATCCTAGAATTTTTCATTCATGTAATGTATTGGAGGTTGCCTCGTTGAAGTGGCTTATTTCTAAGGCATTGATATCTTTTTTCTTCTATTTTTGGAGCTAGTTTCACAACATTTGGTATGAGAGCTTTGGATTGTAGGGTTTTCTACTCCAAACAGGTCATCCTGGAATTTTCGCTATACCTTTTTTTCTACGAAGGTTCGAAAGCTGAAATTTGTAGAGTGCAAAGCCGAAATCATGAGAAACATCGTTGAAATATTTTAGAGCTTGGTTTGCAATATTTTCGGAGATATGATCTGTGGAATTTAGGGCTTTTTATAGGCTCTTGAATTTAACATAAACAGGTCATCGCAGAATTTTCGCTATAAATTTTTTTCTACGAAGATTCCAAAGATGAAAGTCTTAGAGAGAGAATTCAAAAGCCAGAGGAACATCGTTGCAAAATTTCAGAGCTTTGTTCACAATATTTTCAAAGATATGATCTGTGGAAGTTAGGTCTTTTTCAGGCTCCCGAATTTCATCTCAAAGAGGTGATCGTGGGAAAGTCCTCATAACTCTCTCTATGAGCATCAGATTGGAATTCTATAAAAAGTGGCTTGAAGTGAACAGAATTTAGTTTCCTTTATATTAATTTCAGAGCCAAAGGAGCAAACATGGACATGTAGAAATTCGTACAAGTTCTCTCTATTGAACCATTCCATAATTAGGTCATTGTGGGAGATTCGACATAACTTGTCCTGAAGAATCAAAATCAGGTCAGACTTGTGTTATTCGAAAGACGATTTAGAGGGAGACCGTGGGGCCAATTTTTAGATATTGAAGATCTCAAATCACAGAGATAATTCAGTTTCAATATAGATCTCCTCAAAAGCAAGAAAAAGGTGTGTATTTGGTTTTTAAAATTGCATAACGTTTGTTTGAAAAAGCAGTTTGAAGCGATTCAAAGGGAATATTTTAGAATTTTTATCGGTATTGGGTTCTATAATTCCTCCAAAAAATAATTCCATACCCATTAAGCCCTCAAAAAGCTATATTATGACACATGAAGAGGAAGAATTGCAGTATGAGATATCAAAATTACAGTACCAAGTGCAACAAATTTCGATCTTACGAAGAGCAACCGAAGATGACATAGATGGTTTAAAAGCATAAATGGAGGCTAAGTTGGATGGTTTGAAGGATCAAATAATAGCTAATATGGATGATAAACTAGTGGAAGATCACATCAAGAAACAACAACAAGTTCTCCAACTCTCAAAGGATAACCTAACTTTGGTGTAGAATCTAATGAAACAACAGGAAGATCAACATCACATCGAAAGAAGTTCTAAAGTAGTCACATAAAAAATAAATCGACAAGTACAATCAATTTCAGAGTATCTCAGCAAGTGGAAGAACTTTCCTATAGAATATTCTACATGGGAGGTTGAGAATTTTATACAGAAGCATCAAGAAATAATCAAGCGTTGAGGAAAACACTTGTTTGAAGGAGAGGGGCATGTTAAGTCCCTCTATTAATAGTGTAGTCCCTTATTATGTTAGTGTATACCCCCTTATTGTTATTTTTGTACCCCTGTAAGCCCCATATTGTTATTATTGTACCATTACATTATTATTGTTAGGTCGGCTAGGGTTACATTGTGGCCCCACTAGGATTACATTGTGGCCCCATGGACTCCTATATATAGAAATGAGGTTTTTTCATTTGTATCATCCTAGAATTGTACATTCATGTAATGGATTGGAGGTTGCCCCATCTAATTGGCTTATTTCTAAGGCGTTTATATCTCTTTTCTTCTATTTTTGGAGCTGGTTTCACAACAATTGACATTAAAATAACCACTTGCACAAGCTAAGAAACAATTTGGGATAATATCATTGACTCTGTTAATGATATTTGGCCATCCATTCAAGTTATTTATGAACATAAGGATCTAATCACAGCAGCAAGTGAATCCATTCAGAAAATAAAGGAAGAACTTCGTAAGAAGCCAGAGGAGGCCAATGAAATCATTAAGTTTCTTAATTCGAAAGAAGAAACAAGAATTAGAGGAAATTGCGATTAGTGATAGAACTGAAACCATCATAGAATTTAGGAAGGTAATTTCTAAAAGGAACTTAATGGTACAACTGGAAGAAAAATGTCAGAACATGGAGATTTCCATAACAGATTCATGATGAAGTTTGATATTTTGAGACATAAAGGCCTACCAAATCCATTGGTTATCAATGACAGATTGATGAAACAAGAATATTATGATAAGAAAATCAAAGAAGTGGCAGAGGAACAAGCCAAAAATTCAGCCATGCAAGGAATTCCAATAGGAAAAGTACTCTGTAAGAGTTTTGAGAACCTCTTTTACCTACAGCATGAGGTAAAACATCTCTTCATGAACAAGTCTACATTTTCAAAGTATACAGAGGCTGATGAGATATTCAGAAGAATGGTAAAGATAAATTTACCAACTGCAAAATCTTTGGAGAAGTTATGTGATTTACTTTAAAATTGAAAGGTAAAACAGTAAAAGAGCATTCAAAGTGAACATAGAGAAGGTAGTTTTAAGTTGAAAACAATAGCCAAAGGTTAAAGTGAAAACAGAGATAGTTTAAAGAGTATCAGTTAAAGTTGAAGAGTATGAGATGAAAGATAAGGTTTTAAAGTCAAAACAGAGATAAATCAGAGTGAAATACAGCCAGCATAAAGGAAACTCAACAACAGCAAGTGTTGCACAGCAGTCAAAGAAAAATCAGCAAAAGATCAAACACCAAACAAAAAAATCAATAAAAGCCGGGATAACTTGCATTAGTTAGATAGTTGTCTCTATATTCTTGCATGAATATATTTTTTATTCCTTGAATAATTCCTAAGTCAGTTTAGGATATTTTGCAATATTTTTTTTGTATAAATACTTCACAATTCAAATTATTGAGTGTGGATTGTGGATTGCCAAACATCTCTATAGATTTATTGATCTGAACTAGAGGGTTCATTGTACCATTTTCAAGTCAGAAAACTGAATTGAGCAATAAAGGAATTATATTAGAGGATTCATGCGTTGAGACACTTGAGTGAAGTACTTTCAATTGTTCTTTATTATTTTCTTAAGTTTTTCATATACTTGCATGTTTTCTAAATCTAAATGTATAACAGGAATTTTGTTTCAAAACTTGTTTAAAAACACTGTCTTGAACTGTTATTTCATTTTCATTTTTCTATCGATATCTAGATTAGGAAATTCTTCATTTCTCCCTATTTTTGATTGACCTCCGTCATTTCCGTCATTATCTGGATCTAAGAATCCTTAATTTCTCTCTCATCCTGATTGAAACCATTTCGTCATCCAGCCTAAAGATCTGAATCAGGTCAGCTACCTTGCCCTATGTATACTTCCCTTTAGAACCTTGATTTTGTTTTGTTGCTTGATACATTGAATCCATTAGCCCAATTAAAAACAGACCTGCATCTATCCATCTAAATTAGTAATTCCACCACCAAGCCAAACCAAAATAAAAAAATCCAATCAATCTTACATAACTAGCCTAAAATCAACTAAAAAACAAAGTTAAATCATAAAGAGAGAGCTTTCTCTGAGCATTAGGAAGGCTAAATCCTAAATCTTAAGAGCAGGATTGTGGTTACCTCTAATATTCTTTAAAAACAAAAATAATAACAACCCTAAGAATTATTGGAGTGATAACATACTAGCGACTCCACTGGGGATCAAACCCAGAATCTCTGGTTTTGCAGACCAGCCCTCAGTGTTTAAAATAAACCTTAAAAGAAAGATTTTTACTTATATTTTCACCTAAATGTTGTTTTAGGGTTGTTAGAGAATTTTTTCATTAAAAATTAAAGTTTTGGCTTCTAGAAGAAGCTATTATACCAAGTCTCATCCTGATCCACAACCTGCTGTAATAGTAGATGATCCTGATTGAATTTTAAAGAAAAACAAAAAAGTAGAAATTTTAGGAAATACAAGTCCATTAATCAAATCCAATTCACTCCCCAAACAATTATTAAGTTTATAAGACATTGAGTTTGATTTTTCTTTTGAACACTCTTTGTTTAGAACTAAATCAGAAAGTTCAATTTATTATAGTGTAATATATCCTAATTTCATTTCATTTATTGAAACAAAGAAGGAGAATGTTTCACTTGAATCAGATCAACTTGATTTGATAAACTTGAGGCCTTAACTGAAACTATGATCAAGGATATTGATATAGCCTATTTTCAACATTCCATTGAATTGAATTCTTTATCTGCTTATACCCCTAAGCCTTCTACCATTCATTCAGAATCTGTAAATTCATCTTTATTTAGTACCACCTCATCTATTACTTCCAATACACTTCATTCCACTAAATCATTCGTCCCTATGCTTCCTCTTCAACCTAGAGTTTTATTTCCATCTCCAAATGCTTCAAGTTCACCTTCTAGCAGTGTTGCTACATTTTCAAGTACTTCAACATCATATACAAGTACATATTCTAGTATACCAATCTCATCTGCAAGTACTTCAACCTCATCACCAAGCACCACACATTTACCTCCTAGCCAAGCTAGTAGCTTAGCAATGGATGTCAGATATGCCCCATTGTTCTTACCAGCCCAATTACATGCCATGCCCCAAGATTACCAAAGCAAAATCCTTCAATTTGATGGAACTAGTCAATACACTGCACAAAAACATGTTAACAAAATGACTGATTACTTTGAATTGCATGAAATTGATGAAGCTGATGTTCAAATGAGACTGTTTGCCCAAAATTTAGCTAGAGATGTAAATAAGTGATTTAAAGCTTTACCTTCCAATCATATTGCTAATTTAGAAGCTTTCCATAGATTGTTTATCAATAGATGGGTGAAAAATAAGAATCCCTTACAAATTTTTCTGAATCTGAACACATTGGAAGAGCTCCTAATGAGTCAGTTTAGGACGATTGTACTAGATTCAACAGTATCTATAATGCTATTCCAGCAAACATCAAACCCCCACAAAATATAGCTTTAATCAAATTTCTTGATGGTTTTCACATGGATATGTCATACCAATTGAGAGAAAGGAACCCAGAAACATTAGAACAGATGCAAAGCAATGCAGTTAGTGTAGAAGAAAATTTGTTAGCTAAGAGAGCCAGAATGAGAAATGGAAGAAGAGTAACTATAAATGATAGAACATCTACATCAAACTGTAATATAGATAGCTTAGCAAAAACTATGGAAAAAATGATGGATAGATTAGAGAATATGGAATGAAAACCATAGTGGTATAATCAACAACAAGGTCATCTAATAAGAAATCCCAATTTTAGAAAGAATTCCAACAATGGTAAATCTAGAGAATCAGCACTTGATCAACAAATAACACCACCTTTCCAAGAGAACTATGTTGAAAGTTCTCACCAAAATGAAGAAGATGAATACACTCAGATTAAGTTAATGGGAATTAATGATGATAATACTATTTTTCTTACACAAAAAGAACAAGAATTATACATGCTATAACAGCTACAGTTAGAATCTGGAGAGTCTTTTGATTATAAGAAAGGTTATGAATTTTCCATTAATGAAGTTCACAAGCAATATAATCTTAGGAGTAAGAAAAATGTTGAAGCCCCTACTAAGGAAATTTCCAAAACTCATACGAAGAAAACAGTAGAAGCTCCTACAACCAAAGTACTACAAATTCTCCCTAGAGAAACCCAGCAAAACTCTAGTTGAACTTAGAAAAATTCCATTCCTAATCATAAAATTTATAGTCAGAAAATTACACTCAGTCCTAAAATTGTTGACATTACAGATATTGTTGTTCGAACATCAGTTGATCCTCAAAAATCTACTACTGGTAAAACAACAGTTTCTACTAAAACAACACCTTCTGCTAAAACTTTAGTTGATCCTAAGACATTTGTTGCTGTTCAAAAATCAGTTGATCCCAAAGCAGCTGCTGAAAATTCAAAATCTGCCAAAACTACCACTGCTACTCTAACTATTCCACAAAAGAAGATTGAAAATAGAAAAACAGTGGAAACACAAACAAAAAAACCAATTGTAGAAAAGGAAGAGAAAAACACTCAAACTACAGTTAGTAAAGAAGAAATCATTCATTTAGGGAAAACACAAGTACCATTCAATATCCAAACTGAAATTGCCAAACTAAAAATACCAATTCCTTTAATAGAGTTGGTAAAACAAAAGTTATACAAATCACAGATCACTCAAACATTGAACATAAATGAAGGAGAAGAATCTGTTAATCTAAATTATGATCAACCAAAACTACTATTTGGCCTTGAGGTAAATGGAAAACATCAAGAAGGTGGTGTTCCTCCTTTCTACATTAGTTGGGTATTCATGATCAAATTTTACACAATGCTCTGCTAGATTCAGGAGCATCGCACAACTTAATTCCAAAAGCTATCATGGAAACTTTGAATCTAGATATCACCAGACCATATAAAGATACCTTCTCTTTTGATTCTAGCAAAGTCAAATTTCTTGGCCTAATAAAAGATTTATTTGTCACTTTAGTCCAATACCCAAGAAAAAGTATATTCATGGATATTGTAGTAGTTGATATTCCTCCAAAGTATGGAATGCTATTATCTCGCTCATGGGGAGAAAAATTGCAGGGATCTCTACATTTAGACATGCCGTATGCCACAATTTCAATATTTGGTAAACCTGAAAAGCTTTACAAAGATACGTTAATGAATTACATGGTCAGCAGTATAGAACAACCACAGAACTATCCTATTTACTCTGTACACTCTGATATGGATTCTTTCATCTTATGTAATTCAGATTCTGGCATAGATAAAACAACAACTTTAAAACAAAAACATAAAGAAGTGGACAGTGACAATGTATTTCATGAATCAATGTGGCACTTAGAATTTGATGGATCAGTGAAAATACTAGGAGTAGGAGCAGGAGTTTGGATTCATAACATGGAAAATAATCATTCAGAAGGTCATGCCTTTAGATTAAACTTTAAATGTACAAACAACATGGGAGAGTATGAAGCTCTAATCTTAGGACTGTAGATTATTATAAATTTAGGAGGCAAAATAGTTTCTATCATGGGAGACTCTGACTTATTCATAAAAAATAAATAGAGGAGAGTATTATGTGTATAATCCTAGACTAACCCAATACAGAGAATAAATTTTAGATCTGATTAAATAATTTATTGAAATTGACTTTGTTGTAATTCCTAGGAAACAAATCATGCATGCACACAATTTGGCTACTTTTTCTAGCACCTCCAAGCTGTCTTTTTAGCCAAATCACCAATATACATCAAAGGTAAGACACAAGCCTACTATACTAGACAACTTGAAATATTAGCAGATTTTTACACAGGATTTTCAAATCTACCACTTTATGAATGCCAAGGGAGAATTCCAAAATTGGAACATAGATACTGATTGTACAGTAGATGATAAAATAGATAGAGAGGTAGATGTATATAATTTATATTTAACTAAACCCACTAAATTCACTCTAGTAGAAATAGATAAATTAGAAAATGTAGAAATGGAAGAAATAAAAAATGATGATTCTGATATTTTATACCTTAAGAATAAATTTTTACCTAAGGGATTAGCTGCATTAGAAGATCTTTTTGATTCAAATTACTTTGTAAGAAAACAAAAAATGGAGCCATTAAGATCAAACATAGAATAATGTAATATATGAACAAAAAAGAAACCTAAGCTTATCAAACATTCAAAAGCACTACCTCAAGATGAAAATTTGAAATATATAGCTTTGTTTAAATAATTTCAAGACGTCTTTGCATGGAGTTATGAAGACCTTAAATCCTATGACACCAACATCATTCAACACAAAATACCTATAAAAGGAGATTAGAAACCATTTAGATAGAAGCTTAGGAGAATCAATCCAAATCTTATGCATTTGATTGAGAAAGAGGTAAAAAGGATATATGAAGCACAGATCACTTCACCTATCAGATATTCTGATTGGGTTTCAAACTTAGTTCCCACTAGGAAGAAAACAGAGTAAATCAAACTTTGTGTTGATTTACAGAACTTAAATTTTTTTTCCCTAAAAGATAACTATCCTCTCCCAAAAATGGACCATATTTTACAGAGGGTAGTTGGCTCATCCAGGATTTCATTACTTGATGGATTCTCTGGATATAATCAAATCTTAGTTCAACTAGAAGACCAAAAAAAGACAAAATTTACTACTCCTTGGGGTGCTTTCATGTATTTGAAATTTCCTTTTCGATTAATGAATGTAGGAGCTACATTCCAGAGAGCTATGGACATAGTTTTTGCCAAATAAATTCATGATTTTATTGTCATTTATCTAGGTGATATAACAGTATTTTAAAAAGTAGACAATGAACATCTAGATCATCTCAGACAAGTGTTCATTAAATGCAGAAAATTTGGTATTTCTTTGAATCCAAAAAAGACACTCTTTGGACTTGAAGAAGGTAAAATATTAGGACACATAATCTAAAAAGAGGGAATTAGGATAGATCCAGCCATAATACAGGCAATTTTGAACATAAGTCATCCTAGAAATATCAAGGAATTGTGGGCATTCTTAGGTAAAATTAATTTCCTTAGAAGATTCATTTCTAATTTTGGAGAAATAATTAGAGAACTAAATAACATTTTAAAAAGAGAGTCATCACTTAAATGGACAACAGAGGCCAAACAATCCTTTAAATCAATCAAAAAATCTCTTACAAGAACACCAGTCCTAATAAGTCCCGATTTCAAAAAAGATTTCATCATTTATTCTTTTTCTTCAGAACATACCATTGCAGCAGTCTTATTGCAAAAGAATGATCAGGGTTATGACCAACCCATTTTTTTTTCAGCAAATCCCTAAGAGATGCAACAGTAAAGTATAACATAATGGAAAAAAAAGAAATTTATTTCGTAAAGGACATTAAATATTTTAGGGTGTATATTTTATACTCACACATCGTTGCATATGTTACAAATTCAGTAGTAAAGGGCATTCTGACTCAGAATGGGCTTGATGGTAAGAGAGGCAAATAGATTTCCACTATTTTGGAATATGATATTCAAATTAAGCCCACCAAAGTCATTAAAGGCCAAGTTTTAGCCAAAATCATGGCTGATTCAAACTGCTAGGCCTTATATATAATTTTTTTTCTCAATTAGATGATCAGGAAGAGATGGCGACTCCACATATCAGTTAAGGTTTCTTATATTCACCTTCGTATGTAGATATCATATTTTTTTTACTAAACTTACAAGCTCCTCTTGTTTTG
Source organism: Pinus albicaulis (assembly GCA_034641835.2). Taxonomy (NCBI): domain Eukaryota; kingdom Viridiplantae; phylum Streptophyta; class Pinopsida; order Pinales; family Pinaceae; genus Pinus; species Pinus albicaulis. The sequence goes on from CM076582.1 coordinate 1,483,005,876, forward strand.
TCTGGAACTAAAGGTAGATTCCTAAAGTTAAAAGCAATGAAATATTGTATCATAAATAATGCTTTGTTTTGGAAAGATCATGGTGGAATTTTATTGAACTGTTTACTAAAAGATGAAGCTGATAAATTTATCGAAGAGTTTCATGCAAGTGACTATGGTGGACACATTTACTAGAAATCAACTGCTGATAAAATATTGGGGGAAATTTTTTACTAGCCCACTCTTTTTGCATATGTAATAAAGTATGTGACCTCCTATCAAAAATTCCAGACCTTTGAAGGGAAGAAAAAAACTATTACCTTTACCCCTTAAACCCATCTCCACAGAAATGATTTTTCAACAATGGGGTTTAGACTTCATTGGTGAAATTCACCCACCCTCCTCAGCCCAGCATAAATGGATATTGATAGCACAGATTATCTCACCAAGTGGATAGAAGCCATTCCTTCTAGACAAGCCACTCATTTTTTCATCACCTCATTCCTTGAAAACAATATACTATCCAAATTTCTACTTTCAAGTCTAAGAAAATGATTGAATTTTGTAACAAATACCACATTAACCTTGTCCATTCCACTTCCTATTACCCTGAAGGTAATGGAATTGTAGAATCATCAAGAAAAATCCTCATTAATATCATCAAAAAACTGTTAGAAGACAATAACAAAACCTAGAACAAAAAGTTAGTTAATTCCTTATGGGTAGACAGATTAACCATAAAGAGGTCCATTGGTACATCTCCCTATCAGCTAGTATATGGGATGGATCCTAATTTTCCATCCTCTTTAGGAGTGCTAGTGATGAAAATTATCCAAGAACTGCAGGTATAAACCAATGATATCCAAAGAAGGATAAATCAGACCATACATTTGCAGCAAACTAGGGAAGAAATCTATGTCAAATCACAAGTTCTCCAAGATAAAGTTAAAAATATATTTGACAAGAGAACAAAGGAAGAGGCTTTTTACATAGGTGATAAGGTGCTCAAATGGGATTCAAGAAGAGAAGATAAAGGTAAACATGGTAAATTTGATTTTCTATGGAAATGTCTCTACATCATTTATGGTTACAGAGGTAACAATGCATTATTTTTAAAGGAGTTAGATGGATAAGATCTGCCAAGTGGACCAATCAATGGTAGGATGATGAAGCATTAATTTTCTCCAAATTAACCAATAATTCACTTTGTTTACTTTTCTCATTATACATAACATGGAAAAGCATAAATTGGATTGGATGTTTTCCTTGCAAAGTTGAAGCCCGAAGAGAAGGCCCTAAAATTTGAAATACAAAATATTATAAGTATGAATAAAGCAGAGCTCAGAAAATAGTTTCAAGGCAAGAACAGTCAAATTTCAAAGGCTACTGATCTCAAATTTCTTGACATTTCACCAGGAAACGCCATCCCCATGTGGAGCCATTGTTAGGGTCCTATAATAACAGGATTCATAATTTTGAATTGACTATGATTAGTCTTGTAATATGTACATATTTTGATTTTATGCAAATTGTTTTCCCTTATTAAAAAATGTAAAGAGGGTAAGTCCTAAAATAAAAATCAAAGGATTGAAAGAAACAAATAAAAAAAGAATATAAAATATGAACTGCACCAAAAAGAGATAAAAAATAGATCCTGTAAGTGATGCACATTCAAATGCCACTAATTTTTACTTTACTTTTCAAAATAATATTGTGTGCAACTTTTCAAAAATGCCACAATCCATGAAGGTCAAATTGCTTAATCTTGATCTTTCATGCTTTAAATTTCATGCTGATAGATAGATAATGAAGATCTAGCCAAACCGTTTAATCTTAGCAAGCTAGTAGTTAGGTAGAGAATAATAATGAGCTCAAAGGTTTAATCTGAGCCATTGGAATTCATAAGGATAGAATTAGATATTTTTCTTATAAAAGAAAAATAAAAAGGGTCTGCAAGCTCAAATGCACCCAAATAAATGAAGAAAACATGTTAGGGTAAATGATGGGTAGGTAGAAGCGGCTTTCACAAGGCATGGATAGGAGAAATTTGTCATTTCATATTACTAAATTCCTTATAAAATCATTTCCCTTTTAAAAATACCCCTTCCCCTTCATATTAACCTTTCCCTTTACTACATTCATTTTTGTTTACAAAAACCCCATTTCCTTAGTTAAAAAAGCATATTACCTTTGGAAAAGTAAAAAATCCCTTTAATAACTTCCCTTTTCATTCAAAATACCCCCAAAACCCCCTTATCCTAATTTTAAATGGTTAAATTGATATATCAGGCCCCACTGTAACAAATCCTTCTTGATATCAGTTTTTACATTAAAACTTAGTGTATTTTATAATCTTGCATGATATTCATTTCATCCCCCATTTATTTTAATCCCTTGTTTAAATTTATTTTATTAACTCCTGTATATACACGTAAACCCTGTATATATTAACTCCCTATTATAAAGTCCCGATCCCATATATATTAAATCCAATGCATATGTATTATATCACTTCGCCTATACATATTTTTGGGCCCACTTACTATAACCTTGCTTCATATAAACCCTTTCATTATAGTTTAAACCCCACCCATTGTATATTCTTAACCTTTTCTAGAATACATAAAACCCATCACATAAACTTATCCCTAGGTCTCGCCGATCAGATCGTCGAAACATTCATCCTATTTTCCCAGCCGTCAGATCATCATTCCCCAAATCCAATGGCCAATATCCTCTTTTGCATTCCCGATTGAGAAATATTTAACACTACAGAGACCTTGCGAAATGGGTCGTTTTCGCATGCCCACTCCTTACTATGTGGCAGCCTTTGATTCCATCGCATCCCTCCAACCAAAACCAATTACCATCTTTGGTTGATGCGAAAAACACAGGGTTGTTTTCTACCAGTTATGAATACTATCATTCCCATTTGAAATTAACTTCGCACCCTTATGTTTAACCACTGTTGGTGAAAACATACAAGACTACCCTTTGCAAGCCTTTTTCACCATTTCTGTTTTATTTTGCGGAGAAGAAGCCTTTCTGACCTGATTTCAACAAAATATTACTCTTTCAACCTGTTATCAAGCCATTTCAACTAGAATTCAAACTTCTTGATGCTAAAGATGTGGCAAAACCTGTTTAAAGTAGTATAAAGACCAGTTTGAAGCATATTTCATTGCCAGAAATCCTCTGCTACTTCCAGAACTTATTCTGTAAACCAAAAGCTTCATTTTTTTAGGTATTCCTGAAATACCAAGACCTGTACTTACAGCAAAGGAGTAACCTATTAATTAATTGAACCAGTTAGGAATTTTGCAGACGACATAAAATCTATTATTTCTTCCAAACCCCTTTCTACAAACATAATTCATCTGTTCATAGTATTTCTAAGGGCCTGAGCATATTTATTGATCAGAGAGAGACTAATTAATTGATAAACTAAATAAATATGGCTTCTCAAGGTATTGTAATGGCCAATCCCCTGCAACCTCTATTTGTTGATGTAGAACATACTCCCCTTACAGAAAAAGTATTTAAGATTAGTGACCCTCTCAGTGAGTTCAACCTCCTTGAGCTCCACTACTGGAGCCATGATAAGTCAATTGGCCAAGATGATGATGACTTCCTTTGGGAGTAAAATTTGCCCAAATATACTATCCCACAGACCTCCCAGTGTCGAGAGGTTATGAAACTCTATCAAAACCAGTTATTTTCCTGATCAAATAGCCCTTGTAACCCCTGGTAAAGAGATTTTATTCACCATAACAACTGAATCAATAAACCAAATGCTACAAATTAAACCTAGACCTGATGAAGCCCCATTGTCTATTGAGATACTCACTGAATTGTATTTAAATATAGAATTCCCCAAAAGGTTCCAGATATTCCAAACATTCATTCCCTCATCAGTAGAAACTCCAAAAACCAATCCTCCTTATCCATCTTCTATATTCTCTGAGATAACCAGGCATATGATCACAATTTTGTCTTATATTCTGGGTTATTTTATTGATGAGCATGTTGATGCTTCAGTCCTAGGTTTTCTTTCTATTTTCTCCCCTGGTCAGCCTCCTTCTATATTCAATTTTTCCCAGTACCTCTCTGATACAATCCATGAATAGCTGGTTAAATTACCCGAGGAGGGAGAGTTCAAGTATTCATCTGTTTTGTTCCATATGTTCCTATACTTTAAATCTTAAAGATTTGCATTCAACCTTACAAAATTGGATGTTGAAGGTAATCCTCAGTTAATAATCTTTTGGACTTCATTAATCAGGAAATATTCCACAGAGTTAACATACAAATACTTTATTGACTCATTCATTTATCCTATTGTCAATCTGCTGAGCAACAACATTCAACCAAGAGTTAGTGAGGAGATAAAAAGGGTCTTACAGTTTATCAAAACACAGTAGGATAGGAGATTGGTGTCTTTATCATAACTACACCGAGATTAGAGTTTATGGATGTCATTTAACCCCATATAAACTGTGAAAATACCTCCCCATGAGGTTATTTTCACTTGAGTATATCAGACAGATCCTTAACTCTGATGAAGTTAACTTTCTAACAAACAAGAAGAAAATACAATTTAAGATAAAAAACCAGATTGGTTCCTTCATATGTAATAACAAGACTATTGGTCAACAGGCAGCAAAGTGTCTTCAAGATTTTAGGTTCAGTGAAAGTTTCAAATGGAATTATGATCCTTTAGGAGTTATTAGAAAACTAAGATTCAAGTTTAAATTAACTCCCTTTTTCCACGAGTCCATGCCAGAAATTGAGAAGTACTCCAATCAGTCTGAATTGTTGTAGAATAATTTCAAAAATGTAGAGAAGCAAGGTGATACTAGTTACATCTTGCAAACTCTAGCCCCACAGTATAGGAACTCCAAAAGAGTCAAAGAAGAAGGATCATACTCACCTCAAACCACCACTAAAAAAAAATTGAAATTGATGTATAAGAAGAAGCCCAATTTAAATCTTGTAACTAAACAAGTTGAAACAATTGAGATTATTAACACAGATACAGTGGTAAAATACAATGCACCTCCAACAGTTTCAAGGGAAACTCACTAGCCTTCAACATCTAACACTCAAATTATTTAGAAACGGCATAGCGTTGAAGTGTCTTCATCCATTAAACTAGCAGATAAAGAACATGATCTTATGCATAAGTACAAGGAAATTAAGCTGAGGAATGAGGCATTAAAAGCATATACTTATGCCCAATACTAGAAGAAAACACCAAGTCACCAAAGCAGGTTACTTTTAGCATTTGAATACAAGACCAGGAAGATGTAGATGGCTTTCTTACAGCCCACAGTGAAGCATCCTAAGTCATCAGCAAATTATAAAAATACATCATATGAAGTTCAAGCCAAGGATCTTCATCCTATAGACCAAATATAATTTCATAAGAAAGATGGTGAAATGTTGTATTCTACCATGAACAATAAATATATGAGTGTTCAAAATCTACAAAATACTCTAGAAAACATCAGAGGTCAGCTAAATCTAGAAAAGGATTCCTCAAAAGCCAAAGATAATAGAATCAAATCTCTAGAAGATCTGGTCATAGAGGTAGGATATTATCCTAAAAACATTAAAGTCACAGAAGAACTCATAAAGAAAAAGAATGCAGACATTGCTCCATTAAAGAAGTAGCTCAAATTAGCTCCTACTGAACATCCACAAGCCAAAGAAGTATTACAGGATGCAAGTAAAAAATATGAGATGATGAGCCTCATTCTTCAGTTAACTTCCCAATTGAAAGAAATGGAAAATGAGATGGATAAGTTAGCGCAAGAGAAAAAGGCCAGCATGTAATAAATACCTGTCACTGTTATTCCTATAGTCAGTACAGCAATTCCTTCTACCTTAGTAGATTCATTGGCCCCATCAGTTCCAGTAGCTACAACACTTCCCATTTCATTAGCAACTACTTCAACAACAGAATCATCTATAGCAACATCACAGCCTAGTGATGAAGCAGGTAAACTAGTTAAAGCAATGCAAGAAATGTCCATCCAAACTAATGAAATAAATAAAATTAAACAATAGTTATAAATTCTAGAGGATGAGAAGAAGCTAGTACAAATCATTTACAGAAATGAAGTACAAAATATAAACAGATTGAATGAAAAATTACAAAAGCTAGAGAAAGAGTTGGCTTTAAAAGAACCACTTGCACAAGCTAAGCAGCAGTTGTGGGCTAATATGATTGACTAATTCAATGATATTTTTCCATACATTTAAGTTATTTATGAACATAATGATCTAATCAAAGCAATAACTGAAGCCATTCAGAAAATCAAGGAAGAACTTGGGAAGAAGCCAGATGAGGCCAATGAAATCATTAAGTTTCTTAATTCTAAGAACAAACAAGAATTAGAGGACATTGGAATGGTTAAGCCTACCAAGCTATGGTTAAGCCTACCAAGCTCTTTTGGAAGGCAAGCAAGCATGTATTGATATATCTCAAAGGCACATCAGGATATGGATTATGGTATAGACAGTCGGATGAGGTGAAGCTGTGTGGCTTCACAGATGTAGATTGTGTAGGGAGCCCAACAGACAGAAAGAGCACATCTGGAGGGATTTTCAGTATCAGGTCAACAACATTTTCTTGGTACAAAAGGAAGTAGAGATCCGTGGCACTCTGTTTAGTAGAGGCCGAGTATATGGCAGCGATTTTGGCTTCATGCGAGGCTATATGGATGAGGAAGATCATGGTCAGGTTGTTCGGTTCACACTTAGATCCTGCTGTGATATATTGTGATAATCAGAGTTACACCAAACTCTCGATTAATCCATTATTTCATGATAGATCTAAACACATTGACATCCGTTATCATCATATCAGAGATTGTGCGCAGCGGAAGATCATGTTACTTTCATACATTCCCACGAAGGATCAGGATGCTGATATCTTGACGAAGGCACTCACTAGGAGCAAATTCGAATACCATAGAGGCAGGATTGGGGTGGAATATAATCCCTATCTTGTTGAGAGGGAGTGTTGAGATTGCAACAAGATGATGAGCTTAGTGGAAAGAAGTCGCCTTCACTAAGTGGGCTCGCAGGTTATTTTTGGTGCAAAGTCTATTTTTATACTATGTCTATTTTTAGACATGGCGATCATATTCTATGAGTTGTAGGATGCTATTTGTGGATGGTTGGTCAAGTTGGAAAAATAGATGGACTTCTATTTTTAGAAATATTGGGTGGAATCTATTTTTAGATTTCCAGTCTAAAAATAGATATGTCAAATATTATTAGCTCTTAATAATATTTGGACTCTAAACATTATTTCATTCTCTTGGAGCACTTCAGTTAAGTGCACAGATGTGGCACAGGAGCTGATAGAAGGACTTACGCTATTACTAAGGGTTAATTGGAGCTATTGCATGTATACTTCAGTTAGAACTCATTTGAGAGAGTTTGGTGGAGTTGATTGAGGAAGTTAATGGAGTTGTGTTCAGTTTAACTGAGTTAAACATAGTTGAGCTAGTTGTATCTAGCCTAATTGATTGATGCACTAGTGAGAGTGGTGTGAATTTATTATTAATTAATTCACTAATTATAAACTCATTAATAAACTAAATAATACATCAGTTAACTTCAGTGCATGGACAGTTTCAGTGGAGACCGGTGAAGAGGTACGTGAAAGAGTAGTGTGACTATCAGTTGTGACTATACTGGTGCATGAGTTTGCACCACACATTGATTGGATATGCCAATGAGGATTTCGTAGTACAAGCCAGGTGGTTTGAAGTTAATTATGAGCCATTCTTCAGCAGTGATTGTGCAATAGAGGCAGGCTATCAAGTGGCAGATATTGGAGCATTGATTTGCTAGATCTAGCTTGATTAGTGTGTAGAAATTGGAGATTGTACTGAGAGCTTGTGAGGAGCTTTGTATGATGATTTTTACATGATCTCTATGACATATAATATATATATAGTTGGGGGTTTTCAATTTTAAGCTTTCCCATAAAATATTGTGTTCATATGTGTGATTGTTTATGATTTTAATGTGCGCATGCGATTGTTTTTATTTCCACAATTAATGATCAATGGTAGAAGAGATTATGTATTGTGCATGAAGTTAAAATAGTGTGTGATCAGGAGAATCTAGGTCGATAACATATCAATTATAAAATTTCTACATGGTATCAGAGCGATATTGATCATTGGAGCAATTGCAAAACATTAAAGCGGTTGAGTTTTGAGCTGGTGGAATTTGAATTTGCAGCAGTGTTTTCTTGGTGTCGAAGTTGACATGTATTTCAACGGATTTTGATTGGAGTATGCCCTTCAAGGCAGCTCTAATTATAATTCATGCAAAGACAGGATGGAGGTGGTGCTGGATGAAAATGGGTTGAATGAGTTCATAGATGCAGAAATTCCAAAACCTGCTTCTAGCGATGCTACCATACTTGACGCATGGCAAAATAAGAAAGAAAAGTGTCGAAGGATTCAGTTGGAAGGTGTGAAGGATCACATAGTGTCCAGCCTTCATGGTAAAGCTTCTCCATTCTTGATGTGGAAATATTTGATAGATTTATTCCAAAGCAAGAGCGACCAGAGGAAGTCGGCGCTCAAGGATAAACTCAGGAACATAAAAATGGAGAAAGGCGACAGTATGCCCAAGTACCTCATGAATTTCATCCAATGCAGGGATGAGCTGGGAAGTGTGGGGGTTACTGTTGATGACGAGGACTTGGTGAGCTTGGATCTCCTTGGGCTTCTGAAGTGTTGGCATTCCTATCAAGACTTTGTCAATGGTCGGGAGAAATTGCTAGGATGGGAGCGACTTTGGTCAGATCTTGTGGAAGAGGAGATAAGACGAAGTACCAGGGATGGATATTCATCAAATAACTCAGATGAAGAAAATTGTGCTTTGGTTTCCAGAGCAAGGAAGGGGAAGAGCAAGAAAAATTCTTCTCAATCCAGTGCGAAAGGCAAGAAGCGGGACATTTCCAAGGTGAAGTGCTTTCATTGTCACCAACACGGACATTACGCCACTAATTGTCCACAGAAGAAGAAAAATAAGTAGACTGCTGGATCTACAGCTGGAGAGGCCTTAGCCTCACAATTTGAGTTGTATTTTTCACTGATCGCATGCTTGGTCTCAAGTATTATGGGTTCAGTGTGGTTTCTTGACAGTGGTGCATCTTTTCATATGACTGGAGACAAATATTTGTTTACTGATCTAGATGAGAAAGATCTTGGAGTGCACATTGAGATGGGCGATGATGGTAGATACAGTGCGACCAGTATCAGTACCATTTCCTTTGAGAGGGAGTCTGGTAAACCCTTCGTATTGAAGGAAGTGATGCATGTTCCAGGATTGAAGAATAATCTGATCTTTGTGGCCATGTTAGAAGACAAGGGACATGATGTTGTCTTTAGTGAGGGAAAGGCTTTCATGCACAGTAAGGCAACTGGTTAAACCCGAAGGATAGGGGTTCGAGTTAAGAACCTTTATCAGTTGCAGGTAGATGGCTGCATAGAAATGGTAGGAAAGGCAGAAGGAGTGGTGAGTCAGGATGATGGCGAGATGTGGCACAGGAGATTGGGCCACCTTCACCATGGAGCTTTGAAAAATTTACAGCAGATTTCTACCGAGCTTCCCAAAGGTACACTTGCGCAGTCAAATCAGTGCAAGGGATGTACTTTGGGAAAATTTGTGAAAGCCACCTTTCACAAGAAGGATAGTCACGCCATGATGATCCTTGAGAGAATTCACACAGATGTGTGTGGACCTTTCTCAGTACCTTCGAAAACAAAGCACTGGTATTATGTGATATTTGTTGATGATTTTTCTCGTAAGTGTTGGATCTTCTTCATGCAGAAGAAGAGTAAGACATACTCAAAGTTCTATGAGTTCAAGGCACTAGTTGAGAAAAAATCAGGGAGGCAGGTGAAGGCTCTTAGGAGCGACAATCGTGGTGAATTCAAGGACTTTTGCAGCACAAAAGGAATTCTAAGAGAGCTCATAGCGCCTCATAACCCACAGCAGAATGGGGTTGCTGAGTGAAAGACCAGAACGATTGTGGGTGTTGCACGGGTGATGTTGCATGATCAGGGCCTTCCCATACACTTGTGGGCTGAGGCATGCAACACTGCGGTTTATGTTCAAAACCGTTGTCCTCACAGGATACTTGTCATGAGTACACTCGAGGAGGTGTTTTCTGGTAAGAGGCCTGATATTTCCCATTTGAGGATTTTTGGTTCACCTGTTTACATTCATGTGACGAAGGATGATAGGAAGAATTTGGAGCTGACCGCAGAGGTTGGGATATTTGTGGGGTACACTGATATGCCCCACAACTATCATGTGTATTTTCTAGACAATCACAAGATTGTTGTGTGACGAGATATCAAATTTCATGAGGAGAAAGCCATGAAGTGTTCGCTTGAGAGGGAGCCACACTTGCATGCAGATGAGGAGCTACTAGTTACTAAGGATGAGCCTCAGGATGCGGATCAGCCACAAGAGGAGGTTCATGGAGTGGAAGATACCACTCATGCAGCGCCAACCATCAGAGGGCGGAAGCACACTACAGAAGCTGAGCGACTGGCTGAAGATGTAGAGAAGATTGTAGGAGCACCTAAATCATGGCGCAGAAAGAGATAGTCACCCGACCGGTATAATGGATACATGGCTCTTATGAGCAAGTGTATCATGACAGAGCCATCCTCTTTTGAGGAAGCTGTGGAGGATCCCGCATGGGTAGATGCAAGGGTGGAAGAGTATGATTCGATTGTCAGAAATAGTGCATGGGAGATTTTCCCAAGGCCGGAAGGGAAATCAGTGGTAGGTTTGAGATGGATCTACAAAGTGAAGCAAGCAGCTGACGGGAGTGTGGAGAAGTACAAAGCAAGATTTGTTGCCCGAGGCTTCTCACAGATTTAGGGGGTCGATTATGAGGAAGCCTTTGCACCTGTTACAAGGTATTCTTCCATACGGACGATTCTTGCTCTCTCAGCGTAGATGGGGTGGCACATTCATCAGATGGATGTGAAGACTACGTTCCTCAATGGAGTGATTGAGGAGGAGGTGTACATAGAGCAGCCCGAAGGTTTCAAGATATTCAACAGCGAGTCGCATGTGTGTAGGCTCAAGAGAGCGTTGTGTGGGTTGAAACAAGCACCTCATGCTTGGTACACACGGATAGACAATTATTTCAGTGGACTTGGATTCTCCAAGAGTGAGGTGGATCTGAACCTATACCAGATTGTGGTGGAGGGTAAGTTGCTGATCATTTTTCTTTATGTAGATGATTTGATTTTGACAGGTGATGAACTGCTGATACACTCATGCAAGGCTGATCTTGCAAAGGAGTTTGAGATGAAGGACTTGGGCCTCCTTCATTATTTCCGGGGATTGGAAATTTGGCAGCGTAGTGATGGATTGTTTCTGTCTCAAGGCAAGTATGCCTGGGAGATACTGGAGAAGTTCAACATGCATGGCTACAAGCCTGTTGATACTCCTCTTCCTGGTGGTAGGAGGAAGGAGGATGCTACATCGGCGGATGTAGTGGATGCCATTGTTTATCGATAGTTGGTGGGGTTGCTTATGTATCTGGTCAATACACGACCCAACATATGCTATGCTTTCAACCAGATTTCACAAGCTATGGTTAAGCCTACCAAGCTATTTTGGAAGGCAAGCAAGCATGTATTGAGATATCTCAGAGGCACATCGGGATATGGATTATGGTACAGATAGTAGGATGAGGTGAAGTTGTGTGGTTTCACGGATGCAGATTGGGTAGGGAGCCCAACGGATAGAAAGAGAACATATGGAGGGATTTTCAGTATTGGGTCGACAGCAATTTCTTGGTACAGTAGGAAGCAGAGATCCGTGGCACTCAGTTCAGTAGAGGCCGAGTATATGGTAGCCAGTTTGGCTGCATGCGAGGCTATATGGATGAGGAAGATCCTGGTTGGGTTGTTCGGTTCACACTTAGATCCTACTGTGATATATTGTGATAATCACAGTTGCATCAAACTCTCGGTTTATCCAGTATTTCATGATAGATCTAAACACATTGACATCCGGTATCATCCTATTAGAGATTGTGTGCAGTGGAAGATCATGTTACTTTCATACATTCCCATGGAGGATCAGGATGTTGATATCTTGACGAAGGTGCTCACCAGGAGAAAATTCGAATACCATAGAGGCAGGATCGGGGTGGAAGATAATCCCTATCTTGTTGAGAGGGAGTGTTGAGATTGCAACAAGATGATGAGCTTAGTGAAGGAAACTTAGTGAAGTGCTAGTCTAAAATATATATGTCGAATATTATTAGCTCTTAATAATATTTGGACTCTAAACATTCTCTTATTCTCTTGGAGCACTTCAGTTAAGCGCACAGATGTGGCATAGGAGTTGGCAGAATGAATTGCGCTATTCCTAATGGTTGAGTGGAGCTAATGCATGGATACTTCAGTTAGAACTCATGTGAGAGATTTTGGTGGAGTTGATTGAGGAAGTTAATGGAGTTTTGTTCAGTTTAACTGTGTTAAACAGAGTTGAGCTAGCTGTATCTAGTCTAACTAATTGATACACTAGTGAGAGTGGTGTGAATTAATTATTAATTAATTCAATAATTATAAACTCATTAATCAACTAAAGAATACATCAGTTAACTTCAGTGCATGGATAGTTTCAGTGGAGACCAGTGAAGAGGTAGGTGAAAGAGGAGTGTGACTATCAGTTGTGACTATACTGGTGCATGAGTTTGCACCACACATTGATTGGACATGCCAATGAGGATTGCGCAGTACAATCCAGGTGGTTCAAAGTTAATTATGAGCCATTCTTCAGCAGTGATTGCGCAGTAGAGGCAAGCTATTAGGTGGCAGAGATTGGAGCATGTGATTTGCTAGATCTAGCTTGATTAGTGTGTAGCAATTGGAGATTGTACTGAGAGCTTGTGAGGAGCTTTGTATGATGATTGTTACATGATATCTATGACATATAATATATAGATATTTGGGGGTTTTCAGCTTTAAGCTTTCCCATAAAATGCTGTGTTCATATGTGTGATTGTTTATGGTTTTAATGTGCGCATGCGATTATTTTTATTTCAGCAATTAATGATCAATGGTAGAAGAGATTCTGTATTGTGCATGAAGTTAAAATAGTGTGTGATGAGGAGAATATCGGTGGATAACATATCAGTTATCAAATTTCTACATTATAAAAGGAACTTAATGGTACAACTGGAAGACAAATGCGAGAACATGGAGCTTTCCATAACCAGTTTCATGATGAAGTTTGATATTTTGAGACAGAAAGGCCTACCAAATCCAATGGTTATCAATGACAGATTGATGAAACAAGAATATTATGATAATAAAATCAGATAAGTGGTAAAGGAAAAGCCAAAAATTCATCCATGCATATAATTCCAACAATAAAAGTACTTTATAAGAGTTTTGAGAACCTCTTTTACCTACAGCATGAGGTAAAACATCTCTTCATTAACAAGCCTACATTTGCAATGTATATAGAGGCTGATGAGATATTCAGAAGAATGGTAAAAGGTCAAGTTACCAAATGCAGAAGCTTGGGAGAAGTTATGTGATTTACTTTAAAAGTGAAAGGTAAAACAATAAAAGAGCAGTCAAAGTGAAGATAGAGTAGGTAGTTTAAAGTTAAAAACAACACTTAAGGGTTAAAGTGAAAACAAAGACATTTTAAAGAGTCTCAGTTAAAGTTAATAATATCATATGAAAGATAAGGTTTAAATTCAAAACAGAGATAAATCGGAGTGAAATACATCCAGCGTAAAGGAAACTCAACAGTAGCCAGTGTTGAGTAGCAGTCAGAGAGAAATCAGCAAAAGATCAAACATCAAACAACAAAATCAATAAAATATGGGACAACTTGCATTAGTTAGATAGCTCTATCTTCTTGCATGAATATATTTTGTATTCCTTGAATAATTCCTAAGTCAGTTTAGGATATTTTGTAATATTTTTTTGTATAAATACTCCACAATTCAACGTATTGAGTGTGGATTGTGGATTGCTAAACAATTCTATAGATGTATTGATCTAAACCAGAGGGTTCATTGTACCATTTTCAAGTCAGAAAATTGGATTGAGCAATAAAGGCATTATATTACAGGATTCATGTGTTGAGCCACTTTAGTGAAGTACTTTCAATTGTTCTTTGTTATTTTTTGAAGTTTTTCACATACTTGCATGTTTTCTAAATCTAAATGTATAACAAGAATTTTATTTTAGAACTTATTTAAAAACACTATGTCTTTAACTATTATTTCGTTTTTAAGTTTTCTATTGATATCTAGATTATGGAATTCTTCATTTCATCCTAGTTTCGATTAACCTCCGTCATTTCCATAATTATCTGGATCTGAGAATCCTTAATTTCTCTCTCATCCCGATTGAAACCATTTCATCATCCAGCCTAAATATCTGAATACTTCCCTTTAGAACCTTGATTTTGTTCTATTGCTTAATACATTGACTCCATTATCCCAATGGAAAATAGACCTGCATCTATGCATCTGAACTACTAATTCCACCACCAAACCAAACCAAAATAAAAAACCCAATCAATCTTACATAACTAGCCTAAATTCAACTAAAAAACAAAAAAGTTAAATCATAAAGAGAGAGTCGTCTCTGAGCATTAGGAAGGCTAGATTCAAAATCTTAAAAGTAGGTTTGTGGTTAACTCTAATATACTTTAAAACAAAAATACTAACAACCCTAAGAATTATTGGAGTGATAACAGCTCTCCCCATATTTCCATCCTATATCTCCCCCTTTTCCTATCCCTTCCTTTTTTTCTTTTTGAACTTATTATATGTAAATATATTTAAAATTTGTATAAATATATCTATAATTGTGTCAAGTTTCATTAGGAATGAGCACATAGTGTATATATAGAATCATGGTTGAAAATCATGAACTTGAAAAAATAGATGTTTTTATTTATTTATGCAGACTAAACTAAAATATTTTTCAATCCTAACCTAAAATAAAAGAAGACAAGTCATCTACCATGTAATTGAACTTTTTTTCATTCTAAATTAATAACATATGCATTACTAATGCCCACTTATTACTAACACACATGCTTTATATTAAGTTGCATTTGGTTAAATAATGTTCATGCATTATATTAACTTGCATGTGTGAAATATCATGAATGAATTATATAATGAGTACATATTATATAAAATATGTCTTATATATAATGAAAAGGATATTTTTCCATCTTCATCTATCATTTTTTATCTCTTTATATCTCTCCCTCGTTCCTCTCTCTCTATATGCCTCCCTCTTCATTCCTTTTTCTCTATTATTATCTATTTATCTCTCTATCCTTATGTATAGAGCTCTCTCTCCCCTTCACTGAGCATACCCCTCTCTCCCTACCCTCCTACTCCCCCTCTCTATTTACTTCCCTATCCTTTTATCACTCTCCCTCTCCCGATGTCTCTCTCTTATCTACCCTATTTTCCCTATCTCTTTCTTTATCTCTATATCGTTATGCCTTCCTCTTTATATATCTCTCTCCACTTACCTATTCCTCCAACCCTCTCTTTCTCTCTCTCTCTCTCTCTTCCTTACCCCATCTCTATTATTCATACCATCCCTCTCAATCCATCTCACCCCCTCTTTTCATCCCTTTCTCTCTCATTCTCGTTTTATCTCTTTATTTTTATGTCTCCCTCATATATCCCTCTCTCTCCATACTCTTCCATACTCTCTCTTTGATTCCACCTTCACACCACCTTCCCTACCATTTTTCCAACTATTTTTGGCCTTAGATTTTTTCCTGTAGAAATTCAGAACTTTCATGTAGCAATTCAATGGAGCATAACCATGGAATATTATGGGATGCCTACCCCTAATCGTTATAACCTGAACTAAAATTTTTTCTGTGGCCCCTGTGGGGAATTTATTTTTTTCAATGTTATGGTTTCTTTTAAGGATTCGTACTTCACTTAAGGTGTGCAAATGTGAGAAAAAATAAACTAGGTGTAAAATATCTTGAAACTAGTTTCCCTTTGTATAAATCTTAGAGATTTTTATGTATGGGGTGCTTCGTGTGTGAAAGTGAACATGTGAGCATATAAAATGTGAGGTAATGTGGACATTTGGTGGCCTTTACAAATATCCTAAATATGTTATGTTTTAATTTTTCCTTGGAATAAAATAAATCATCTGTGGATGATGGGACACTTTCTTCTTTCCTAATTATGCTATGTAAGCATATAGGAATATGGAAAATCCAAGTGCATTTAGAAAGGTTTGATATGCAAGGCCAGCTTATCTCAAAGATGTGTGGGAAGAAAGCATTGCTCCCTTTATTTAATAACAATTGCTCCTAATACCAAAAATTAATGAAATAAAAATGCTTTGTTTAGTAAAACAAGATATGCGGATATTGGGACACTTACTCCTTTAATAATTAGGATATGTGAGAAATGAAAACTAAATTTAAATATTCTATAATTACTCTACTAATAATGATTATTAAGGAAATTAGGCAATCTAAAGTAACTATAAAAAAATTGCAGAGGTGAAGGAAATTGATTAAAGGCTCTCATCAATCGGGAAATAAAATTACAATGGTTTTTCTTACACTTTCTAAATCGCGCTATTTTTTATATCCAAATGTGGGACCACACATCTGCTTGCAACCAAAGTCATACGACCAGTGAAAAAAATTAAATAACCATATGTCTCTAACCAAAAATAGGTCCTAGGGGACCTGCAAAAATTCCATAGAACTAACAGAGACATAATTTCATGAAAATGCAAAGAGAAAGCTCCTGCAAAAGCAACTATTAGATCAAATAATGACAACTAGTGGAGTCACCATTATATTTTTGTGTATTTTCTTCTACGAAGTACTAAAAAACCACTTCTTGGAGTTGGTTGTTACCTAGATGGACTCAACAGAAAGTTCATTTTTCTTAGTGAACAAACTAAATAACAAAGCATTGAATTATTGGAAGCAATGCATACATAGACATAAACCAAAAAAACTATTCTATATAACATATATAGAAAATCTTAATGAAGCAAACAAACTAATAATATTTGGGAAAAGTGTTCCCTTTGTTGACTATTGCAAGTAGAAGAGATACAATAGATGAATTCCAAACACTTGGAGAGAATTTCTTGAGTAGTGGTGCTAAAAAATCCTCAACAAAGAATTTTATTTCTTCAATCTCCTTGGAATCTTGCTCTCTCTCTTAAAGAAGCATGAAGTCTCTCTCAATGGTGAAATACTCTTCTCTATGAAATGTTAGATTGATGTGGAAATGTTTTTCCAACATAACAATGCTTTAGTTCTTCTTTTTATTTGTCTTCCAATGGCCTCTTTATATAGAATTTTTTAGTCATATTCCCTCTCTTGGTCCATTAATGAGAAAATGACTTATGAGTAGGAAAAGAGGATCCCTTGGGGGATGCATTTCTCTAACTAAACCTAAAAATCAATTATCCTTGACTAGCATATGTAATGGAATCCCTATTTATGGTGTGTGAAGTCGTCCTAGGCTGCTGACTAAAACATTTGTTTGACCATGCATCTATCGAAGAAAAAGTCGTGCAATCTCTAATTTTTTCCTTTCGATGAGCCACACAGGTAAACTTTATAGCTGAAATGTTTGGATAACTTTATTCTTTGTATTTTTTGATTTTTTCAACTTGAAAACCTTCACTTGTATGATCTTCTGGATGATTCTAGGTGTCATCTAGACTGTACAAATCTGTTTACAATTTTTTCATGTTAACAACAACCATACCTTATAGGAAGACACTTCAAAGAAAAAATAGATCATGATATTTTGAATTACTTCTTGGAGAAAAGACTATCTTCAGAAGAGAAAAAAAGATGAGTCACAAATATGTTGGATTATGACTTTCAAATTATTTACAAAAAAGGCAAACAAAATATTTTGGGAGATACACTCTCAAATCAAGATGAACAAACTAATGGTTTACTATGTTCTCTATCCATTCCAAAATCCAACTAGGTGGAAGACGCATGGCTAGAATGACAGAAAAATGATAAGATATGCAATATCATTTAACAACTACATGAGTACCCCAATGTAGTAAAACGACTTAAATGGAAAAATGAATTTTTATGGTATCAATATCATTTATACGTTTCAAGAAATTCTAGAATCAAATAGAAGGTCCTATTACAATTACACACTTATCCTATAGGTGTACATTTGGGGTTCTTAAGACATACAATAGGATCAAGAAATGTAAAAAAAATTGTGGCAAAAATGCATGGTATACTAGAAAAATGGAGGGACTATCAAGACCCGATAGCTCCTTCAATCATTAGCCATACCAAGTTAATTTTGGGAAGAATTTTTAATATATTCTATTAAAATTTCACCCAAATTTGAATGAAAGAGTGTCTATATGGTAGTGGTATGTCAAATGACGAAGTATGCCCACCTTCGCTCTCTTTCTCATCCTTTAAAAGAAAGTATTATGTAGAAGAATTCACTAAAACAATTCGAAATATACATGGAATACCAAGTATTATTGTAAGTGAAAAGGATGAAATTTTCACTAGAAATTTTTGCATTAAATTATTTTCTTTTTTTGGTACTCAATTTACTAAGAGCTCATCTTACCATACTTAATCTAAATGGAAAAATTACATTGTGAATAAATGGATCTTTCAATCATTAGGCATACCAAGGTAATTTTGGGAAGAAGTTTTAATGTATTATATTAAAAGTTCACCCAAATTTGAAGGAAAGAGTGTCTATATGGTACTGGTATGTCAAATGATGAAGTATTCCCGCCTTTTCTCTCTTTCTCATCCATTAAAAGAAATTATTACGTAGAATAATTCACGAAAAAAATTCAAAATATACATGGAATACCAAGTATTATTGTAAGTGAAAAGGATGAAATTTTCACTAGAAATATTTGTATTAACTTATTTTCTTGTTTTGGTACTCAATTGACTCAGAGTTCATCTTACCATACTTAATCTAAATGGAAAAATTACATTGTGAATAAATGTTTAAAAGGATATGTGTGTTGCTTTTCATATGATAAATAGGCATAATGGGTCAAATGGTTTCCCTTGGAAAAATGATGGTACAATGTATCCTTCCATAATTCATAAAAAAATTCACCTTTTATGGAAATTTATTGATATCATCCTCCTTATATCACATCAACCTTGAAAGTGACTATAAAGGCTCAAGAAGTAGAGGACCACATAAAACAAAAACATGAGGTTCTCAAATTTTTTAAGAATAACTTGGTTATGGCACACAATAGGTTGAAACGACAAGAAGTTCCACACTCCGGTGAAATGGAATTTTATGTGGGGGATTGGGTATTTGTGAGAATACAACCATGTAAATGGATGTCCGTAAAGAAACAAAAGAAGGACAATAAATTAACATTGAGGTATTATGGACTGTATAAGATGTTGTTGAGGATGGGAATTTTTGCTTACATATTGGATATACCTCCATCTTCATGTGTAAGAATATCCTATGTTTATTTTTTTTTAAAGGTAATCGTTTATAAGATCCGAGTCCAAAATATTGCACTAGGGATTAATGAATAAGGGAAAATAATACTAGAACTAGAAACAATTTTGGAAATAAGGACTAAGCAAGAGTGAAATTGAGAAACTACTAAGTACTTCATCAAATGAAAGAACCTACAAATTGAATAAGAACATAGAAAGTTGAGTTATTCATGGAGAAACAACAAAATTAGTCAATTGTTGAGGATACCACTTTTTTCAATGGGAGGGACTTATTATGCCTTATATAAGTGCCATGTTACTCTAAAAAAATCTTATTAATCCCTATATTGTTAGTGATTACATTTCTATTATTATATTGTTATGTAGGCTAAGATTGTTCATGCTCCCATTTTATTATAATTGTACACTTTTTCTCCTATATATATACTAATGATACTTAGTCTTAGGATAATTGAATATTATATTGTTCATTTTAAATATATTAAAATAAGGTTTCCCTCGAAGTGGATTGTACTTATTGGTTTCTTATCATTTTTAAGGTGCAACGAACATAAAACTACATCTCTCCCTCTCCAATTGTCTTTATCCTTGCATTTCCTCCCTCCTCTCTCCCCCAACCCCCCCCCTCTCTCTAAACCACAATTTATATCCTTCCTATAAACCTCTCTTTCTCGTTCCATAATAACCCTTCTATATGCCTTTCCCTATCGGTTTCTATCTCACCCCCTCTTGACATCACTATTTCTCTCTTTCACCGTCAACTGGCAGAGAACTTAGCTCTCGCAAACGTGTGAAATTGTGACCTCTTTAAAAATCACAATAACCCTTATTTTCATTAAATTCAAAAATGCATAATTTGTTTTAAAAATTGAAAAAATAATATAAAAATAGGAGTGGCAGGCTGCCACCCCCACCACCCCTACATGGTTCCATATCAGAAATATTAAATATTTTAGGTCTACGGGCCATGACTCCCAACGAACCCCACAGTATATCAACTATCAATAGGCGGTGGGCAGGCCAACTCTGGTGGACGTGTCCCACGCCCCATGGCCCATGGTGTAAACACCATATATGGCACCATATTAATATGGGTCGATGTGAATTAGACCCACCTAACCACGTAGGTCAGCCCAATCCACGAGCGACCCAACCGAACAACGCAAAATCAAACCAAACTTGATGTAAAATGCACCAACCAAAAATATATATAATTTGAACATCATGCCGAGTTGGGGAGGTGGGGGATTCGAACCCCAACCTCCATTGGCCTAACCTCCCCTTCCAACAATAGCCCATGGGCTGTTCTTTGTAATGTCTGCCCCCAAAAAAATATTTGAACTCAAAACCAAACTCATTCTAGAGGCATACCAATAGAACTCACCGGCGCAGAAATCAAGTTAATTTTTTTTTTATTGCAGGGTAGAACCATGAGTAATGGAGATGGTGGAACCATGCCCCAGGGAATATTAAGGGCATCAAAAAGATTCCTTGAATCCCACAACTTGTAGGATTTAGAATTCGAAAAAATTTATGTCGATTTTACACCTCTCGGTGACAGGAACTCGATGGCGATGTCTAATTCAGCAGCAGGGCTTCCCATTTTTTGGAAATTTTCCAAAGTGGAGTGATGGTGTCAGATTCTCAAGTGTGGACAGTCAATTTTATGCCCCTCCATGTGATGAGTTCGATGGTGTAGCCAGATTCAAAAATTGAGTATCAACTTCTTCAGCCAACTTCAAGGGTTGAGGTATATGTAGTATTGATGTGATGTACTTATTTTATGATTGGATGTGAGATGTATCATGTTGTTTAGATCCTTGCTTGATGTGTGTTGCGGAGTCTATGTTTTTAATCCATGTGAGATGTATTCACCATGGATTGTTACAATCCCTATGTAACCTTGTTGAAGGGATCCTCATCGTCACCTTGTGTGAGATTATCTCATGTTGATAGGAGGCCTATTGTGACTGAGAGTTCCTATAGAAGAACGTCTCGTGGAGAGACAAGCCACTCATGTTGAGGGCATATATTATTGTATGACAGAAAATATATTCTATGTACATCATCACCACTTACAACACTATATGAAGCATCCTACCCCATTTTGACACCGGGCCCGGGGACGTAGCCCACACTGGGTGAACTCCGTTATCAACATTTCATGTTCTTATGTTGCTTATTTTTGTCCTGTTCCTCTTGCTTAAATCATTCATATGTGTTCTTTTAATTTTCTTTTCAATGCAATTCTAACCACATCATATAAGTAAAATATCACGGGTAAATACGGAAGCTGACGGACCCGGATCATTATGAGTTGGGATTGGAGTCTCATTCGCAATGTTGGAATAAGGCTGACGAGCACTTAAATATTGTCCTAGTTTGAAATCATTCTAACCACTGTGAATTATGACAAATTTTGAGCCCTCTTGGTCTCCTGAGGGTGTCCGGAACCACCTAGATCACCATACCATTCCGAGAAATTTCATTTTTTAGCATAATTTTGAGCACCTGATCACTCCTTCCAACTCGAAGATTTTGGACCCTAGAAGGTCACTTTCAGTTTTTAAGTAGATGAGGGTATAGTTAAATCACCTTCCCAATCTCGATCCATTAGGCTTTTCTTGGATTTGTTCCTTTGAGCCCCACACGAAGGTACTCCACATTCCCTCATTTTGAAGACCTTGTTCTTTTTTTAAGAATGGTGTCTTGCTGTAGTTCATCAAGGTATTCAAGAGAAAAATCCTCAATCGAAGGAATCTGAAAATTTTCTCCTTGATCTTCAATCAAAGGTGGATCATAAAACCTTAATTTCTCAACATTAACAACAACATAAATTTTCATATATGAAGTCAAATCCAACCTGAAGGTATTATCACCAATCTTTTATAAAATTTTGAATGGAGCATATCAAATTTTTTTCAATTTTTTGGCATCTTTTTGACGCCTTTCTTTTCTAATATGAAGCCAAACTTCATCACCGACTTGGAAATTGTGATATACACAATGCTTATAGTGCCTTGTTTTGTGCTTGACTTGGATCTTTTCCAGTTGTTCATGAACTACTTGATGCACCAATTGGATCTTTTCAATGAACCTTTTAGCTTTTTCTATGTCACTATGACCCTCAATAGCAACATCCTTTCCAAAAATGAAATCTAAAGGAGATTTAGGAAAATATCCCAGACATGCCTCAAATGGCTATGTTTGAGTTGAAGAGTGCTTGGCCTCATTGTAAGCATGCTAAATATATGCAAGTTTTCATGCCACAACTTAGGATGTGTGTTACGATAACCATGAAGAAGTTGTATCACCATCCTGTTCACCACTTATGTTTGACCATCTATTTATGGATGAAATTTTGTACTCTTTTTCAATTTTGTGTCCATGAATCCCCACAATCTTGACCAAAATTTGCCAACAAAACGTTCATATCGGTCACTAACAATGGATCTAGGTAATGCAAAATGCACCCATACATTCTAAAATAATATTTGAGCAGTTTTCACAACTGTAATTTGGTTTTTACATGCATAAAAATATACATTTTGATGAACCTATATAGAACTAAAAAAATATAATCATGATTCCTTTTTTGCATAGGAAGACCTCCAACAAAGTCCATAGAAATATTGTACCATGGACGATAAGGTATTGCAAATGGTGTGTACAATACTAACTTCCTATTTTTAGGCTTACTAACATCACATAATGAACAACCTATAATAAAACATGACACACTTTCAAGCATATGAGGCCAATAACAATACCTCTATAGATTTGCCACTCTCTTACTTACACCAAAATGACCAACAATAAGAGTAGTATGTGCCTCTCTCATAACGTTGAATTTTTCTCCCTAAGGAATACAAAGCTTACCAAGATGGTACAACAAGTTATCATTCATGTGATAATCCAATTCCTCTACTTGGTTCCCTTGACTTAAAGTTACATATACATATTGAAAATAACTATCTAAAGCATATTGTTCAACATATATATCATGTAAAATAGAATTATGCTTAAGAATATTAGTAGCACTAACAATAGGCCTAGAAATCATGTCAGTGACTTTATTGTAGATACCTTTCTTATACCTTATGACCAAGTGGAATTTTTGAAGAAAACCCATCAATCAAAAGTGCCTTGATTACTGCAACTTTGTTTGTGATTGCAAGTATTACAATGGCTGATGATCAATGTGAATTATTGTTTCATTGCCCATCTAGTAGTGTTTCCACCTTTTTACACTTTGCACCAATGCATACAATTCCTTGTCATATGTAGGATAGTTAATCATTGCACCATTAAAAGTTTTTGAATGAAAATATATTTCCTTACCATGTTGCATGAGGACCACACCCATGGAATAGTCACTAGCATTAGTCTAAATCTCAAATGACGATCTCAAGTATAGAAGTACAAGTACTAGAACTGAACTGATATTTTCCTTCAATGCATCAAATGCCTTTTGTTGTTTACCTCCCCACTGGAATACCTACTTTACAATTTGCAATGCATGCACTGGAGCTGCAATAGAAGAGAACTTAGCAATAAAACTCCTCCAATATTGGGTTTCTCCCAAAAATATTCTTACCTTCGTAGTTGTTTTGGGCTTTGGAAAATTCAAAATACATCAACCTTGGAGGGATCTATTTTCAATTCACCTCCTCCAACAATATCACCTAAATACACTAAAGAATTTTTTCCAATTTTTCCAACCTCACACTTCGACATCTTTAAAAGAAAATGTTCTTGCTTCAAGACATCAAGTACCTTCTTGACATGCATGATGTGTTCTTCATGAGATTTAGTTGAAATCAAAATGTCATCTAAGTAGGTTATTAAAAACTCATCTATAAATGGCCTCAATACATCATTCATCACATCCATGAAGGTATCAAGAGCATTGCAAAGACCAAAAGGCATAACTAGCAATTCAAACAAACCTTGTTTTGTTTTGAATGTTGTCTTTCATATGTCATCTTCAAAAATTCTAATTTGATGATAGCCACTCCTTACATCCAACTTAGTAAGTACTCTTCATCCTTCAATTGATCAAGTAAATCATCAATTCCAAGAAGTGGGTAGTGGTTCTTTACCATAATTTTGTTCAATGCATTGAAGTACACACACAGGCACCATGTTCCATCCTTCTTTGGGACCTAAAAAATAGGTCACCCGCATGGCGAAGTACTTGTTCTAATCATCAAATTTTCCAACAACCCTTCAATTTTATTTTTCATTTTTTCACTTTCTATCGTTGACACCGTGTACATGCCAATGTTAAGAAGAGGACAATCTTACTGCAATTGTATTTCATGCTCAATTCCCCTCTTCGGAGGAAGTCCTTTTAGCTCCTGAAACATATCATCATATTGGTTAAAAACCTCAACCAAATCATATTTCAATATTGAGTCACAACCTTGGAAATATTCATTCTCAACATCATTCTTTTGTTTGACCATTAAAAGCACAAAATTCTTGCTAGAGTTAATGAGTCTCTTTATATTTCTAACATTAACAAGTGAAAAATTTAGTTTTTTTCGATGTATTCTAACAATGAACTCAATACCATATTTGAACAAGTGATAATTTTTTCATGGCGATGAAATTTTTTTTTTATATCATACAAATATGGGCTTCCAAAAATAATTCTAGAAATATCATGTGGAACTACATCAAGTTCAACTTCATCAAGAAAGTTTTATCTAATTACAAATCTAAGTATGCATGTCCTCGTAAATCGGAAGTTTTAATTATTGCAATCCAACCTAAAGGATAAGCTCTTGGATGAGGAATGGTCTCTAAATTTAAATTCTTGACTAAGTCTTCGGAAATCAAACTTTCTTGTGAACCACTATCAAAGAGTGTATCAATTTTCCTGTGCTTTGAAATAACCCAAATATAGAAAAGTTCAATTATAGTTGTCTCATCTTTAGTATCATTAAGACAACTTGAAGAACTAGTGCTTGATATGTCCTTGCCTTTCATTCCCATTGTTGTGATATTTTTTTTGTCTCTCGAATCAGAGCCTAAGTGATGTTGTGTAGTTTCAATTGTATTTTTCTTCCCTTTTTTGTTAAACTTCTTTGGTTTCATCTCAGGATGAAGCTTCCAAAAATTAGCTTCATCATGAGCCTCTTTATAAAAAAAAATTCATGTTAATTTCTCTCTTTCCTTCTTGAAGGATGCATTCTTATTTCCTCTCCCTTTGAACTTACTCTTACCCTTTTCTTTGCTTATGAATGGCTTCTTTCTACCCTCTTGTGAAATATTTTCCCTCTTACTTGAAGATGTGTTTCCTGGACACAAAATTCATCTAAACTTGTAGGATTAAGCATAAGGATAGTATTCTTTAAATAACTATGTAAACTCCCAATATATTTCAACAAAGTTTCTTGTGAATTCAAGTCTACACCTACTATCAAACACCTTCTTCTAAATTCTTAAGTTTAACTTTGCACACTTTGACCCTTTAGTTGTCTAAAATTATGCCAATCTATAATAGCCTTTTTCATATAAGCTAATGGATAAAATTTTCTTCTAGGTGCAACAATAAAACCTATCCAAGAGGTTGAAACCTTACCATGCTTTTTCATATTATATGTTTTGAATCGTGCAATAAACTTCAAGTTCATGAACCCAATTATCATTTCCTTCAACATTCACTTCACCATTATACATAGGAAGTTTGAATTTCATATCAAGTTATAATAAGGGAGTTTTAATATGAACCCTTGTGGTATGTGAATTTGTTTCCATAACATTGGTTGTGGAAGAGGAAGAAGATTAAGGTGAGGATGGAGGTGAAGATTATTGTGGAAAAGAGGGTGGTTTTTCACCACTTCCTTTATAAGGCTTGTCATGATCTACTCCTTTTCCTCCAAAAGAACCCTCTCCTTTTGAAGGCTTGGAACTTTCACCCTACAATATTGAATTTCTCTCTTCAAAGAGAACCTTCACCATTTTAGTATTTCCAAAGAAATATTTTCTGAAAGTAATTTTTTCATCTGACATATGATCAGCTCCTCCTTCATGAGACATCCTTGTTGAAGCTTCAACTACAATTTAAGGAAGAATTTTTGGTGAAAATTGTGGAAAACTTGCTCTCCTTGTCCTTGACCTAACTTGAGCACTTGAAACCACAATATTTCCTTCTCCTCTCTTGAGATTCAACCTTGTAAGAATCACATAGGCATACAAACAATTAAATCCTCACTACAACAAGAAAAAATAAGCTCTGATACAAAAATTGATCTGTATGAGAGCTTAATGAAAATGTGCTTAAGGGCTTGTAAATTACAAGTATTAAAAACTAAGTTTTATGATCCTTTATGTTAAATTTATAAACACCTAAACCATGAATTAAAACACTAAAAATGAAGAAAAGAGTAGACAAATACACCATAGTAATAACCACAACAGAAAAAATGATGAACGAGTTCACCACTCATAGGCTATGTCACCTTGGTCCAGCTTCCAATGGCTTGGCCCTATATAATTTTGATCAAAATGGTGATTATATACATTTACTATGCTCAAATGATTTCAACGCCTATTCCATCAGTTTGAGGGTAGTCAAAAATGCCTTTCTATCCTCTTTCTGCTCCAAAATTGGTCAAAAACTTAAGAAGTTACCCTAGTTTTGTTGCTAATCACATAAAAAATTCCCCAAAATCTAGAACCGTGCTACAAATTTTCCCCATAATCTGTTAACCAAGTTCCATTTTGGAAAAAATCCAGGTGAAATTTTTGGACAGTTAATTTTCATAATGCCACCTTAAACCCGAATTTAACACCAAATTAACTGACCGTTTAAATTAATTTTTTAATTATAAAAATTGGATTAACAAGGTCATGCCCCTGGTTCCCCATGGTTGGTCGTATGGTGTAGTATTGGGGGGGCAGGGCCAAGCCCTCGCCCATTCCCCAACTTCTACTATATATAACATTTATATAACGTTTTTAACATCAGGTTTAACAAGTACTAACGGTGGCCTGAAGTTTAAAACTTGGCATTGTTTGTAGTGAGGTCCGGCATTCGAACCCACTGAAGGCTAATTCGAATTGAATTTTTTTTTTTGATGGGCCCTGTGCCGCCACATGGAAGCTTCTGGTTGGTCCAAGTGGTAGCATGTGGTTTCCCACCAACAAACCAATAGAAAAATGCCAACCAACACCACCAGATTTCAGGCAAGTGGTGCAACAGTATTGGAACAATGCCTAGTAAACCATGCCCAGTCAACCTTGACCATTAAACTATGCCTAGTTAGCTATACGGATTGTTGACTATTCAACCTACACAATTTTTCCAAAAGTTTGCCTATTTGGGAAAATGAATGGAACACATTTCTGGGAGCATACGGTGTTGTTTTTCCGCAAAGCGAGTTGTGCTAGATTCAGAATGACAAGATCTACGTGATCGTCCAATTTCCACACCATTCTAAGAATTTTCATCTTTTAGCATAATTTTGAGCACCTGATCAGCGAGCCCCGACCACTCTAACAAAGCTTTACAGCTTTATGGGCCTTGTGAATTTTAATTAGAGAGTCATGTCAGGATTCTCTCATATCACTTGACCTTTTAGTCAAGTTACTAGGGGCAGAACGAAATAAACGTTTTTATGGTCCAAGTCCCAACATAAGGTGTTTGTTGAGTTGATACAGTGCCTATGCTCTACACCAATAATCACATTTCTAGACCTGAAACAAATATTTGAAATTGAGATAGATGACTCTGACTAAGCTATTGGTGCAATTATCACCCATTAATGGAATCTAATGGCCTATCATAGTGAGAAACTTTCTGACACAATTCTAAAATACCCAACCTATGATAAGGAGATGCATTCCATCGTACATGCTTACTGACAATGGAAACATTTTATTCTCGTAGAGGAGATGATCATCCCCACAAATCACTAATGCTTAGAGTTTATACAGACCCAAATAAATTTTCAGAACGATCACCATCAAAAGTGGTCCACATACTTAAAAAAATGACATTTTAATATCAAATACAACAAAGGCACCACCAATCATGTTGCAAATTCCTCAGTCGGGAACCGGTTGCAGCACCAGCCACTGTTCTCAACTCTTGTGGCCATGAGACCTATCGGTGGTTATGACTATATAAAAATGATCCATAGTTTTCCACCACATACTAGATGCTAGTGTATGGAAAGAAAATTCCATACTTCTACCTCTAGGATGCATTATTATGCTACTTGGGCCATCTTTTTGTTCCTTCAAGTGAACGTTCCAATTTGATTTGCGAGGCACACTACAATTGGGTCATAGGACAATTTGGTGTAGAGAAAATTATGGTCATACTAAAAAAATATTTTTATTAGGAAAAATCTATAATAGGATATTGGAAAACACATCAGATCCTGCACTTCCTATGCCATCACGATGCCAACTATTAAGAAGCAAGGCTTAGATACTATACTTACTCCTATATGGCCCCAGGAATCCATATCCATGGACTATATGTGTTAGGTCCCCGCAATTTGTCAGATTGGTAGAAGAAATGAACAGGGGTAACATCAGACCAGCATTTGGAGTCCTAGGACCTAGCCTTCCTAGACTTAGAGAGGGCTCTCTCTATGTTTTTGTGAAGGATGTGAATTTGATTGATTTTAGGTTTTAGACTTTAGGCTAGATATTAGGTTTAGGGATAGTTTTTTTGTTTGGTTGGTTGGGTAGGTTGTCAAGTAGGTTTAATAAAGTGCGATATTTTTAAGCCATTGGGCTATGGGGTCAACAAAGGGCTTTAAAAGTTTAATCAATGGGTCAAGGGTGCATCACAAGACAAATATAACATGGTCAAATGGATCTAAAAGCTTATGCCAATGAGATGAACATCAAATTGCGAACATAGTAGGTGAAAAAGGGAAGTTAAGAATCCTTCAACAAATACCTTTAAATAAGAATGGCTTTTAATAATACTAAGTATGAATAAATAATCAAAGACATGGCACACCAATAAATTCTTTGATTTAACCCTAGCAAGTAAGCATAAAAACAACAATCCAGTGAACTATAGAAGGCAAGAAAGTTGTAAATCTTATAGTGATTTCAACTTCAATCTTAGAAAACATTTAAAACAAACATATAGCAAAGATCAAAGAAGAGGGAACTCCTAACATCATCAATCAAGCTATAAAGACCTCCCAAGCAACTTATCTAGGATAAACAAAAAGGCATGGCAAATCATAACCTCTTTAGCCAAACCTAACTAGAAATACTTCGAAGTAAAGACCTTCAAAACAATGATTAAGTAATGGAAAAGAGGAGGGATAACCATAAAATTAATTTGAAATTTTCTTCATTGAATCATTCTTAACATAAAAAACATAAGTGCATCTAGGGAGCAACTAAGAATTCTCTAAACTGACCTAACATGTAATATTTTCAAGTTGGAAAACATAGCAATACATGTAGTAAAAACACATTTTTCAGAAATATATACAATAATAATTAAATGCAGCCCATGGATCCATTCATTTATACAATATGACAGCCATATACAAAAGGAGATCTGAAACAAATCATGGTAGCTTAGTTAAACAAGCCTCCCAAGCCATTATTGCTCAAAAATCATGCAAAAAGAGGGGCTGCAACAATGAATAAAGCTAGAAATACCCTGACAATGTTATTTTATTACTCCTACAACAGTAGTAAATTTTAAATCAGATCTAGAGCTGCTATGTGCATAAAAAGTTAGATCTATATCAGATCCATGCACTATACAGGCTCCTCTAATGAACCCCCTTGGGGTTTTCAGCAAAACACCATGTACAAACTGTAGATCTAAGATCTAAGACTGCATATCTATCGAAATATTTAGAATAAATTGAATCTAATCTGATATGAACATTA
Organism: Pinus albicaulis; assembly: GCA_034641835.2. Taxonomy (NCBI): domain Eukaryota; kingdom Viridiplantae; phylum Streptophyta; class Pinopsida; order Pinales; family Pinaceae; genus Pinus; species Pinus albicaulis. The sequence goes on from CM076582.1 coordinate 1,483,036,296, forward strand.
AAATGATCTCCTCCAAAATATCTCCAAAGTGAAGGCAGATCTGCAACACTTAGTAAATCAACTCTCCAAATGGTGCATTGAACCACCCTGCAACTGCTCCTTCAGAAATTACGCATATCGGGATCTCTTCTGCACTGTAGGGATCGAAATATAGTTTTCCTGTAGCCAAGATATGAAAATATAGCTCAGTACGTTCAATAATTTCCTTTCAATGGGTTAGAACCCTCCTCCACTGAAAATGAGTATTGAGATGGCCTCGATCTGAAGTTCTAGTCTCCACTTGCTGCAACTTACTGAAACAGAAAAACCCTCAATAGGATCTACACTGTGAAAGGAATATCAAGCTTGGCCTTCAACCAAATAGTGGACAATATGGTGCAAGGCTCCTCCAATAGCTACTCAATGGAAGAGGTGGGATTCCCGATCAGGAACACCTTGTGCTAAAGAACACTCTATCTCAGCTAAATAGCCAGAGAAATAAATATGTCTAAACAGACCATATATCAGAAAATCATCATCATAAGCTAACCCCATATGGTTCCCATCCTCTTCCTTATAAACAATGTGAGCCTTCTCACCTTGGGTCCCATTCATTAGGGTTTCCATCTTCATGCAAAGAATCTCCCTCCAAAACTGCACTGTCCCATCATCAATGCCACTCCTTCATAACAACATTGTTGGATTTGGTCAACCTTGACTGGATCTTCATGCAATGTCTTCTTCCACACTCAATGTGGCTTTATTCTAACTATCTAAGTTGATCCATATTCCCACTGAGTTATCTTCATTAATGTTCCACTTCCTCCATACTAGCTTTGTTGACTTGGTCAAACTTGACTTTGTCCACATGCATTAGCCTTTTTTCACACATGGAGGTGTTTTATCCAGCTTTGAATATGATCTCCTTCCCCATTAAGAGTTTTTTTATTGCTGCTAAAGAGATTCATGGGTCTCCCTACCCATTTATTCATCTAACTATGTGTTTGGAGAAAAATTAATATTCCAATTAGGTGCATGCTAATTTAGGAATATTATAGTCCTCCCCTCCCAAATGTTGCTTGTCCTCAAGCGACTGTAAGGATAGAACTAAAGAGCCTCTCCTCTTCCTCCTATAGCATCCTCAAGTGATAAGTTCCTCCAAATAACAAGATGATTTCTCATCAATGTGTCCATAAGTTGTTTCTCCCATGTGTAAAAGTAAGCCTTTGGTGAAAAATCAAAATGGCTCTCATCATGTAATAGTGGGATACCCATGGAAACAACTATATGTGGTCTAGAGGCCTTCTTGGGGAATGGAATCAGAAATATATTGGGAATCATCATCCCCATCTGAATCCTCCATCTCCAAGCTATCATCCACAAAAAGTCAGTTACCCTCCAACATGGTAACTCCTGAAACATCTCTTCCACCTTAGGCTCATGTAAAGAAGGTGGGTTGCATAGATGAATATGTGGGACTAAAATCTCCATTCCATGTTGTTTCTCTCTCGACTTATGATATGTATGGGGCTATTGCTGATGTTGGGCTGAAATATTACGGTCTCAAAGAATGACCTAAGTCACCCCACCAATCAAAGCATCCATGAAGTGCCTCTCCCAAGAACTCAAGTTCTCCAAATGGCTCCTCCCACATGAAGAGAAGAGGTGTAGTGTGGCAATCATGGTTTGCCCATTTTTTCTCCTGAAACATGCAACATATGAAGTATAGAGAATCATACTCCCAATGGGCACCTCCAACTCTTGTGCCATCCTCCCATCAAAGCTTCCCATAAGAACAAGAACATCATCAATATATGGAAGCAAAAGAAAATAAAAACAAGCTCCCATATGACAACCAGGAGGTGGACCATAGTTCCATATGTGGAACTAGAACAATTCATTGCTTTCCTACCTCAAAAGAAAGTGTAACAAGTGTCTTTTCAGCCACTTTTTTGCTGCCACAATCATCCTAAAAGATGAGATTATAGAAGTAAAGTTTGGTGCCAACAGTGTACACCAAGAATCATGTGGCCTCCCCCACAAACCACCAATAGAATAGCCAATATTAATGCTGGAAATTGCCTCAAGTACATCACAATACAATATACAAGAAGGATAGATCCCCCTTGGTACAATATGTTGCTCACAAAAAGTAAAAGAGTACAAATCATAATGCATAAATGTACATCCTCTACTATGTACCTTGGTCATTGAGGTGAAATGGCTCAACTAAAAGCTCCCCCTCACTCTCAATGAATAAGGAAGTGGTTGTGACAACCTATCCATCATCATATGAGCTATGCATCTCTCCATATGCTGATATACATCCTATTGGATGCCCTCCCAAGTGAACTCCTCCATCAAGTAATGATATGCATCAAAGTGCATAGAAAAAATGTCCACAAGTGTTGCATGTAACAACTGCTCCTTAAGCTTAGAAGCTCTAGTCAAGAAGACTCTGCCATAAGAATAGATGACCCCATCTTCCACCAGGTATCTACCATCTCCCTACAGGTCATCAAGAATAATGCATGCACCAAGATCCATTGAGTAATCTACCAAAATTTGAGACCTTCAATATGGATCAATCCTCCTAAGAGACAGCGCTGAAGATTTGAAATGTGGAGCTCCCCACATGCTGCAGTATTTTCCTTTGACATCCCCCATGCCAAAGTCATCAATAATAATGCTACTATATGTGGGAGATTCCTTTCAAGGTGGAAGTCCCTCCTGATCCTCCAAGGTTAAGGAGTAGCCCCTTAGCAGCATGATAGTGCCACCTCCTACTCCTGCAACATCATGTAAACTATGGGAGAAGATCAGCCCATACTCTCTTAGTAACAACCAAAGCAACAACAACTCTATTTGCCTCCCCACACAATCACCACATAGATCATGAAGCAACAACATAATAGTTGATATGAAAGGTATCACATCACCCCAATACATCAAAACTCCTTGCTACCATATGATGCAAGTTTCATGAAAAATTCCATCCACCCCTCTACTCTTTGAAATAGAATGTGTCATATGATGAACAAACTCTTTCAAGAGTAACCAATGCAGTCTTGTCTCCTGATGCTCGGTATTATAAATTTCCAAGTGGCTTTCAAACATATTTCTCATCAACATCACCCATACAACCCATGGTGAGTGTCTACAATCATGTCCAAAAGTGTAATTCCTCCAATGGAGAATACCATCCTCCCAAATCAGATTTTTGTCTTTGCATTTCATGGGATGTTGAAATGAAATCTCTTGGAGACCTCCAAATGAATACCACTCATCAATTACCAATTTTAACCCATGAGGATCCAAATAGGTGGTAGGCAAAAACCTCTCATCATGATGTGAAAGGTTCATCAAGAAATATCCATTACAATCATGAGAGATGTTATCCATCATAAGATGTCCCCCAACAACTATCTTCCCATCCTATGTCATACATACGAGAAGGTCATTGGAATGCTTCGACAATATTTGGGCCCCCAACTCATCACTGTTTCTCAATGACAGTGCTTCTAATGTCCATGATGGTGCATCGTTTTTCTTCAGATCATACTCTATGCTGAAAACATAGTTCTACATGGCATGGTTCAAGACAATACTCATCCCATCCTCCAAAAATCTACACTCCAACTCTAAGAGTTGTGTGCAACTCAACAATGTTACTTGAGGATGAAAGTACATCTCCTCCTTGAACAAATCAATGCTGCCCAGTGTAGTGTGTTAGCCACCTATAAAAATTTCTCATATCAAATGGTGACTAAAATTTTTTCTTGTAGCCTTCAAGGAACAATTTTATGACCAAAATTGTGAGTTCTTGAAGTATTATGATGATCTTCATCCTTTGAAGTAATGTTCACTGCTATTTCCTTCATTTATCATGTAAAACTGTTGTTTTCTTGAAGAAAAAAGACTACTACAAAACCCCTTTTTCCCCTCATTTTACGTCTCCTGTCACTCATAATTAACCTCCATTTTTATCCCCTTTTCCTCATACAAATCCTCCTTTTTTCTCATTTTCCTCCATTTCCCTTCATAAATTCCCTTTAATTAGGTTTAAAACTCCTTTTTAAACCTTATTGAAACCCCCAAAATCCTTTCAAAATCCTTAAAAAATCATAAAGAACCAACTTTCACATTATAGGCCTAAGCCCCTTTCGGCTAAGCCCTAAACCACTTCCCCACCATGTGACCTGACGCCGAAACCAAGCGCTAAGGCCCTGAGCGCTTATAGCAATCAAAGTTGTCATGTGAGCGCATTTCTTTTGTTACATTAAAAAGTTTCGATGCGATTGATATTTGGTCTATATACCCCCACCGCGATCTCTAACATTGATCTTTTAAGATCTAATGGCCAACACTAATCCCGTAGTGTGCCCTTTTGCCTTTATGAATTTCCCTCCGATTGTGATCTCCACCGTTGATCCGTAAACAATCTGACGGTAAAGCGCCAATCGCATAATCGCGCATCGGAAGATTTTAAAAGCACCACCCTATGTCTTCCCCGATTGCGATTCTCCGATCCAATCACAACCATTGATCTCTTGAGATACAATGACCCTTATTTCTCCTGCTCCGCTCTTGTGCCCCCATCCTTCTCCTCGCCAATTCAATCTCCACCATCGATCTTCTTCCGGATCGGACGGCTTGCGCTCAATTGCACGATCGCCAATTGGAAGTTCTAAATGTGTCACCCTCTGCCTCCCCCGATTGCGATCTTCCAATTCGATCGCGACCATCCATGTGATCTATATCAATGACCCATATTGCATCATGTCTTCCACCATGTTCCTCCATCGGACCTTCCAAAGGGTTCATCATTCAATCTCCGCCGTTGATCTCCTCCTGAGATCCAATGGCCCACAGTTAATCGCCCCCCCCCCCCCCCTTCTGGGTCCCACTATCATAGGCACCCGACTTCCTTTAATTTTCATTATTTTCCTATGTATTTACCCCTTCACAAGGTTTTTGTGTTTTTAGACCATCGCATCGGAGTTTTATCCCCGACGTTGTTGTTTCCCTTGTCTTCTTTCCCCCACCGATGCGATATGCTTAATCGCACCATCGCATTGGCCTTCCCCCATCGCATCACTCAAATCCATTTGTTCCTCCCATTGCAAATCCCTCGATGTGATGAAATCCAATAGATCTTCACCGTTGATCTCTATTAGCTTGTCTAATCCGATGGCCAAGATTGTTCTGCGACCCCAAACTTTGATTTAACGCCTTTTTCGATGTTGATTAAGGATCTCTACATTTACATTGCATTTTCACCCATTTTCATTATAAACTCACCCCCCCGCATTGTAAAAGCTCCTGATTAATCTTGGCCATTGATCAATATGATCTAACGACCTGGACTTAATCAAACTCTCATTTTTCTCCAACCACCTCTCCTTTGATCTCAGCAAGAAATCCTCGCCGTTGGATGCTTCCATCCAACAACCATGCTCTGACCTAAGCCTCCAAAGTAGTCTATGCTCATCCACGCAGGATTTTATAACTTTTTGTGTATTTTCACAAGTTTCAAAGCTTTTGCATTGTTTCTTAAAATAAATCAAAGGATGGGGATGACGATCCCCCAGGCCCTTATTTATAAAGGAGATCTTTCCATAGGGTTCCAATTATGTTTTATCAGTGCCTCATGAGAACTGATGCCTTTATACAACCTCTGCGCACCTGCAACAACAATGGAAACACAACAAACACCACAGCTAAAGAGTATAAGTTTGGGAGTATGAAATCAAAGAAAAAATGAAGAAATTTAAGGTTTTAACACTGTTTTGAAGTATTATGGCCTAAGATCGACTATCTAAAGCCTAATACATTCAATTGAAGACATCATAAAGACTGGAAGACACAGATTAAGCCTAATCAAACCTAAAACACAGAACTAAAATAGATTAACATGGTTTTAGGTTAAAACAATGAAATCCATCAATCAGAAGAAAGCCTCCACTTCCACATTAGAGGCTAATTGAATCCTCTCCAACTACCTAAAGCACCACCTGTGGCTTCATAACTAAAAAATAGCAGAGTTATCGGTTCAGTCGGTGATATTTTGCCTTAAAGACAGCCAGAGTTATTGCTAACTTGCCTCAAGAGTTTTTAAGTCAACAAAATTTGCCCAGTAATCTTAAACACTTAATTTAAATAATTAATACAGAGAAATATCTAAAATATTCTCCATTGAGCCCCTCAAAGGCCGAGAAGCATTAAACTATATTAATTGAGCCTAAGAGATCTTTTATCTCATCCCAGATCCTCATTTCTTCTATAAATAATTCTGTAGAAGATGAGATACAGGTTGGTCACTACATATCTGTTGCCTGTAAATAGTTTACTGAAGCTGCTGTAAGCTCTGTTTGTAATTGAAGATACCAGAGTTGAGATGAGAAGTTTGACGCTCTAGAGAACCACTAGACTTGAAGATTGTAACTGGTTTGAAGCATCAAATACAAGTTGATTTATGGGATCTTGGTCTATGTCAACGGTGATGTTTTTCTTATTGTAAATTGTTATTTTATTTCTGTTTCCATTCTGTCCATCTTCTATGATAAAGAACAAAAATTATAGAGTTAGGATTTACTATCAAAGGCACCCTTCTTTTACTGATAAGCTTTATCTACATGTTTTCTTCCAATTGTGTTGTTTAAGAATGATTTAATATAGTCCAAGCAGTTTACGAATGCTGGCGTTCCCTCGTCCTACTGTCTAAACTTAAACATTTTTCTTGAATGTTATTTTTAGTTTATGTTAAGCAGAGTTGAACTAGGGAATCTATGGTTAGCCCTGTCCTCTGGTTTTATCTCCAAAAAATGTCTGAAAGTTTCCCTAAGAGTATGTTGAAAGCAGGATAGGTTCAAAGTCCTTACCTAATCTTAGACTATTCTTTGTTATCTTAATTGTTTGTCTTGAAAGTTTGCTAAGTAAATCAGAGCTAGGGAAGTCTATGGTGAGCCCTGTCCTCTAGTTTCTTCTCCAACAGTTGCTTTGAAAAGTTTCCCTTTGAATATGTTGAAAGCGGGATAGGTTCAAAGTCCTTACTTGATCTTAAGCTATTCTTTTGTGTTTTAAATTTTTTGTATTGAAAGTGCATCAAAAGAAGGCTAGTTTTGAAGTACTTACCTGATTTAGATTAATTTTATGTTTTTCTCAAGTGCATGCCAAAAGCAGGATAGTTTCAAAGTACTTACTTGATCTTAGGCTGCCCTTTGTTCTTCATCTGTTTACTCTTCATTTCTTATTGTTTTCATTCCATAAAATCAACTTTAATGAGATCCTATGACATAGATGACTTGCCCCATAGGCCACTCTTGAACCTTGCTATTTCAATTAAATTCCATTATGACTCCATAGCCCAATGGATTGAAGCTATTTCTAGCCTATCTTCTTAGTTGAATCATTCCTTCACTTTCATTCACCTTCACCCTTCATTTAGACTTCCTTCACCTTCACATATCTTTGCCCAACCAAAATCAAACAAAAAACCTCGTTCTTCATAACTATCCTAATATCATTTCAAAAGCTTTAAAGACAAATCAATCTTTGCACTTATTAGAGAGATCCCTCTCTGGATTCAAGAGGGCTAGATCCTAGAATCCCAAAGTGGTTCCAATGTCCTCTCCGTAGTTTTAGTCTCACCAATCTACTGGAATAACGGAGAGCTAAAATTTCTGGTGACTCTGCTGGGAACTTCTGAGTCAATTACATTTTATACATCTTTAAGACCTCAAAAGACCCAAAAAATTTTATATAGGTACATGGTGGTGGACCATAAAACATTTTACCTCCAAAAGAGCTAAAAACTTCCACCTGGTGACTCACTGGCCTCCAGTAGGCCTACTACCTTTCCATTCCTAATCAGACTCCCTTGGGAATGCATTGAGAAAACCCAATCATACTGTTGGTGGACAGAAAAATTTAAATCATCTACCTGGCGACTCCACAACTCTTTAAAATACCAAATGACTCCACTGGTAGAAGACCCTGAACTTATTGGACAGATACAGTGACTTTTTTCTGATTTACAAACATGATTCCAAGGATACAACAAATATATGCCCCAATGAGCAAAGATCATATCCCTGGGTTTCCACATAAAATGCCCCAGGTGAATTGGGATGAGAACCTGCCAGTTTTTCAAGGTGAAAAGTTTGATGACCCTCTATTACATCTCATCAAATTTCATATACATGTATGGAGGTTGAATGTGGAATGGCATGAATATTTCCTAATGAAAATTTTCATGTTAACATTAGAAGAAAAATCTATGGATTGGTATGAATGCTTGAGATCTAGTAGTTTGTTTTCTTTAAAGGACCTTGAATGTGTGTTTTATGAGAACTATAACGAAAACACTACATCATTATCATGGGGTGCAATATATTATGACCCATCACAAAACATCACCCAACACATTATATATAATGGTGAAGCTTTGGAAGAAGTCCATCCTGAAGATATTTTAATGGCCATTCATGAGTTTAATATCCTATTGAAAAATTTTAAAAAAATTGATGAATCAGTTGAGGAAGAAATCATCCAAGAAGTAAAGAAAATTCCTCAAATTATCCTTAAAAACTCAGATAATGATTCATCATCCCTTATAGCTGAGGATCAAGAAGACATCTAGCCTCAAAATCAGTCTGCGCAAGATACAGAGAACTTATGTACTCCTATTCAAAGGAACCTGGGAACATCTTCCCATTTGACAGAAAAAGAAATAGATCAGACTATTAATAAACAACCAGTCTCTGAAACTTTTTGTAAAACAAATACTCTTAACCATTCACATAGAGAAATTTTTTGTACAGTTTTAGAAAGTCCTTTTGTAGATCACAATAAAGAAGGACCTTCTGATAACCGACTATGTTTGATTGGTAGTATTACTTATATTTGTGATTTTCCTAACTTTGATCTATCTAGTGATGATGCTTCCCAAACAGAAGCTAATCGTGCAGGACCATCATTAACATATCTATGGAATGAAGGTCAGTACTTTCAAAGAAGTAATGAGCCAGTGTAGACTATTTATGATACTGATGTTGAAATTTTTCAAAGCTTACAAGTGAGTGAAGATTCATTGGATCTTTGCTCTGCTTCATTTCATATCATCAGTAATAGTTTCCATGTGATTGGGAATCAGTAGACTTTCAACTCAAAGGTTGAGGAGGAAAGCAATGAAGAAATTTTTGAGCAGCTTGAAACCAAGGAGCCTTCTCTTGAAAAAGAGGAAGCAATAGAACAAACCCATACTCAAGAATACATTGATCTTTTCACAGAGCTTAGTCGATTAAATCAGAATATCTCAGAGCTACAAGAGGACAACACTGCAAAATATGATGAGTCCTCCAGTTCGGATAAAAATGAAGATGAGGAATATTGTCTTCCTCAAAAGAATCTTTGCCTTAATCCAGTGGAGAAAGAAGAAATTCCACTTCTTGTTGATTTGCAGGTGAAAGATGATGATGCTTCCAAGGAACATACTAAAGATGTAGCCCTCAAAGCTGATATCTTGGAAGAAAACAATCTACCAACCATGGAGGGCCAAAAAGAAGAGATTCTATATCTTTCCTTTGTTGATCCTTTGGAAGAGTGTGTGGAGACCCCAATTGGCTCAAGTTATCAAGCATGGACCCCTTGCAAGAGCCAAATGCATGGAAAATTGTCACCTTCTATGATAGTTTTGGTTTTGAAGATTAATCTTCAAAATGTACTATGGTTACCCTTGAATAGTAGCCAGTTTCTCTATTCTTTGTTATCACTACTCAACTGGCTACATTGGCACTATTGTATCATATGAAAATTTAAATATTCCAAGTTAGATTAGGTTAGATAGGAATGTCAATAAAGCTCAAACTTTGAGCGTTCAGTCAGTTGTTGATTTTAGTCTTGAAGAAAAATAAAAAATACAAAAACAATAGAAGATAGAAAAGAGGGCAGAGTGAAAAAAATAAATGTACAGCCCCATACCAAAAAAGATAAACAAAGTATGAAAGTATGCAAGCTCAAATGCCACTCCTAAGAAACACACTCCTAGTTAGTCATACAGCCTAATTATGACTAATTAGTTTTCAATTTACTACTGAAAGGTTAGTGAATTAGATTTTCCAAACAAATTAATCTTGGCTTATCAGTTAGGTAGATTAGGATAGAAAAATAAAGGTTCTAACAAGTTAAAAATATCAACCTATAAATTCCAAAAGAAATAATGGTTCTAACTAGATCAAATCTTGAGCCAAGGATAGAAGTAAACTAGTTATGATATTCTCAAAACTTGAACTAGATAACAAGGAAAAAACAACTCAAACAAGCCTAAAAACATAGCTGAAGAATAGAGAAGGATGTTCTTAAAAACTTTCATATCTTATGCCTTCACCATTTTGATTTAATTCTCTGCAAATAATAATCTATGTGCAGCTTTTTTTTATGCCATAGATCAGCAACAAGTTAGACTGTTCAATCCTAACTTGTCTGCTTTTAAATTTCTAGTTTTAGAAATTAGAGAATAAGAATCTGTTAGACAGGCTAATCCTAATAGATAGTAGTTAGGTAGAGAAGCTTATGAACTAAACTACTTAATCTGAGTTCATGGAGTAATAAGAAGTAGAAATAGACTAGTTTTATTCTTTCAAAAGAATAAAATGTTTGGAAAAAGAATTTCCAATCCAAATGCACTTTGAAAGAATAAAAAATGTTATATCATTAGGATTGGGTAGGAAGAAAGCTTGTTTTGATAGAATTCCATTGTTTTTGATGGCTGCTAACATTGTCAGAAGAAAAGAAGATTAACAAAAGAAGAAAAATTGTAGCCTAATGGATGAGGCATTGGTCAGCTTCCAGAGGATTTGTCTGAGGTTCTTGGCACCTCGAAGGAGCTGTCATCCCATGTTGGAGCCGCTATTAGCCACCTATAAAAATTTGTCATATCAAATGGTGGCTAAAAATTTTTCTTATAGCCTTCAAGGAAGAATTTTATGACCAAAATTGTGAGTTCTTGAAGTCTTATGATGATCTTCATCCTTTGAAGTAATATTCACTATTATTTCCCTCATTTATCCTGTAAAACTATTGTTTTCCTGAAGAAAGAAGACTGCTACAAAACCCCTTTTTCCCCTCATTTTACCTCTCCTGTCACTCATAATTAACCTCCATTTTTATCCCCTTTTCCTCATAAAATCCTCCTTTTTTCTCATTTTCCTCTATTTCCCTTTGTAAATTCCCTTTAATTAGGTTTAAAACTCCTTTTTAAACCTTATCGAAACCCCCCAAAATGCTTTGAAAATCCTTAAAAAATCATAAATAACCCACTTACAAATTTTAGGCCTAAGCCCCTTTTGGCTAAGCCCTAAACCACTTCCCCACCATCTGACCGCCGCCGGAACCAAGCGCTAAGGCCCTGGGTGCTTATCGCAATCGGAGCGGTCATGTGAGCACATTTCTTTTGTTACATTAAAAAGTTTCGATGCGATTGATATTTGGTATATAGACCCCCGCCGCGATCTCTAACGTTTGTCTTTTAAGATCTAACGGTCAGCACTAATCCCACAGTGTGCCCATCCACCTTTCTCCAATCCCCTCCAATTGTGATCTCCACCGTTGATCCATAAACAATCCAATGGTCAAGCGCCAATCGCATAATCATGCATCGGAAGATTTTAAAGCACCACCCTCTGTCTTCCCCGATTGCAATTCTCTGATCCAATCTCAACCATTGATCTCTTGAGATCCAACAAACCTCATTTCTCCCGCTCCGCTCCTATGCCCCCATCCTTCTCCCCGAGGATTTAATCTCCACCATCGATCTTCTTCTGGATCAGATGGCTAGCACTCAATCGCACCATCACCAATTAGAAGTTTTAAATGTGTCACCCTCTGCCTCCCCCGACTGCGATCTTCCAATTCGATTCCAACTGTCCATGTGATCTAGATCGACGGCCCATATTACATCACATCTTCCACCATGTTCCTCCATCGAACCTTCCAAAGGGTTCATCATTCAATCTCCACCGTTGATCTCCTCCCGAGATCCAATGGCCCACAGTTAATCGCCCCTCGCCTTCCGGGTCGCACTATCATAGGCACCTGACTTCCTTACATTTTCATTATTTTCCTATCTATTTACCCGTTCACAAGGTTTTTATGTTTTTAGAGCATCGCATCAGATTTTTTTCCCTAGCGTTGTTGTTTCCCTTGTATTCTTTCCCCCGTCAATGCGATATGCCCGATCGCACCATCGTGTCGGCCTTCCCCCATTGCATCGCTCAAATCCATTTGTTCCTTCAATCGTAAATCCCCCGATGTGATGAACTCCGATAAATCTCCACCGTTGATCTCTATTAGCTTGTCTAATCCGACGACCCAGATCGTTCTATGACCCCAAAATTTGATTTAACGCCTTTTTTGCTGCCGATTAAGGATTTCCTCGTTTACATTTCATTTTCGCCCATTTTCATTATAAATTCACCCCCCCCCCCTGCATTGTAAAATCTCCCGATTAATCTCGGCCATTGATCAATCTGATCTAACAACTCGGACTTAATAAAACTCTCATTTTTCTCCAACCGCCTCTCCTTTGATCTCAGCAAGCAATCCTCGCTGTCGGATGCTTCCATCCAACAGCCACACTCTGACCTAAGCCTCCAAAGCAGTCTATGCCCATCCACGCAGGATTTTATAACTTTTTTTTGTATTTTCACAGGTTTCAAAGCTTTTGCATAGTTTCTTAAAATAAATCAAAGGATGGGGATGGCGATCCCCTAGGCCTTTGTTTATAAAGGATATCTTTTCACAGGGTTCCAAATTATGTTTTATCAGTGCCTCATGAGCACTAATGCCTTTATACAACCTCTGCGTGCCTACAAAAACAATGGAAACACAGCAAACACCACAGCTAAAGAGTATGAGTTTGACAGTATGAAATCAAATCAGAAGTGAAGAAATTTAAGGTTTTAACATCATTTTTAAGGATTATGGCCTAAGATTGACTATCTAAAACCTAATCTATTCAATTGAAGACATCATGAAGACCGGAAGACACATATTAAGCCTAATCAGACCTAAAACATGGAACTAAAACAGATTAACAGGGTTTTAGTTTAAAACAATGAAATCCATCAATCCAAAGAAAGCCTCCACTGCCACATCAGATGCTAATTGAATCCTCTCCAGCTACTTAAAGCGCCACCTGTGGCCTCATAACTCAAAAACAGCAGAGTTATCGCTTCAGTCAGTGATATTTTTCCTTAAAGACAGCCAAAGTTATTGCTAAATTGCCTCAAGAGTTTTTAAGTCAACAAAATCTGCCCAAAAAGCTTAAACACTTAATGAAAACAATTAATACAGAGAAATATATGAAATCTTCTCCATTGAGCCCCTCAAAGGCTGAGAAGCATTAAACTGTATTAATTGATCCTAAGAGATCTTTTCTCTCATCCCACCTCCTCATTTCTTCCATAAATACTTCTGTAGAAGATGAGATACAGGTTGGTCACTGCATATCTGTTGCCTATAAATAGTTTACTGAAGCTGCTATAAGATCTGTTTGTAATTGAAGATACCTAAGTTGAGATGAGAAGTTTGAAGCTGTAGAGAACCACTGGATTCGAAGATTGTAACTGGTTTGAAGATCCTTGTCTATGTCAACGGTGATATTTTTCTTATTATAAAATGTTATTTTATTTATGTTTCCGTACTGTCCATATTCTCTGATAAAGAACAACAATTATAGAGTTATGATTTACTGTCAAAGGTACCCTTCTCTTACTGATAAGCTTTATCTACATGTTCTCTTCCAATTATGTTGTTTAAGAATTATTTAATACAGTCCAAGTAGTTTAGGAATGTTGGCGTTCCCTCTTCCTACTGTCTAAACTTAAACATTGTTCTTGAATGCTATTTTTAGTTTATGCTAAGTAGAGTTGAACTAGGGAAGTCTATGGTTAGCCCTGTCCTCTATTTTTATCTCCAAAAACTGTCTGAAAGTTTCCCTAAGAGTATGTTGAAAGAAGGATACGTTCAAAGTCCTTACTGGATCTTAGACTATTCTTTGTTATCTTAATTGTTTGTCTTGAAAGTTTGCTAAGTAAAGCAGAGTTAGGGAAGTCTATGGTGAGTCTTGTCCTCTAGTTTCTTCTCCAATAGTTGCTTTGAAAAGTTTCCCTTTGAATATGCTGAAAGCAGGATAGGTTCAAAGTCATTACTTGGTCTTAAGCTATTCTTTTATGTTTTAAATGTTTTCTATTGAAAGTGTAGCAAAAGCAGGCTAGTTTCAAAGTACTTACCTGATCTTAGATTAATTTTATGTTTTTCTCAAGTGCATGCCAAAAGAAGGATAGTTTCAAAGTACTTACTTGATCTTAGGCTGCCATTTGTTCTTCATATGTTTACTCTTCATTTCTTATTGTTTTCATTCCATAAAATCAACTTTAAAGAGATCCTATGACATAGATGACTTGCCCCACAGACCACTCTTGAACCTTGCTGTTTCAATTAAATTCCATTATGACTCCATAGCCCAATGGATTGAAGTTGTTTCTAGCCTATCTTCTTAGATAAATCATTCCTTCACTTTCATTCACCTTCACCCTTCATTTAGACTTCCTTCACCTTCACATATCTTTGCCCAATCAAAATCAAACAAAAACCTCATTCTTCATAACTAGCCTAATATCATTTCAAAAGCTTTAAATATAAATCAATATTTGCACTTATTAGAGAGATCCCTCTCTAGATTTAGAAGGGATAGATCCGAGAATCTCAAAATGGTTCCAATGTCCTCTCCGCAGTTTTAGTCTCACCAATCTACTGGAATTACGGAGAGCTAACATAGTGAAAGTCTGCTGCTCCAAATAAGAAATATGTTTTGACCCTTGGTCATGCAAAGGCATATTTCCACAACCCTCCATAAGATGTGCCGAAATAATATAAATTGGAAACTTATGCATACCTTGGTGAAGCTTGGGAACATCTTGTATGACTACAAGGGCTCCTTCCTCCAATTTTTTGGCTCCCCCAACTGCTAAAGATGATGGTTGCTCCTCCATAGCTGTGTCAGCATTGGTACAAGTCTCCTAAATTTTTGGTAAAGGCCTCTCCCCCTTGTATTTCTTCTTGTCAAATATTTTGATCACCCTTTGAGTGAAATCTGCAAAACTAGTCACTCTTGCATGAATGAAATGGCTGAACCACCAAATGTTTGCTTTACCTTCAAGGTGTAACGATGCAATCTCAATAGCCTCTCTTTCTACCACTGGATGTAGTAGGAAGAATACATCTAGCTTCATCACCCAAGCCCTTGCTATACATGTGGATGATACATCAAAAGTAGACAATAGAAACATATTGCCCCTCATTCTCCTATTACTGCAAGGCCTCCTTTCTTCTTCAAGCTAAATACGTCATGGAAGAGTTAGAGTCTCCTTGAAAGCTCTAGGTTGAGACTTATATTCTGCAAGGTATCCACCTAGGATCTCATTTTCTAAGTGCCCTCCATATCCATGCCTCTTGTCTTCTTCCTCAAAAGGAAAGGGAAAAGTGTAATGCTTTGGAGCTTTCTGCAACATTGGTTCTTTCTTCTGAGAATAGGAAGTACATGGACCTTCCTCTTCTTGAAACCCTCTAGAGGTTTCATTGTATCTCTTCTCTTTCATCTGCTTAACCTCCTTGGATAGGTTCTTCATAGATCTAAAAATTGATGAGACCAAGCTCATTCATTCCACCATTTTAGATCTCTTCTCCTTCTCTTCTTCTTCTTATAGCATAATGGCTAAAAACTCACAAGCTGAGCCAAGATTATACTCTGATACCACTGTAATATTCCCAAGTGGGAAAACTCAACAATACATGCAGTAAAAATGCCTTTTTTAGAAATGTATGCAATAATAATTAAATGTAGCCCATGCATCCATTCATTTATACAATATAAAAACCATATACAAAAGGAGATCTGAAACAAAGCATGGTAGCTTAGTTAAACAAGCCTCCTAAGCCATTATTGCTCAAAAATCATGCAAAAAGAGGGGTTGCAACCATGAATAAAGCTGGAAATACCCTGACAGCATTATTTTATTACTCCTACAATAGTAGTAAATTTTACAGTAGATATACAGCTGCTATGTGCATAAAAATTCAGATCTATATAAGATCCATGCACTATACAGGCTCCTCTAATGAACTCCCTTGGGGTTTTCATCAAAACATCATGTACAAAGTGTAGATTTAAGATCTAAGATTGCAGATCTATAGAAGTATTTAGATCTGGAAAGTGGATCTGATATGATATGAATAGTAAAATTATCTCCTCCAAAATATCTCCAAAGTGAAGGGCAGATCCCCAACACTTATTAAATCAACTCTCTAAATGGTGAACTAAACCACCATGCAACTGCTCCTTCAGAAATTACGCAGATCGGGATCTCTTCTATGTTGTATGGATCAAAATATAGTTGGTATGTAGCAAAGATATGAAAATATAGCTCAATACCTTCAATATTTTCCTTCCAATGGATTAGAACCCTCCTCCACTGAAATTGAGTATTGAGATGGCCTAGATCTGAAGACCTAGTCTCCACTTGTTGCAGCTTACTAAAAAAAACAAACCCTCAACAGGATCTGTGTTGTCAAAGGAAGATGAAGCTTGGCCTTCAGCCAGATAGTGGGAAATATGGTGCAAGGGTCCTCCAAGATCAATGGAATAGGTGGGATTCGCGATCAGGAACACCATGTGCTAAAAAACACTCTATCTCAGCTAAATAGCCAGAGAAAGAAATATGTCTAAAAATACCATATATCAGAAAATCATAATCATAAGCTAACCCCATATGTCTGCCATCCTATTCCTTATAAACAATGTGAGTACTCTCACCTTGGGTCCCACTCATTAGGATTTCCATCTCCATGCAATGAATCTCCCTCCAAAACTGCCTTGTCCCATCATCAATGCCACTCCTCCATAACAACGTCGTTGGATTTGGTCAACCTTGACTGGATCTTCATGCAATGTCTTCTTCCACACTCAAGGTGGCTTTATTCTAACTATCTTAGCTGATCCATATTCCCACTGAGTTATCTTCATTAATGTTCCACTTCCTCCATACTAGCTTTGTTGACTTGGTCAAACTTGACTTTTTCCACATGCATTAGCCTTTGTTCACACATGGAGGTGTTTTATCCAACTATGAATATGATCCCTTTCCCCATTAAGAGGGTTTCTATTGTTGCTAAAGAGATCCATCAGTCTCCCTACCCATTTATTCATCTAACTATGTGTTTGGAGAAAAAATAATATTCTAATTAGCTACATGCTAATTTAGGAATATTACATAGGAGACGAAAACATAGAAGTAGTGAAGAAGAAATAGAGCTAAGGTGCCTCTGAAAAACATTTGTTAGCCTAAAAATTTTGTCCTACTACAATAGAAAGATGTAACAACATGATAACATGAGAAAAAAAAAACTAAATAAGGAACACATCACCATTAACCATGCTCATGAATCCTACAAGTAAGCCTTCTCCATTGTCAAGCAAGCCAAGCCATCCACAAAAGCCAAATCCAATTTCTCTCCAATCTCAAAGTCTATGTATATTTCTCAATAAAAATCCAAAAAATAAAATAAGGCCTCCATGCTATATTTAACTTTCATTGGAGGGCCAAAACCCTAATTAGGGTTTTGAAAAACCATCAACTACTCATAAATGTCATTTATGTGCAAAGAGACCATGCAAGGCCCAAGACACATAATATCTAATGAAATAAATGCAACATAAATTCTAACACCTAACTTGGGATTGATTTGCCCAAAAAAACCATAAAATATATATTTTCCATAGATGAATGTCTTTTGTTGACTTTTTCATATAAGGGCACAGCAGTGAGGTCCAAGGGCGCAACCCCGTACGGGAAAACTGGGTCACTTTGCAGCCAAGTGTTGAAGGCCTTCCCGATGTCAGAATGGGCTTTGTGATGGCTTGTTGGAAAGAATGTTGAGTCTAATTTCCAAAACGGCCCTTGTTTTTATATTTTCACCACATTTTCATATTCAAAAATCAAAACTCCCAAGGCTGCTAAGGGCGCCTTGCCAACCCTGAAAACATGGCAGAAAAGTCAAATTTTGCATGTTTTTGTGCCTTTTTTTGGACCAAATCAACTCCAAATGACCTAAAATTTTGTGAGCATGCTGTAATTGACCTGAAAAATCTAAAAATGTAAACCATTTCTCCTGAGGATTCCTTAAGAAAAAGCGCAGCACCAAGGGCATTGCGCCCTTAGCCCTCTAAATCAGCGAAAACTCAAAATTTCCAAAATGTTGCCAAAATTTAGATTTGCCTTGATTTTTATGTTTGGGATGATTTTATGGAAGCATAAACAAGTATTTCAATAATTTCTTGGTCTTTGGCCTCCTTGAGTGCTTGAATTTTTCCAAGGGCTCCTTTGAGCTTGGCCCTTGAAATTTGATTTCTCAAGGCACAGTGCTTGGCCATTTTTTTTTGTAGGCCAAGGCCCCTTTGTGCCTTCTTTAGCTACTTGTTTTCAACCTTATAATACTTAATGACATACTTTTCCATGCCAATACTTTTTTGTAGCTCCCTAATCTGTGCATCTTTTCTCTGGAGCAGCATGTTAGTTGTCCTCTCTTCATTCTCATCCTCTAGGTCAATAAATTCAAATTTTTGTTTAGTTCCATGCTTACCTTTCTTATCTCCAATAGTGACCTTTTCCTTGCCTTTTTCAAGATTCTTTGTTGATGTGGAAGGCATGGCCCCTTCTCTTTGTCAAGCTTCTTTGTTGATGTGGAAGCCATGGCCACTGACCTTTTAGAGGCAGCAAACACATGCTTTTCTCCTCTTTGGTATGTCAAAGTAAGAGGTTCAATATTGCTTACCTCAGTGCCATATGTCTTGTTTCTATATTTGTGATGTTATTTTCTTGGCTCACTGACATCTTGGCTTACTTATTCATTTGTGTCTTTCATGTTGACATAATTTCCTTCTTTATTTCCTTCAACACTGCCATGATCCTCACTGTTATTTGTTTCATTGATGTCAACGTCTTCATTACCTTGACTGCTAGGTGTTCCATCATTTGTTTCTTCATCACTGTTTGCCTCTTCACTTATTTCTACACTACCTTTGTCTATACTATGAGCCTCGTTGATTTTACTGTCCTCATGGCCATTTTGACTGCTTCCATGATTGTCACTGTCTCCCTCCTTACTACTACTTGCCTCATTGCTGTGATCTTCACTGCTATTATTAGCCTCTTCATTTTCTTCATTGTTATTATCATCTTCACTAACATTTTGGTCCTTTGTGTCACTACTATCACTATCATCATCATCAGTCTCTATGTCACTTTCTTCATTTGTATCCATATTGTCTTCTGCCTCTTCATCTCTAACATCATCATTTGTTTCTTCATCATAGTTTTCTGCATCATTGCCCTTATCATCACTAGGAGCCTCATTGTTTTCACTGTCATTATGGCTCTTACTTTCACTGTCATGCTCTTTGTTGTATTCTTCATCATTGGTTTCTTCATCTTCATTGACATCTATGTCCATGTCTTCTTGACCACTTTCTTCATTTTTTTCCTCACTATTCTCTTCCTCTTTACTGTCCTCTTGTTCATTATTTCTTCATTGATCATTACCCTCTCCTTCATGCTCGCTTGATTTTTCATTTTCACTTTCCTCATTTCCTGGTGCACTAGGAGAGGGTGATGAAGGAGGGTTTTCTTGAGGTGAATGGACATGTGTAGATGGTGAAACATGCTCATTAGGAGATGATGGAGGAGTAAGGACAGGAGGATGAGATGATGAGGTCACATTTTTCTGAGGATGGGGTTGGGGATTTGTGAAGACCTCATGGGCAATGAAAGCCTCCCATGGAATACCCTTTTTCTTCAATTGATGCATCACTACCATCTTGATGAGATAATGGTGAAAGAGGCTTTGCATTTGTTGTGAAGGGTCTCTCTTTTGCACAATATAATACATCTTGTCAATACTCCTCTAGAGATAGTAAGGCAAATGCAACATCTTAACCCTAGTAAAGTGCATGAGCAATATGATATGATAGGAATACAGCCTAGAGAACCTCCTCTCACATGTGAAGTATTTCATAATGACCCTCATCATGGGTACATAAATCTCCAACAAATTTGAGAAAGGGAAAATAGATTTGGATTGTTCTTTGTATCTGGGTTTAAGGAATGGCTCATAGTGGCTTATCTCTAAGCTGGCATAATTGAACCACTTTTCACCAACACTAGGTATCCTAGTGGCAATAGCAATGGCATATGATGATAGCTCAAATTTGACCCCTGCAAGATTGACTTCTTTCTCATGCAAGTTGAGAATGAACAATCTAGTGAGCTCAGGGTGACTTTGTACCTGTTATACTCTTTCACAGAAATGAAAACACCCAAAATTTTGGAAACATTTGACAATCATAGGAGAGGCATTAAACTCCATTTTTTTTTGAGGTTCAAACCTATTAATCCTTCCACCTCTGTGTTGATGCCTCCTTGGCACTAGGATTCCCTCACCACCATCATTGTTACCTTCCCTTGACATCTTGATCACTATTGCTTTTGAACAAAACCATAGGACTACACAATAAAGAATGAGATGAAGGTATGGACGATGACAGTATTTTCAAGTGGATGATATGGATGAGTGAGGGTAGGGTGTATGGCTGTGAGTGAGAGGAAAAATAAATGACTACCCTTGTTGAGTTGTAAATAAAATCCCTGCTTGGACACACATTGCTCTTATGTCAAATTTTGAAATGGAAAAGGGTAGGGAAAAGTTAATTTGCTTTTAGTGTAAGGGATAGAGCTTTCAAGCTTTGATGGATGACTAATCCCAAATCATTGCAACCAATTTAGTCTACCCCTACCTTAACTATTTTTTTATTGTTTCCAAATGAGGGAGGTTTTAATGACATTTAGCTCATCTCCTTAGGGTTTATTTCTTTAACCAAATGAAAAAAACCTTAAACAGGAGGTGATTTCTTGTACATACCCCTCAAAGATGTTTAGTGGACCCTTGGAGGCAGTTTGAGGAGGGCTTGAGTTGATTTGAGGGTTTGAAATGGTGTAGAGGCCCTCCTGGTGAAACGTGCTATCAGGTCGAGCTGAACGCATAGTGGTGTGGCAGAGTGTAGCGTGTGAAAAGTGTCTCAGGTGAAGTTTTGTGCCAGGTGTGGAGCATCTGTCGAGCCTATCGGGTCTCTTTGTTCCAGGCATGCATCGCCTACCGGTTTTCTGGGCCTATCAAACCTGCCAGGTCAGGAAAAGTCAATCTGCTTTTAGTGTAAGGGATAGAGCTTTCAAGCTTTGATGGATGAATAATCCCAAATCATTGCAACCACTTTAATCTACCCTTACCTTAATTGTTCTTTTATTTTTTCCAGATGAGGGAGGTTTCAATGACATTTAGCTCATCTCCTTAGGGTTTATTTCTTTAACCAAATGACAAAAACCTTGAAGAGGAGGTGATGTCTTGTACTTACCCCTCAGAGATGTTTAGTTAACCCTTGGAGGTAGTTTGAGGAGGGCTTGAGTTGATTTGAGGTTTTGAAATGGTGTAAATGCCCTCCTGGCCAAATTTGTAGTGCTTGAACGTGCTGTCAGGTTGATCTGAATGCGTAGTGGTGTGGCAGAGTGCAGCACTTGAACGGGGTGTCGGGTGAAGTTTTGTGCCTATCGTGCAGCATCTGCTGGGCCTGTTGGGTCTCTTTGTTCTGGGCGTGCAATGCTTGCTAGTTTTCTGGGCCTATAAGGCCTATCGGGTAGGGCTGCACGTATCAGTGTGTGTCGTGCATGCAGCGCCGGAGTGCTTCTGCCCGGTTTGTCAGGAGTGCTGGGTGAAACGTGCAACACACTTCTGAACGTAAATGGTGGAGTTATTTTGCATGGTGAAAACCTCCAAGAGCGTAGTTCCCAACTCTGAACACGTAGCACCGCCTTGAACACGCAACACCGCGTAGAAATTCCCAAATTTGACCCAAAAAATGACAGTTCCTTCTCCTGAGCGTTTTTAAAGATCTTTACAAGGAAAAAGTGACTTTGTTGAAGTGTTAGATGATCTTTTATAGTCAAAGGATTTAAATTTATCTTTGCAAACCATCTTTCTAATGTTTTAGCCTTTTGTCACTTTTCCACTAATGTTCTTTTAACTTTTTCTTGCAGGTGACCAGAATCCTAACTTGGACTTTGCTTTTTCTTTTCTTACCAACTCTTTTTTCATTTTGGTTTGTAGGTGACTTTAAAGGATGAAGTTGGTCCTATGTTTCTCCTATCATACATTTCAACTCAGCCTTTACCTCTTCTTACTGATCTTTTTTACACTGTTTTCTTCTGTAGGTGATTAGATGATTAACTTGACCTTCTTTGATCTTGGGGTTTAATATGGTTTTTTTGATACATTTGGGACTAAAAACACAAGGCAACATCATAAAAACACTCCTTTGACATACATTATGGAATTAAAACAATCTTGTTCTTGGCAAGTGACTGAAGACCCTGTCTTCACCTTCTTCACTAATCCTTGGGCATGGTAAACTCACCTTTCACAAGCACCATCAAATTCAAAATTATGCTTGCTACCTTCTCTTTTGGCCAATTTTGATTTGTAGGTTCCATAACATACTGACTTGACCTTTCCTTTTATTCCTAAAGTTTGATATATTAAATTACACAGCAGCAACCTTATAATCACCTTGCGTTTCCATCTTGGAGCTCAACACTATGTTTTTTATGCCTTTTACCACTGAGTGTAAGTAACTGAAATGAGAATTTGATCCTCCTCTCACTAATATTATTTACTTCTTTGCCCTTTGAAACAATGATGAATTTCAGTTTGGAAAACTCTAGGATGATATACACAGTAGCCCTTTCAAATCTTCTTTCTACTGTCATCATGGAGGACTAACATCTTCATTTTACCTCCTTTGACCATCTTTGGCATGAAAAACCCCTTGGGATGAGTTTGTAATCTTTAAAAAGAGTGATATCTTCATACACCCTTTGCTGTCATTACAGAGTCCAAACTTACCCTTTCACCTTCTCTGATGACCTTACCAAAACCCTAGGTTTCTGTGATGCTTGAGAACAATTATCAGTGTTGTCTTCTAAGTTCTCTATATCCCTTTCAAGTTCATTCATTTCTGTCCAGTTCACCTCACATTTTTCCCCTTTTTATCTATAATTTCTGAAAAACTTCTCTTCGTGTTTAGTTTTCTTAGTGTGCCTTCTTTATGTGATTTACTGCATTGGACCCCTGCCTGGCACATTGCTAGCCCAATCAGGCTTAGAAACCCTGATTGTTCTTGAACAAAAACTGCTTCCTCTCTCTTTTCTATGAATGTCTTTATTGAGGAGAGGGCCTCTCACCTTACTAATTCTTTGCTAATATTCACTTTAACAGTCCTGCAGAAATGTCAAAATGCACAGTTACCTTTTGTAAAACTTGATCTTCACAAGGTGGTCTTCTTGGGAGATTTTCTGATCTTTCTTGGACAACGATGTGTTGATCTTGTTTTTCATTTGAACCAGATTCTGGCACAAGAAAGTCAGAGAATAAACACCAATGATGGCCCTACAACTTATGAAACCCTAATGACCTAGTGGGAGGATCCTTAGACTTGGTCTTTGACTGAAACTTGGTTTTGGGTCTTCAAGTGTAAAAACAGAGTTTTTGACAAATTGATGTATTGAAGATCCAAAATCCAATGTACTTGATTTATCTAAAGAGCCTACAGAGATAGTTTTGAGACCATCAATGCTTGAGGAACCTAGTGAACATGGGAAGGAACAGGCTATCTGGTAACCCTAAATGGAAAGTGGAGGGGTGAGGCAAAGGAAAAATAGAGTGTTGAAGTTATAGGTGGGAAAATAGGATATATATGACTGGAATAAGCTCATGAGTGGTCCTTTAGGAGTGGTAGGTTAACCATGGAATGGAAAAATAGTAGAAAAGTGAAAAAAAATTATAAGGATAATGAAGGGAGTGAGAATTCTAAAACTCACAATATTCAGGAATCTTGTTTTTAGAAATCTAGAAACAACATTTAGTCATCTACAGATAGTAAAAATTACTGATTACTAACAATACGTATACGATTCCTTCTACCAAGCATGGAAACGACTTTTTATTTTTGGTTGCAAACAAATTTTCTAAGATGGCCATATTGGTTGTCTACAAGAAGAGTATCACAATGGAGGCCACTACCAGACTCTTCTTTGAATGAGTATGGATACATTTAGGGATCCCACAAACTATTATATATGATTAGTATTTCAAGTTCCTAATCATGTTTTGGTCGATCCATTGGTCATTATTGGACACCAAGCTCACCATGTAGAAGACATTCCACCCCCATATAAATGGCCACATAGAGGTCATCAACAAGATGATTGTGAAAATACTACGCATATACAACTCTAAGAATCTTCGAACCTAGGATGAGATTCCCCCCTACGTGCAACATATCTATAAATAATCTCTTCATAGCATGAATATCTACAACCCCTTTGAAGTGGGACTTAGATTTCAACCATTCTGTCCCCTCGAGGTTGCATTTCCTTTTCAAAATAGATAGGAAGAACTTGTCCGTGTTCATTCTGAAGTTGATAAATCCACTAGGTTTATTGAGTGCATTCAACACATCTTGTAGTACGTTCATGACAACCTAGATAAATCCAATGAAAAATACAAAAAACGACATGATCAATATGAGGTTCCACATAAGTTTCAAGTGGGTGACAAATTTTTGTTGCTTCTATAGAAATATTGTCTTGTTGGATCCCATCTTAAGCTTTAACCACTATGATCATCAAGGCGATGGGAGATAACCCTTTCAAGATCAATATCCCGCATTCATTGTCTTGCACCCCGTATTCAATGTGGACTTCCTTCGACCATATTTTCCATTATTGTTGGACACATAAGACATTTTCAAGTAGTTGACACCAATAGAGCTTAATAAGGACTACATTGAACAAGCCACAACTAATCAGATCATGGACATAGAAATCAAGAACACTCACAAACAAAGCATCCATTTTTTTCTAGTTTTCAAAGTTGGCCAATCCTTCCACTAGTGAAAGTGGCTCACCATGGACCAAGTTCAATAGAAATTTCCCCATATCATGGAAGCACTCAATGCAATGGGGATAATTTCTTCCTAATGGGGTATGACTAATCTAGGTGGACAATGGTTGCCACCCACCTATTCTACTTGGACCCCCAAAACTGTTTCTTTCAATTTCCTTTGTTCTAGCACAATTTACTACTTTTGGAAAATTTTTAGATCATGAACTTCCAAAGTTGTTTTGAGGCCCTAAACGGCTTTTATTTCTTAAAAGGGGGAATATTAAAATCCTATAATAGGAGTTTTAAATCAAAATTTGTATTCCTTGGATATATATTTCTAATGATGTATAATATATATCAAACAAATATCATATGCCAAAGTTACAACCCTGACAAGTTGTTATACCAACTAACCCAAATGTGGCCAACAAACGTTTGGTGCTTAGTCTCCTAAGGTCAATAATAAAAATTCCCATAAACCTCATTGTAACATAGTGGAGAGAGACATAGCTCGTCGGGGTTTGGTCTAGTGGCAAGCGAGCGTTCTGTTAAGGCGTTCGTGCCGTGGTTTAGGTCACGAGTTCAAATCCCGTCTTACCCGAGGGGCTGTTGTGGTGGGCTCAACAGTTCCTCCTAGGAGTATAGGGGTAGCCAGCGGGATTCGACCCCGTCTAACGCGAATACGATACCGCTGCAGTTGTTGATTCTCCTAGTCACAAAAAAAAAAAAAAAACATAGTGGAGAGACATGTAGTTGCCACATCTCTTCTCAAAGATAAGATACCAATGCCTGAGCTATATTATTTTCATTCTGCATATAAAAAGTTTTTAGTATTTTTTTATCAATGAATTCAAGTTTAGTTTTACCCATAGCTATGTGTTTATATTAAAATATAGATTTGATTCTTTTCCTAAGAAAATCTAGATCAGTGGTATCAGAGAGGTCTTCTCTTTCTATTTTTTTATGTGCATGTCGCCAACAAGGTTAGGGTATAAGGATTTAGGGCTTGAACTAGTTCAACCTTTGCAAGACCAACCTCCCAGACCTTGATGGCCTCCCATGCTGGAAGAAAATAAATATGAGGTAGAAAGATATCCTTTCCAAATATTTCTTGAATAATCCCTCGAGCGAAGAAGGAAAAAGATAATGGAAAATTTTTCCCGGATCCTTTGGTGGATGCCCATAGGTGACACATCTTCATCCAACAACCACCCGAGAGGCAACTATCCATTTAAGGTACAATTCAACTTTAAAATTCCCATATTTAAAGGCCAGATAGATGAAAATTTCATAGATAAATGGTTAAAAATATTCAAAGGATATTTTTCAATTCATTATTTTTTCCATTAAGGAAAATATTACTTTTCCACTCCTATAAGTCTCCCCTCACATCAAGGACTCATGGAAAACTTACTATGGGCAAATGGATGAGAGGGAAGCATCATTTTTTTCACCCAAACTGATGAGCTCCATCATTAGGTACATTGGAGGGTTTTTTTGTACCTTAAGAGACAATCCCTTAGTTATGATAAGGAATCAGTGCTTAAGACATTTATATGTTTATGTCATGAATATATATAGGTATCTGTTTTATTAACCCTCAAGTATTTATGATTAAACCTGTAAATGTCAAATAAGATGAATGCTTCACAATGCTACCATCTGTTAATGTTGAATGAAGTGACTAGAAGAATAGGAAAGAAGAAGTCCAAACTGATATGTTGTTTTATACAGTAGATATCATTTCCAACCCCAAAAGAAATATATGAAAGAAATAGTTAAAACAAAGGAGCGCCAATTAAGGTTTTTAACTCTTATGTACAGAATTAAAAAGAGACCTGCTGCTCATAACTTTGTTTTATTCATAGATAGAAAATACATAATGTAAACTTGGATACATTTCAACATAAATAGAATGCTAGAAACTTGCTAACTCATTCATTAATCTTTGAATCTCTGAGTACAAAAATAATTGTATGAAGGTCCAAAACTCAGAACCTTTCCTTCTCTTGAAACTTAAATTAAATACAATAAAAAGTAGTTTGGAACTGCTGTAACCAATCCTAACTACCAAAACTACTTTAGGACTTCGAAGGCTGTCTATTACATGCCTTGAAAATGTTTTATTACAATTACATTGTATTCAGATAATAAAATATAATAACTATCCTAATCTATAGGAATTGCTGATGATGTGGATTATTTTCCTTGGTCAACTGATTTGTATTTATTTGTTGCTAATCCTTTTGGCAGGTCTATTGTCCAAGCTCTACACTTTTTCCATATTTCTACCTTTGTCCTGGATGAATATGTCAGATTGTGATATTCCAATCTAAATGTAGTAATTTGATCATAAGAAGGCCTCTCTGTGAAAAGAGTCTTTACCATCCACAAGAGTTGAAAATGTCTCTGCAATAATTTGACCATTGTCTCTCCTTTAAGCACCTGAGTCTTTTCATGCCTGTTATCAACTTTCCTTTTTGTCATCACTAGTAAGTTCTCATAAGAGCTCCATGGAAAAATATTTCCTTCAGCTCCCCAACATGATGGCAAGCCTACTCTTGTCATTTTATCAAAAGACTTATCAAACTGACTTACTTTTTCCTTGATTTCAATTAGCTTCTTTTCTGCAGCCTTTCTGAGATCATTTCTGACAATCATTTCATTAATTTATACTGCATACAACATTCTGTCCTGCATATCACTCTCCTCTAATTCCTGATCTTATTTGAAATTAATAAAATCAATAAATCTTCTAGCCCAAATGGCTCTATTAGTTCCTTTTTTCTTATCAGACATGATTGGTTCTTCACATTCTAAAATAAAGCTTTTCTCTTTTGCAATTATCATCAGGAACCACCAATTAGATTTCATTTCTGAGATGATATAAGTCCAAATGATATCTTTAGCTTGTATCAGTGGGAGATTTCCTTTAATTCTTTCTTTGAGATTTTTAATCTTAGCTTCAGCATTTCGGAAATATATTTTATAATTATTAGCTCCATTTTCCATGACTTTCACAAATTTTGTTGCAGTCTCCAGATATGTTTGAGCCTTCTTTTGAGCTCTTTCAGCCATCTGCAACTCAGTATTTAATTGAACAATTTGTGCTTGAGGGTCTTCATCACCTGAAGGAAAAACAAAAGTACAATTATGATTATCAATATGATTTTGCAATGAAATTGCAGTCTCCTTTATTTTGGAGAGTTCTTCATCTTTCTGCATGAGTTGCTGCAACAACTTTTCCTTTTCCTTCTCTACTTCTGTAAATTTTGTGGCCATTGAATTTTCTCCAATAGGAAACTTTAACTTCTTCCTTAATGTGGATATTTCTACCTGAGCACTTTGCATGAATTTCTGCACAACAGTCTTATCATTGGGGTATACTCCAATTTTTATAATAATTTTCTTCAATTCCTCATTATGAACTGTTAAGGCTCTTTAGTTAGCCTTCTCTAAATTCAAATGCTTAATTACTTTACAAAACATATTCTCTGCCTTTATTTCCATTGCATTAGTATTTGTGAGGTCATTTACAATCAATTCACCTGTTAATGAAAGGCTCATCAGCTATGAACTGACTGTTTCTTGCCAATATGATGGAATATCCAGCACCATTCCTGGCTTCATCATCATGGAAAACATCCCTAGGACTGATTTATCCACTACATTATCATCATCTTTACCTAGAATTTTTGCAATATTACTCAATATTGTATGAGTCTCAGCATCAAAAACCCCTGTAGTAAACTCTTTGCAATCTGGCTGAAATTGATTCATGTCAGGCTTCAAATAAAACATAAACTGATTGAATTCTTATCCTGCAAGATTATCATAATATTTTACCAGCGACTTGTCAGAAAATTAGATGGCTGACTCTAACTTAGGATAGCAAAGGGCTTGGCGGACTAATAGGTTAGACACCTACAGAATGTTTTCTCCCTGGGAATTCATGATGAAACACTTCCCTGGATACATGAAGGATACCAACCAATAGTTAAATTCAGGGAAAAGATGGGTTTTTTGTATGCATGCAGACAAAACTCCAGACTTGACCATGGAGGAATACATAGGGGAAGCATTATCATTCAAGATAACTTGTTGGTAGAAAGGGAGGTGAATTATTGAACAGAGGGTATCTTGAATATCCCTCTCAGTATCCATGAGAGGGATATGGCTAGATGAATCTAATAAGGACAACCATTTAACTATGTTTTAAAATTTACGTGAGAACAATTTATAGGGTGGTCAAATTTTCAGGTGGCGGAAAGCTTAAAACAGGGTGCAATGAACAAATCACAAGTAATTTTGGAAAACAAATAAAAATCTTCTTTAAATAGGTGGCGCGGGTTTCAAATTTAATGCTGACAAGATGTGCCAGAAATCCGTTAACTCTGCCTGACGTGGAAGACAGTTGTAACCAACTCAACGTCTTATGTCACTACAGGGGTTCTCGAGGTACAGAGGAAAAATTCGGTTGGTGCCCCCGCACTCAATCTCCGTCGTTCATCTCTGTTGTCCCCACAGTACACCTGGTCAACTACGGAGGCACTCATCACGGTATCTGGTGCACTAGTTGTGCCCACGAGTTGGGCCTTTCGATAAGGATTTTAATTATCAATGCCTTCCACCAATTAAACCAATCAATTTTTAACATCAAATACCGAACCCATTAATATAAAGTTTAAATGTTTAAACTTTAACTCAGATTTTGGCAAACATACATATGGTTTTCATGTTAAAGTATAATATTTTGATAATTTAACATATTTTCCAACAATTTCTTATTTTTATATTTTCAAATATTTGAAAAGTAAAAGGATATGCAGATGATCCACAACATCTGGCTCCACCTAGGGATAGTGTTTTTTGCCACGAAACACTAAGAACCTGCAGATCAGTGCCTTCACTTCGGGCATGGAGTTAAAAATTTCTTGATGAGAAATATACAGTGAGAGGAAACTAAATATGTACAATAATGAACTAATTGCCTTTAGTGCTGGAAATAATGTTTCAAATACTTCCCATTTACAGGTAGTTCAACTACTTCTCCATCAAGATCTTCCAACATGAAAGTATTATTTGATCTGGCTTTAGAAATTTTGTAAGGACCATACCATAAAGGAACAAATTTACCATGTTTCCCTTTCTCTTCCCTTTTGGTATCCCATCTTAATACTAGATCTCCATTTTGAAACATGATTTCTCTTGCCTTTCTATCAAAAATAGACTTCATTTTCTCCTGATAAGTGACCAAATTGTCTCTAAAATTATTTCTACTTTCACTCAATTCTATCACCTTGTTTAGTCTTCTAATCAAGGCATTAGGTTCCTCTTGAGAGTCTTGAAGAAAAGAAATTACTAGTCTTTCTAGCTGAGTGGGAAACAAAGACTCAGCACCATATACCAATTCATAAGGAGACTTACCAATGGGTCTTTTAGTAGTCATCCTCACTGCCCATAAAAAAAAATGAGCTTTGAATCCCAATATTTTTGGTTCTCATTGATTGTTTTCTTCAAGATTTTCACCAATGTTTTATTAGTTGATTCTGCTAACCCATTTCCTTGAGGATGATATGCTATAGAGTGAGATAATATTACATTATAAGTCTGAAAAAAAATTATGAACTTGACTGAGTTGAAAACTTGAGCATTGCCTGTTAAAATATTTACTGGACATCCAAATCTGCTAAAAATATTCTCTTCTAAAAACTTCATTACAATCAAATCATTTGCTTTTCTAGTAGGAATTTCCTCTACCCATTTTGTAAAATAATATGCAGCAGTTAGAATCCATTTAAACTTCGCACTTGATGGTGGATTAATCTCTCTAATGAATTGTAGCCCCCATTGTCTAAAAGGTTCTTCAATAAACACAGGAAGGAGAGGTAAAGGAGCTAACCTTTTCTTTTCTGCAAACAATTGGCATTTTTGGAAACTTCTAACAGTCCTGTATACATCAGCAAATAAAGAGGGCCAATAAAAACTTGATTTTAGAATATTATGAGAAGTTACTTTCCAACTATAATGACCTCCAGACAAGCATTCATGATATTCTTTAATCACC
Source organism: Pinus albicaulis (assembly GCA_034641835.2). Taxonomy (NCBI): domain Eukaryota; kingdom Viridiplantae; phylum Streptophyta; class Pinopsida; order Pinales; family Pinaceae; genus Pinus; species Pinus albicaulis. Next base: position 1,483,067,449 of record CM076582.1, read on the forward strand.
TCCATGGTTTCCTCTTCTCTCAAACATAACAGCAATACACCAGCAGGATATTTCCAATACAACTTAGCTTCAATTATAACATAAGGTGGAGCTTTAAGTTTCATAGCTATGTACTTAGCTCTGTTTATTGAATGAGGACAAGAAAATAAACATAGATAATGAATGATATCATTATACCAGTCTGAACAAAGAAATTTGTACTTAATTGCTTACTTTGTCTTAATCTGATTTGTTTCTTCAGACACTTCATATACCGATGCAAGTAAGCTAATTCCCAAAGCTTGGAAATTAGATTCTTTCAGCAATTTGGCCAGTCCTTGTCCTTTGAATAACTTTTTTTGTTTGATATCCAAGTCATATTCTTGGATTTTGGCAATCCATTTTGCTCTTTTTCCTTCTACATCAGTCTTTACTAGCACATCCTTTACAACAAAATTAGGCACATATGCTATTATTTGAGAATGAAGTATATAAGTTCTGAAAGCCTTTAATGATTTTACTAAAGCATACACCTACTTCTCCAGAATATTATACTTCATCTTTGCATCTCTAAGAACTTTGCTGAAAAATGCTACAAGTTGTTCACTTCCTTCTTCATTTTTTTGTAATATACAATAGCAATAGTAGAAGATGATGCAAATGAGAAGATTTGAAAAGGTTTTAAGTAATATGGGTTGATTAAGACAGGAGCTTCTTGGAGAGCTTCTTTAATTCTACCGAATTATTCTCTTGCATCTTTGTCCCATTTTACTTCAGCATTCTTTTTTAACATATCTGTTATTCTCCTGACAATCTCAGCATAATTTAGAACAAATATTCTCAGAAAATTGATTTTTCCCAGAAACCTTTGCATATATTTTTTGCTTCTAGGCAGTCAAATTGTCTATATAGCTTCAACTCTTGCTGGGTCAATCTTCAATCCTTGTTTTGAAACTATGTGACCCAACAACTTACCTTCCTCCAAAGAAAACAAAGATTTCCTGGGATTTAATGATAATCCAAATTTTCTGCATTTCAAGAAGGCTTTCCCTTGGTGTTCTAAGTGTTCGTCATCAACACCTGGAAAAGTAGTAACATTATCTAGAAAAACGACTACAAATTTATCACCCACAAAATCAATATCCATTGCCCTTTGGAAAGTAGCTCCTGCATTCATGACGCCAAATGGCATCCTGGCATACATAAATGTTCCCCAAGGTGTGGTGAAAGAAGTTTTCCTTTCATCTTCCTTATCCACAGCCACCTGATTATACCCAGAAAAACCATCAACCATGGATAACCTGAATGCCCCAGTTACTTTCTACAGAACAAAATCCATGTTTGGTAAAGGATAGTTATCTTTTAGGGAATATCTGTTCAAATTTCTGAAATCCACACACAATCTTATCTCTCCATTTTTCTTCCTAACTGGTACCAGATTGGAAACCAATCTGAATATCTTAGTGGAACTATGATTTTTTCTTGCAGAAGTTTCTTGACCTCTTTTTCAATTGGAGCCAGCAAAAGTGGGTTAATTTGTCTGAGCTTTTGCTTGTGTGGCTTAACCCCATCTTTCAGTGGTATTTTATGCTGAATAATATCTAAATCATAAGTTTTCAAATCTTCATATGACCATGTAAATACATCCATGAATTGTTTAAAAATAACTACATACCTTTCTTTGTACTCCTTAGGAACTCCTCTAAAAAAATTGACTAATTTAGGCTCATGTTGAGTTCCTAAATTGCAGTCCTCCATTTATCCATCTTGGGATACCTTTTTCTAGTTCATTGACATATAATTAGCATCAAAAAATATTTCAAGAGGTACCAAACCTCTGGGAAAAATATTATCTTTCAATTGAATTATCTTCTGATCACCAATTGAATGTTTTATATTTTTAGCCATATCACTTTGGCCACTTTCATCAGCTTCTAAATCAATTTGAATATCTTCAAAATTTCCAATCATTGTTAAAAACTAATTAATTTGTTCATCATCCTCAAAAACCTGCCAATGTTTTACATTATCAGGGATTGAAGGCATGTATCTCAATTCAATTTCATATCTCAATCCTAGATTAATTGATGGCTTAAATGTGCTAGCTGAAACTGCCAATGAATCTACAATTCTATTCTCTTCTCTTGGAATAAACTATAAATTAAAAGCTTCAAAATAATTTTCAACTAAATCCCACACCTCATTTCTATAAGACCTCAATCTGGGATGTTTAGTTTGGCACCAATTCTTAATTTTTCTTATGATTAATTCAGAGTCACCAAAAATATATAAAAACTCAATTCCCATCTGGTTATTTTTTTGCATACTTAGAATCAATGCTTCATATTCAGCCACATTATTAGTAGATTCAAATTCCAATTTGAAGGAAAAAGGTAAAAAGTTACCTTCAAGAGATATAAATATGAATTTAGCTCCAGTGCCCTCCTTAGAGAATGCACCATAAAAATAATACTTCTATATATTATTTGAACACGGCTCTTTATGTACATTGGCTAAATATCTTGACACATTCATGTTTGAATTTTTTTTTTCTATAGGACCTATGAATACACCTCAGATGATCAGAAACTAAAGTTATTCCCATCCACCCTTAAGGATGCAGCTTTGTGCTATTTTATGGGTCTACCAAGGAACAACATAACTACCTGGGTCTACCTTTCAGTTAAAATATAAGAGAGCCAACTCTACTCTTGATCCCAAATCACTTAAACTAGTACCTCTCCGAGGGATCATAGAGGAGGTGATAGAAAACTTAAATATGTTATCAAGAGGAGATATCTACCAACTTCCTTATGAAAAAATCAAAAATGTCTTCAGGAACCATTAGGGAAGTCAGGAAGAAAGGCAGAGTTGGCCAAAGTACATCCAATAACCCTTCCCCTTCCACCTCCATCAAACATGAGATTGGAAATATGTTGGATGACTTCAAGAGTGAAATTTTGCACACATTTTCTTTGCAAATGGACACAATGTAAGTTGAAAGGAAGCAAGAGGAAGAAGAAAGAGATTTTTCTATATTTTTCCCTAGATGTACTAGAAAGTACCCTAGAAATGAATGTCCACTAAGTTTCATGGAGGTTTTCTTAGTCTTAGAGGAGAATCATGCCACCGAAAAGTGTCCCTACTTACATGGACTTAATGATGTATATCGAGGTGGAGAAGTGGGGCAAGAGAAACTCTGTTTCACCAACCAAAGAAGGCCTCAAGGCCCTACATCATATCAACATGGTATGCAAGGTGCACCTTACTATTACTATCACAATAATTGGAGTGCACACATACAACCTTGGTATACCCCCACTCCTCCATCGTGGCCTACACCTCATACTTGGCTTTACGACCCTCCATATCATCCTCAACCAGTGAACCAACCATTTCAGCAATATGTTCCTCAAAAACCTCACTGGAGTAATCCATCCCAAGGGTTGAGGCCTCAAAACAATCAACCACCTACTCTAATTCCTCCACCCAAACCTCTACCTAACTTTATTTATGATGATCCACCCAAGCTACCTCAAATTCTTGCACAACCAAATCCAAACCCAAACAACAGACATGCACAACAGGTTTATAGTGGAGAGACATCCTATTTTTATTATGCTGTGGAGATACAAGAGATTAATCTATTGTCGGGAAGAGTAATCCCATACAACAACCCTACATCTCCACCTTTAGAGGTTGAGGAGGAAAAGGAAGAAGGTAACACTCATCCAACAACCTCCTTTTCATGGGTGCTTGATCCATCCTAGTCAGCACACCGCAAAGGAGACTAAAATTTTGGGAGAGTTGAAAAAATTGTGTTTAAATATACCATTTATCCAGACCATTAAATATTTCCCTATTTACATTAGGATCATCAAGGAAAAGTGCTTCAAGAAACATGGGAGAAAGAAGAAAAAAATCTTGACCATCAATGTAGTAGGAGAGTTTTCCGACTTAATGTTGGGAAGGGTGATCTTTCCAAAGTACCTGGACCGTGGAAATCTAGTTGTAGATGTGCACATGCATGGTGTCATAGTCCCCAATACTCTGATTGACCTAGGGGTTTCCATCAATGTCATGACCAAGGAAACTATGTTGAAACTCAACTTCCAAGGTACTTTGAGGAAAACCACAATAGTTCTACAACTTGTACATCGGTCCACAGTAACTCCGGAAGGAATTTTTTAGGATGTTATGGTTTCAATTGAATCTTGGGAGTATCCTACAAATTTTCTAGTTCTGCAACCAAAAACCATGTTCATTGGATATCCTCTCATCTTAGGGATACCTTGGTCAGCCATTGCATATGCTTATATCAGCTGTCGCGTCAGAAACATGACTATTAAAAATGGGCCCTTGTCTAAACAATTGGTATTATATCCTCCAGCCTAGCCTTCCATTGATCATGATCTACCCATATGTTTGGAGGATGAAGAATATGAGGTATATAAAACTTACCCCTTTTGTACCATATATTTTGTTCTTAGAGGGGGGTAGCTTGATGAAGACGAACTCATCGACCATGCCATTTAAAACCAGTCCCCCACTAATAGTCCACTTGAAAACCTAGTCAATGAAATCTGAAAGCCAACCTTGGATGGAATTGCACTCTGTCGATTCAGCCTCTGAAACCACCATCGTTGTTGAGTTTGGACCATCCAGATCTTTGAAAATCAACTCAAACCTCTTTGATGAAGAAGAAAGGTAGTTATGCCATATTTTAAATGAAAACCTAGATGCATTTGCTTGGGATTACAAGGACATGAAAGGGGTACATCCTTCAGTATGCAGACATCATGTCTACATCAAATAAGGATGCAGGCCTGTGTGACAACTCCAAAGAAGGATGAACCCTACTCTAAAGTACATAGTCAAGGAAGAGCTTAAAAAAATGTTGAATGTAGGTTTCATTTATCCTATATTAGATAGTGAGTGGATATCTCATATTTTCATAGTCCTAAAGAAGAATGGAAAATGGAGAATTTGTGTCGATTATCGGGAACTTAATAAAGCCACCCAGAAGGACCATTTCCATTTTCCCTTTATAGACCAATTCTTGGATGGCCTTGCAGAAAATAAGTTATTTTCCTTCTTAGATGGGTTCAATGGGTACAACTAGATCCAAATTAGCCCTAAAGATCAAGATAAGACTACTTTCACCTGTCCTTGGGGAACCTTCGCTTACAGAGTCCTACCATTTGGATTGTGCAATTCATCAACTACCTTCCAAAGAGCTTTGTCGAGAATTTTTTCTAAGCCATTCCATGACTTTGTTGAAATCTACATGGATGATTTCACACCTTATGTGGAAAACTTCCAAGAAGCTCTATCTAATTTGGGACAAGTGTTGAGAAGGTGCATTGAGATGCATCTCTCCATGAGCCCAGAAAAATGTGAATTCCTGAAAAGAGAAGGATTTGTATTATGACACTCAATCTCCTAAGAAGGAATACAAGTGGACCCAAGAAAAATCACTATTATCAAAAGGGTACCTTCTCCTAAAAAGTAGAGAGATGTCAGGAGCTTCTTAGGGTTAGTTGGTTATTACAGAAGATTCATCAAAGATTTCAATAAGATGGCTTCACCACTATTTGGTTTCTTGTCCAAATTTTCTGAGTTTACTTGGTCCAATCATTATCAAGAGGATTTTGGGCTCATTAAGGGAAAGTTTACTATTTCCCCCATTCTTAAAGGTCCAAATTGGAGTTTGCCTTTCCACATTCACAGAGATGCATCCAATAAAGTTGTGGGGGAATAATTAGGGAAATTAGAAGAAAAATTACCTTATTGTTACACCATTTTTTGGTCATCTAACCTATTGTTATTAGATGGACCCAAGTACACCATGTAAGACCAATTTTACCCGAAGTAAAATTGCATTAACTATGAAAAATAACTTAGTAAACCACCTTTATTAAGTTGTTTATGGTCTAAACAGGAAACCCCATGAGGAAATATTAAATAAATCTACATTTTTTTGATTCTCCTCAAGGAATAATTAGTTAAACAACAATTTAATTAATATTCTTGGTTATATTTAACCCGAAACAGGGAAATTAATTAGATAAATCATTACTTATCTTATTATTTCCTAAGAATAATTATTTAAACCTTATTTACATAATATTCTTTTTTGAATATAACTAAATCACCCTTAAATAATTAAATAAATCATTATTTATTTTATTATTACTCAACCACATCCTTAAAATGATAAATAAATCATTTAGTTATTTATTATTTACAAATAAAGGGATTTGACCCAAGTCAAATTCCTTTTCCCTCCAACAAATATAATAAAATATTCCATAAAAGTTGGATCTTGATTTGGTTAATAATATTTTAACTATGCACCAATATCTAGAATAACTCAATATTTTTTTATAAATAGAAGGGTTTTCCCATTCATTTATCACCTTTTCTTGCCTAAAGATCACTCTGGATCTATACTTTTGGTCTGACTATTGATCCACCATCATAGTCATATTTTGCTACCATTTTTTGTCTGGGTTTTCTACACCATCAAGAGAGGAATTTTAGATCTGAAGTGCCGAGGACTTACAAGAACCCATCCCATTGAGAAGAACTGGGAACACCCTCCTGTGTTTTCCTCACAGGTGCCATTAATACAAAATTAATTCAACATATTCTTGTCTTGTCTATTGGATGCATGGAGTAAATCTTGTTTTTTCTACTACTTAATGTCTTCAAATGCATAGATCTAGAGTTTTGCAGCATTTATCTTGATCACCTAACTGCAAATCTGAGGATATTGGTAGCCATCTTTGTTGTTAGGGCTGTTTGTTATGCACAGCTAAAGTGGTCATTTTTCGTATGCTTGGAATTAAGATTCATAATAACAACCGGAGCCTCTAGATAGGTTTACGATTACGACTGCTGTCATTTTTCTGATCCTTGCATATCCAGCTGCTTCAAACCTTAAGATTTCTCTTCAGCCCCTATTTTTTGTTTTTCTTGATTTTTTTTTTAACCTATAAAATCCTAAAACAATAAAAATTATAACTTCCGTGTGTTTTCCGACCTATTGTGTAGGTTATAGATATCAGCCACAGTTGAGACGACAACATTTTTTGAAATCTGCTGCCGAGAGTGCTGGAAGTGCAAGTCACACTATTTGGCCCAAAAAATGCGACCTGGACCCTCAAGACGCACCTTTCAGCCCAAAAACTGTGACCTATGCTGAAAATAGGTCAGAAACTGCAACTTGGAATTTTTGTAGGGATTTTTCTGAAAGTTTTCTGGGTTTGTCTAAACCTCTGTTCAGGGTTTTTTGACCTCTGTCTCCACCCGTTTTGGACCTGTACTTGTTCTATTTTACTCAACTAAATGGGAACCTAGCCCCCTAGGGCTTCAGTACCCTCCACTTTTTGTGGAAGAGCTTTTCCTGTTTCAGGTTGTCTGAAATTTCAGAGTCTTCAGCCATTTTTTCAGATCTAATACCTCACCTTCAGATCTGCTTCAGATTGGCTTGTTATCCATCCAAATCACCTCATCTAGCTTTTTTTGGGTTTTCCTTTAGGGTTCACTCCATTTCCCTTCAGGAGATAGCCTTTCGCCACCTCTTTTACAACAATTTTTCCTCTAATTTGTTGCTAATTTCTACACCACTTTCCAACTGATTTTGTCTTTTAGATCCTTGTCCCTCTTGACCTTAGATCTATTGGATTTTTTAGTGTGCTTTTCTTAGTTTTTACTCACTTGTAGACTAATTTTTGAGAGACCTGCCTCCCTGGGTTTAAATTATTGCATTATTAGCTTTTTATTTTCTGTTTTTGTAGGCCTATATACTGTCACTTGCAGGTTTATTTACAGCTATACATCACACTTTTTCTTTTTCTATACAAACGTCTGGGTTTAAAAATTAAAATTTACACACTTTTACACACACACCCTAAGTGAAAAAGGGCTTGGTTAGCACCACCAAGCAAAGACTGTAAAACATTGAAATCAATTGATCCTGCACCTCTTTGCCCTTGTTTCGACATTGTAATCAATTGATCCTGCACCACCCTACCCTTGTCGATCTTTTTTTCCTTTGTGCCTTGTTGTTGTAGTCATCATAGCTCAACCTCCCATGGGCTATGGTTTTCTTCAGGGTAGGGCCAACACCTCCTGCACTTTTCCCCCTCCCAGTAGCATGTATCCAGGATATGGCATGGCTCCTCCTTTTTCCCAACCTCCTATTTACCACACTATTACCCAACCTCCTTATTATCTGTATCCACAACCTGGTGCTCCAACTCCTCCAGCATTAGCACCTCCTCCTCCCTTGCCTTCTCAACCCCCGCAATAGCAACCAACACCCCCTCAGGGGTAGGTGCATGCACAGCAGGGCGCGACTTATCCTCATCCCTCAAAAAATAAGAGGAAAGGCACTAAAAATCAAGTTGCCCCTGGTAATCATGGACCTAATCAAGGTAATGCTCCTAACACTATGAACCAGCAACAGGGCACTCAGCCCAAGCAGGACAACCCTATTCGTACAAATAAGCTTTGTTCTTGTTGTGGTGTTCATGGCCATTACATGCATGATTGTCCTCTTTTTCCACAGATGCAAAATATATGGGAGTCTCAAGCAACATTGCAAGGACAACAAGCCTCCCATTCCATCCCTCCCAGTGTTGCGCCTAGCCAGCCGGCTGTGCTTACTAATCCTTTTCCTCAGTAGTATTTTTGGCTACCCAACCACCTGAAGGTTAGGTGGCCACTCAACCTCTTCCGTCTGGTACCCCTGATTACCAAATTCTCATGATGAACTCTGATCAACCTTTAACCATAGACATCAATAGTCAGACTCATTCCTGTCAGTACGACAAACCTCCCACCTCCTTTGGTCTCTACAGAGCCTCTTTCGACACCTAATGGTCCCTTGCAGATCCCTCAGCCTAGGGCAAAGGTTCATACCAAGATCCCTAAGGGACCATTGTGCTGAAATGCTGCTTCTGGCAAAGCTACCCATTTGTATAGCATAGTCGATGATTTGGCACAATCCCCTACTATCATTTCAACGTTGGAACTCCTCTAGTTGTGCCCTTCACAACAAAAATCTCTACTATCTGTCATGGGCACTGTAGATCCTTCTGATGATCGATTGATTGTATTTGATGTTGAATGGTCAGAACATCCTCCTCTCCCTGCTTCCATCACCTTTTAAATCCCAGTCAAGATTCATAATTCTAACATTTCCCGGTGCATTATTGATGAGGGGGCATCCACCTGCATGATGTCTGCTTTGGTTTGGAATCAACTCGGATCACCTGAGTTGGCTCCTTCCATGATAGATCTACGAGCATGGGATGGCCATGCCTCCAAGCCCATTGGCTTATTCTGCAAATGTCCTATTACTCTTCTAGGCAAGACTGTTTGCATTGAGATAGAAGCCATATATGTCCCCTTAGATTACAACATTCTATTCAGTCGTAGCTAAACTTATGTGATATCTATTGTCCCTTCCGAAGTCCACCGCAAGATTTCCTTCCCTCATAACAGAAAGATAGTCACCATTAACCAGTTTACATATTACGAATTGAAGCCTCAGACCTCCCCTGAGTCCACCATCTCTTCGGTGGCCAACAAGAAAATCATTGATCCTTTGACTAGTGTTTCACCCGGAGTCTACAAAGATTCCTCACTTCTTGGTACATTCCCTGTCTTCCTCCTCTTGTCTCTAATCCCAGCTCATCGAATGTTTTCATGATGCAATCGTCTCGAACTGCCCTCAAGCAGCCTGCCTCAGCTAGTCAGTAGCCTCCTTGCCCTTCGCAGCCTTTTCCTGGCCCTTTGATTCAGCCTTCTGGACCTGCTCCTCTTGGCCCTTTAGCTGGTACTCATGAGCCTCTTTACCCTCCTGGAATAGTTTCTTGAGGCCTTAACCATTTAGGAGCCATCCTGCCTGGCCATTACCCCTCTAGTCAGATACCGTTCCTAGCTCCCCCACCAAGATTCTATACAGCACCTATCATGGCCACCCTCTCTCTTCCTAACTTGACCCTTGGAATTCTTTTCTGGTACCTTGATCCTACAGCTGCTACCCCGCCAGGTCAACCCAAACCTTACCTTTCTTTGACCCCAGTTCAACTGGTCCCCATGACTTCTCCCGCTACAATAGTGTCTCAACCACCTCAACAGAAACCACCTCCTATTGTGACTACTTCGGGTAAGAAGGGCAAACCTCGCAAGAGGGCCTCCAAGGACAAGGCTGCCCCAAAAAACCCTGCACCTCCCCCACCCCCAAAGCCCTGTGCTTTGTGTGATGTCATCATCCATGCCACCCATAATTGTCCTGAACTGCCTCGTATCAAGCCCATGGTTAAAGTTACGTTACCTGAGTCTACAGTCCCTAAAGCCTCTGTTTCTTCCTTGAATATAGCAAAGAATCCTAAAACTATTCACACCAACCAACCTTATGCATTGTGTGATCTCCATGGCCATTATTCTCACCATTGCCTATGCCTTACCCATTACTGTGGCTCGTTAGAGGTAGTTCGGGAGTACGAGATCGAACAAAACCAATCCACCTCTCCCATACTTACGCAGTATGATATAGGCCAGACTGAGGATTTACCTGCTCCCATTGACATTCCCGATGAAGGAGCCTTCGGCCACCATCCTCTACCTTTCATCATCCATGATACCTTTGGTGGAAGCTCCCTCTAAATCTTCCCCTATTGTTTTGCTTGACCTCCCTTCAGCGATCACCCTGGGCTCAACATCAGTAGATCCCTTATCTTCTTGTTCTTTCGTCATTCCTCATGATGATGCGCATGTGAACCTTTCTTCTGATGATGATGAGTCAGGTAGCTTCGTCGTGTCATGTGGTCTCCCTTCCTCTAGTCACTCCATCTTCTATTGCGATGATGACATCATGGAAGCCATGTCTACCCCTAACTTCATCTTTCCCACCCATAAACAGGATAGCACCACCCATGATTATGGTGAATTTTGTGATCTCAGCACAAGTTACACCTCTGGTAGCTCCCACACTCCACCTCACCATCGACGTGTGAGTAGTAGACATCTTACCCAGATCACTCCCTCTCGCAGAGTGCGTTCGATTTCTACTTTGCACTCAGGTTTCCAGCATTATTCATCATCCTTCCAGTTATTTTCTTATGGCACCTTTCATATGGACCTCCCGTCCACACCTTATATTGGTTTTGCTCATGGTGCAAGTCGCTACGCCAAGAATCTAGTCTTGGCAGGTTGGGCCATTTTTACCCCCTTGCACTCCCTTGTTCTCTCGAACGAGGTATGCATTGGTACTGCTACCAATAACTAGGCCGAATATGATGCAGTACTAGGCTTATTAGCTTATGCCCTTTCACATCGCATCCTTCACCTTCATGTTCGTTTAGAATCCCTACTTCTTGTCATGCAATTTAATGGTGTTTATCATATGCATAATCCTATCCTTTTTAGAAGATATTTACGAGTAAATATTTTGATGCGTGAATTTGAAATCATTACATTCAGTCATGTACCTAGAGCAAAAAGTCACTATGTAGATAGCATTGCAAACAATATTCTATATTGGAATTTACCACATGCATTTAACACAAGACAATAACATAAAAATATCAAAACGATGCATATCCATAATATGTGTCATATAAAATGTTTTAGAGTCCATCCACTATGATACATATGACATGCCCATAGCAAGTTACAAAAATTGAAACTGGGGGCACCACCTGCCCCTACACACTAATCACTATCTGGAGGATCGCAAGCCAATGGCTCTGCTCCCACAGCTCATAGATCACGCATACCCTGTCTGGCAATCACCATGCGCTGCATGAACCCTCGCCACTCAGAGGGTAGACCAATACATGGATCTATGTACTGGTCATCTAAGTCCTGCCGGCCACGCTCTAAAACACTGGTCTGAAGCCTCTCACATCTATGAAAGATATCCTCCAAGAGGGTTGATGCATCCTCATTTTGTTGCGCCCTCACTTCACTAGGCCCTGCAGTCCCCGATACTGCAGGTTGTCCCATATATCTGGTTGGTTTTATCGGTGTTGTATCTACATACCAAAAGTGAAAGAATCAGTACCACATACAATATTCTAGTCCTTTACATGCACATAAAATATTAGCAATTTTTCACTTACCATCAGGTCCCCATATTCGACCAGGCGGTAGTCGCAAATCCAGGTCCCCAGAATAACTCATCCCACTATAGGGATGGTCGTCTATATTAAATGGCATTTGATCCCAATGAACAAAGAAATCAAGTCGGAACACCCATCCAACCACCCCACCTCCTCCTCTGCACAGTAGTCGCCCCCACCGGTGCATCCTAGGCTTTTTCGGGCCCCCATCTTGGAGCTGTATGCAAGATTCAAGTGTCAGGATCTTCTCAAGGAAGAACGAGCACAAAAATGTACCATATGCACAGTCATGGTTTGCTTGCCGCTTGCATAGTGAAAATTTTTGTTTCAACGACGACAACATCATCTGGGCCCACCCATAGTAGGTCCCACTTAGAACACTCTCCACAACCATCATCTGCCCTCCAGTGATGTGATGGAGTGCTTGGTTGCCTAGGATCCGCAGCACTGCTTCAGCCACAGCACAGGTCTCTAACCTCTCCATATCCCCGATAGGTATCTGATTCCCCTTGACTTGGAGACATGGGTGACAATGTAACTATACAAACTCTATGATATTCCACCCTCGCAGTAATACTGGGTGAGTATTCCATACCATCCCAAGTGGTGGGAGACCAGTCAGGAAATATATATCCTGGACTGTCAACTCGATCCGTTGCCCCTGCACTATAAAGACCTCATGGTCCAGGTCCCAATAGCTAACAACCCAAGCCAATAAGGGCTCTCAAGCTCTCATCAAAGGGTTCTCCATAAACTTCAGAACCCCAAACCTGGCCAGTGCACTACGGACACCCTAGTCGTCTCGGATCTCCGACTGTAATGTGCCTAGGTCTATTTCTCTCCAGTTGATCTGTAATTCTACCATATCTGCACAAAACCATCATATTTTTCAGAATATATATATGAAATATTGTATCTCATTATAAAAACCTAATACTCAGCCAAAAAATAGCACAAAAAAACCCCTCCCTGACAGGTCACACTTTTCAGGCCCAAACCTGGGATAGGTCGCAGTTTTTTGCTAAAAACCTGCTCCCAGGTCACACTTTTTGACCCAAAAAGTGCAACCCGACCGTGAGGAGGAGCAGGGATCTATTCCTGAGCCCTGGGGACCTAATATTAACTTTTAATCCACTAAAAATAAAGAGTAGTGTTATTCTTCTTAACTGCAACTGACGAATCTCGATTCCAATGGTCGGTTTGTTCGCTACGATCGCTGAAATATTTAGAGCCTTCTGTCCTCTCTACATTCACCACAGATCCACATGAAAATGAGTGAATTTGGAGTGAAAACGCCTTATTAAAAGAGAAACCCCCATTTTTTATTTTGCCTACTGTGACCAAACCGTAGCTCCGTTTACCAAACCATCTGTATCGTTGGAAAGCTCTCACTGAGCCCTAAAATGGCTATCTGTTAGTTTTTAGTGACTTGATACTTCACCACGACACATTTTTTCCAAGAAGCATCACTTCACCCCTCCTCAAAATCGAATTTATTCACTTGTAACACTCATACTGGGGGAACCACTTTGCCTCCATACTTTTCCACGCTCGTGTCAACTTTCGTCTTGAGTTACCATCTTGTGCTCATGTTTTTATGGTCCCCATTGGAAATTTTCTATGTGGCAACACCATCAAGTCACCCTTCTTTAGAGCATCCGAGTCGAGTCATCATTGCATTCATGGAGTCTATCCCAAGTCCCTTTGAATCTCGTTATAGTGATCCATCCTTAAATTCTTGGTCCCTCTCTCATGTCGCACATTATGACCTTCAGTCCCACTGTCCCCTATCCCTCATGATATTGTGTCAGTCACTGCCAAGTCATCCATGCCCTTTATCCTCCAACAAGGGAAGTCGCCCATTTGCTACTCAGTAACCCCCATTTCATCATCATCATTGGTGTCAGTCTGTCAGTCGCTCTACTATTTTCTCTCCTGCCTTAGTTCAGGATCCCTTATTGCCTCATCCATGGCGGACCTCCTTCTGTCGACATTATCTCATTCATTCCAAAAGACAGGTCTAGAGGGCAGTGCACCTTGGTTCCAGCTTCCACTCTTGCTCGGTGCCTTGAATCAAGAAAAGGGACTCCTTATTTCCCTTTGACTTTATGTTTTCTCAGCTCCAACTCCTTTCAGCATGATCGACATCTGTATCCTTGATGGTTCAGTGATGCAGCAGCTGATATCGGTGATTCCTGCGTGTGTGTGAGATGTCGCAGCCCTCATGAGGGGGTGGCCCTACAGGTAGGCCCCCACATACCTGAATGAGCTCTTCATCACAGCCTTTGATGCAGCTCCATACATTTGATGATGTCGGCCTTAACCGCCTGCAACGCCTTTTTTTTGCATGTATCAGTTAGATTTTCAGAGCCCTTTCCTGTTTTTAGGGGCATATGGGTTGTATTTATATCTCATGTACTCAGATATTATTGTACAAGTTCTGGCTATTATCCCAGGGACAATATGTATGTGGGATTCATTATCGTGTTGTTTATTTGGCTCATGTTTATGCCAGCATGTACTATATTTTTTAGTCCCTTTCTTTACTAGAGGCCTTATTTTTTGTACTTTTCCTCGACAGGCATAGGTATGCCTCCCCTGCCACCTATAGCACATGTACTCAACTCATTAAAGAGACTTTTCGCACCTGTAAGTCTCGCCTCCTCAGGGTCTAGTTCTTTCAGCACTTTGGTCTACCTTATACTTCTCTCTCTTTGACTTCCCCTTCGATGTCTAGTGATTGAGTTCTTAAAATGTACTTTGGTCATACGATTATCTCCTAACGCTCACATGCTGGGGGGAAATCTGTTACGTCATTTTTTGGTCATCTAACCTATTGTTATTAGATGGACCCAAGTACACCATGTAAGACCAATTTCACCCTAAGTAAAATTGCATTCACTATGAAAAATAACTTAGTAAACCACCTTTATTAAGTTGTTTATGGTCTAAACAGGAAACCCCATGAGGAAATATTAAATAAACCTAGATTTTTTTCATTCTCCTCAACGAATAATTAGTTAAAAAACAATTTAATTAATATTCTTGGTTATATTTAACCCAAAAGAGGGAAATTAATTAGATAAATAATTATTTATATTATTATTTCCTAAGAATAATTATTTAAACCTTATTTAAATAATATTTTTTGTTGAATATAACTAAATCACCCTTAAATAATTAAAGAAATAATTATTTATTTTATTATTACTCAACCACATCCTTAAAATGATAAATAAATCATTTATTTATTTATTATTTACAAATAAAGAGATTTGACCCAAGTCAAATTCCTTTTCCCTCCAACAAATATAATAAAATATTCCATAAAATTTGGATCTTGATTTGGTTAATAATATTTTAATTATGCACCAATATCTAGACTCACTCAATATTTCTTTTTAAATAGAAGGGTTTTCCCATTGATTTATCACCTTTTTTTGCCTAAAGATCACTCTGGATCTATACTTTTGGTCTGACTATTGATCCACCATCATAGTCATATTTTGCTACCATTTTTTGTCTGGGTTTTCTACACCATCAAGAGAGAGGAATTTTAGATCTGAAGTGCTGAGGACTTACAAGAACCCATCCCATTAAGGAGAATTGGGAAAACCCTCCTGTGTTTTCCTCCTAGGTGCCATTAATACATGGAATAAATCTTTTCTATTGGATGCATGGAGTAAATCTTGTTTTTTCTACTGCTTAATGTATTCTAATGCATAGATCTAGATTTTTGCGGCATTTATCTTGATCACCTAACTACAAATCTGAGGATATTGGTAGCCATCTTTGTTGTTAGGGTTGTTTGTTATGCACAGCTAAAGTGGTCATTTTTCGTATGTTTGGAATTAAGATTCATACTAACACTTATGAAAACTGTTTCATCAGTAAGAAAATGTCTGAGGCCGAGCTCAGTTATACTGTCACAAAGAAGGATATGTTAGCCATTGTCCATGATTTAAACAAATTTAGAAATTATGTAATTGGGTATCGTACCTTTTTGCACACTAGTCATGGAGCCATCAAATATTTAATGGCAAAACCTGATGTTAATGCTAGGATAATTAGATGGTTGTTTCTTTTATAGCACTTTGACCTAGCCATTTTTGATAAACATGGAAAGGAGAATGTTGTTGCAAATTTTTTGTCCAGGTTAGCTCTATTTGCAGGTCAAGAAGGAATGGTGGATGACTAGTGATAGATAAACATCTCTTTGCTATATCAGCACCCTCACCATGGTTTGCTGACATATCTAACTACTTTGTTTCTAGAAATTTCCCTCCTAATATCTCATTCAAGGTGAAAATCAAGAACATTAGGAAAAACACCCCTTTCACATGGATTGGGGGAAGTCTTTTCAAACTCAGCCCTGACCAAATTCTCAAAATATGTGTGAGGGAGGAAGAATTTTTTTATATCCTCTCTGGATGTCACGATAGCCCTTCTGGAGGCCACTTTGCTGCAAAAAGGACTGCCGTAAAAAATTTGCAAGTAGGATATTATTGGCCTACCATTCACCAAGATCCTAGAAGATACACTAGCAGGTGCGACCAACGCCAAAGGATGGGGAAACCTACACAAAGGGTTGAGATGCATTTTCACCCTCAAGTGGCCCTTGAGCCATTTGAAAAAAGGGGCACAAAATTCGTTGGAACTATTGATCCACCATCTGGATAGAAAAGGAATATCTTAGTCTGCACTAACTACCTGATCATGTGGGATGAAAAAAAAGTTGTGAAGGTAGAAACCAAGGAGAATGTAGTAGAATTTCTGAGGGAGAATGTGTTTTACAAGTTTGGATATCCCAGAGAAGTAGTCACTGATCATGGGGCACAATTCACTTCTCATATCATTGAGAATCTTCTAAGGAGGCACAAGATAAAGCATAAGGCTTATACTACCTACCATCCTCAGATGAATGACCAAGTGGAAGTGACTAACAGAGCCTTGGAGAGTACCCTCACCAAGGTTGTGATAAGTAGAAAAAAATATTTCGTGGGAAGATTGGTAGAAGCTACTTAGGCCTACAACACTAATTGTAAAACAACAATAAGATTCACTCCTTATGACCTAGTATATGGCAAGAAATATTTTCTTTTGGTTGAATTTTAATTCAACACCCTAAGGATGACAACTGAGTTAGATCTGTTAGCCACCCATAATATTTTGTTATACCAAAAGGTGGCTAAAAACTTTTGGGAGCCTCCAAGGAACAAATTTCATCTCTAAAAATTGTTGGCTCTTGAAGTCTCTATAAGGCCTCTTGCTTTCCTTCCCTCTGTCCAAAATCCTTTATTAATTTTTCACATCTCAAAGGCTTCTGAAATCCCATAAAAATCCACAGTCATATACTGCTACAAAGGACCCCTTTTTCCCCTTTTTTCCCCTTAAGCTAACCTTCTTTTCTTTTCCTCCATCTCCCATGAAAGCCCCTAAATTTCATGATTCTCCCTTTTCCCCTCATTAAAACCCATTTCATAAGGTCTAAGACCCTTTCTTGACCTTATTGAAGGCCTTCATTTCCCTTTGAAAACCATTAAAAAACCATAGAAATGCACATTTTCTATGTGTTGGTCTTAATCCCCTCAGGCTAAGCCCCCTACCTCTTTTCCTCCATGCACCCGAGCACCGGAACCAAACGCTGTAACCATTGGGCGGTTATCAATTTTTCTCTGCCCGAAGCACTAAAAACCCTTTGAAAATCATGAAAATTGGGTTTTAATTAAATTTCAAAGTTTTTCGCCCGCAAAAATTATGAAATAGTCTTGACCGTCGATCTGCTCCACAGATCGAACGGCGTGGCACACGACTTATCATGTGGACCCCCAACCCATATGTCACTTCTCAAATCTACCTGGTTTTTCCACACCGCCTTCGTGCGAAAGGTGGTTTTAACCCAACAGCCAGCGATTCCATACCATGGCTGCCACGCGTCCTCTGTACTTTTCCAAAACTGCCGCATAAAGTCAGTCCCCCACGCGTTATACTTCAGACCATAACCACCCAACGGAATCGATGATAGATGTCCGATCTGGGCCCGCTGATCCAACGGTTGATGATCACCCAAGATGCCCAACCTTTAACCAAAGCGCCCGCTCGATAACCAAGCCGTCGCGCGGTGGGAAATCAATCTCCCCCGTCGATCTCTGCAGATCAACGGTCCCCATTCAATTTCCTGATTCCATTCCATAGTCAACTATTCTCCGCCGCTGACCTTCCTAGTCGCTCCCGATCGTTGATCATAGCGCGATCAACGGCTCCGATCGCCCCACTCCCCCGCACACCTTCCGATGCATATTTCCATATAAACGCAGGATTTTATAATTTCGTTTGTATTTTGCAAGTTTAAGGTTTTTTCCGCCATGTTTGAAGAAGACTCGAAGGACGAGGGTGATGATTCTCATTCTTTCGATTTTTCAAAAGAGATTGACTGTAGGGTGTAGAAAAATGTTGTCAACAAGGTTTCATGAGCCTTTGTTACCATGCGTCCCTTTGAAACTTGGAAAATATGAAGAAATCGCAATAAACGAGTATCAGATTGCAGAAATCAGAAATGGATCAGAGCAGAGATTTAGTGGACAAATTGGTGGGGATTATGGCTAAGACAGTTATCAAAAGCCTAATCCCCAGCCTAAAACACGGTTTGAAAGGGAAACCTAAAAAGAGTTCATCAGACAGGATGCCTCCACCGCCATATCTAAGGCAAATTGATTCCTCAACCACCACAGCACCACCTATTGTCTCAAAACACTCAATCAGAGGCCAAATTTATTGAACAAGATCAGATCTTTACCTCGGAATAGCAGAAGAAGTTACTTCTGCCTCCGATTTAATGACAGATTTTTCACAGAGTAACCCTAATTGTACGCAGAGCATCAAAGGTCAACAAAGCTCCCACCGAGCTAAAATTATAAGTGTAAATCAGTTAATACAATGGAACACCTGTACAGTTTCTTCGTTAAGCTCCTCAAAGGCCGAGAAGACATTAATGTCTGTATTAATTGGTTCTGAGATCTTCTAGTAGATCTCACCTCCTCATTCAAAATAAATAATTCAGTAGAAGATGAGTGAGGGGTTGTTTGGTTGCTAGTGTAATTGCTGAAGAATTGCGATGTAATTGAGCTGAAGGCTTCTGTTTGTAAATAGTGATTCACTGGCTCTTGGAGCTCTGCTTGTAACAGATAGGTTAGGTAGTGAAGAGAGATGAATTAAAACACTAGACTTGAAGATTGTAACCGGTTTGGAGCATCAATACAAGATGATTTATGGGATCCTGGTCTATGCTGACGGTGATGTTATTCTTATTGTAACTTGTGATTTTGTTTTTGTTTTCATTATGTTTCATTTTCTTCTGTAAAGAATAGTTTAAACAGTGTTAGGACCTACTGCATATTAGTAACCTTCTCTAGCTGAGAAATCTTTATTTTAATGTTTTCCTTCAATTGTGTTATTTGGAGTTGATTTAATTCAGATTCAAGCATAGGAATGCTGGTGTTCCCTCGTCCTATCGTCTTAGTTGAATGTTATTTTTGAATGTTACTTTCAGTATATGTTGTGTGAAGATGAACTGAGGAAGATATGGTTAGCCCTGGTCCCAGACTTGTCTGCATAGCTGTTTGATTGTTTCCCTTGGAATGTGTCTAAAGCTGACTAGTTTCAAAGTAATTATCAGATCTTAGGCCATTCTGTGTTATCTTTGTGATTGTCTTGGGTGTAACCAAGTAAAGGAGAGCTAGGAGAGGATTTGTGGTGAGCCCGGCCCGCTAGTTTCTACTCCAAAGGTTGCCTTCAAGTTTTCCTTTGTTTTTTATGTGTTGTCTATTATAAGTGTATCAAAGGCTGGTTAGTTTTGAAGTACTTACCAGATCCTAGTTTGCTTCTATGTTTTTATTAAGTGCCTGGTCAAAGGCTGGCTAGTTTCAAAGTACTTACCAGATCCTGGGCTGCTCTTTGTTCTGCATCCGTCACTTCCTTTTCTTATTGTATCACTCCATTCCATAAATCAAACCTTAAAGAGATCCTTAGGCATAGATGACTTGCCCCATAGACCACTCTTGAACCTGATTTGCTTCAATTAAATCCTCTTATGACTCCATAGCCCAATGGATTGAAAACTGCCACCATCTTTCATCTTGATCGAAGCTTACTCTTGTTGCTTGCAACTTGTCACCTTTGAGACTATTTGCATATAGATCTTTCCGCCTCTAACAGCAATCATGTTCAGTCATCCAAACACAAAACCAAACCCTTGAACTTCATAACTAGCCTAATATCATTACCTTAAGCTTTCAAAGAAAAATCCATCTTTGTACATATTGGAGAGATCGCTCTCCAGATTCAGGAGGGCTAGATCCTAGAATCCCAAATTTGGTTGAAATGATGTTAACTCTGTGATCAGACTTTTTCCAATCTTGCTTATTACAGAGACCTAACATTTATGGCGACTCCGCTGGGGAATTACAAACCCAGAAGTTTTTAAGGATAATTATACGATATTCAGAGATTTGGCTCATAGAGAATTTGATTTATTAACTAGTTGGAGCCACCTAACATTTATGGCGACTCCACTGGGGAACTGAGTTGAGTTTTCACCTTTTCCCCTTAGATTTTCATACAGACCTTGAGAGTAAAAAGCAGCCTTTTCAAGCACTACCAAGAAATGGTAATCATGATGAAACTTTTTTGAATCAGTGACAAGCTAGGTGAACCCTAGGATTCTTATAAGCTTTTATCTAACCTTGAAAAACCAGCTAGCTTAGCCATAAGAGTAGACTGTGTTTTTCTCATAACCGTAGCTAAGTTTTGAAGAAAAGTTAGGACATTCTTGCAAACCAAAAATAAAAACAATTCAGAAAATACCAAAAAGAATTCCAGATTGGTAGTAAAACACTTGCTCTTACATTTCACTTACCATTGGATGTGTTTTACTTCATACTCTTAGACAGAGTATGGAAAGGGCCAGGTAGCCTCCGGATCTCATCCTCTTTTAGAGGTGACATATCTGGTGAATGCCCTCCCAGTCAATCTCTGGTTAGAGTTTGTTGTGTTTTGGGATACCCTTGAAAAAGGATGTTTCACAAGCACTGTGGTGGACAGTGTATCTCTTTGAAAACACTCTGAAATTTCCACCTGGCGATTCCACAATCCTGAACAGACCTTAAGACTCCACTGGGAAGAACCCTTATCATTATAATATCCTTCAAACTCAGGTAGAGGGTTGTAGGATTAAAATTGTGAAAACAGATCAGTTGACCTTTCAAAGACTGTCATACCTGGTTGAGTTTTTCTTGTTTATTTGGGTCTAAAAACATAGCATAGTGGCTCCTAGAAAGATTCACACTAGAGCCCATCCTGACCCTGATCCACCTGAGGTAGTTGATAACCCAGAAAGAATCCTTAGGAAGTCTCCTAAGATAGAATCTTCAACTGTTTTCAGATCATCCCTACGATCTAATTCAGTCCCTGAAAATCTTTCAGCTCTGCAACAATCACAAGCTGACCTATTAAATCCATTTAGAACTAGGTCCCTTGATGATTTAGATCAGTTAGATTCTGAGTCTTCACATTCATCTCTGGAAACAAGTAAACACCTTGGGAATAGAGAATCAACACCTCCTGATTGAAATTTTCTTCATAATCTAGGTGTCTCTCATCCAAGATCAGCTCAACAATCTATCGTTGTTCCATCCACCTCTATTCATCCTTCACCCACTGTTCAAACCACTCCACTTCAGCCCACACCTCCCCTTGTCAACCCACCCCCACCACATATCATGGCAGCATGGTATGCTCCCTTAGTCCTTCCTGTACCATTAGCCAACCTTCCACAGGACTATCAGTCAAAAATCCCATTGTGTGATGCTAGCAATGCTATAACTGCATCACAACATGTGGATAAAATGAATGACTATTTTGACAGAAATGAAATTGATGATGATTCTGTCAAACTTAGATTATTTGCTCAAAGTCTGGGGGAGAAGCAAGAAAATGGCTTAAAGGCTTAGCCCCCCATAGTATTAATGATCTCCAAGGCTTCATCAAACATTCTTAAACAAATGGGAAGTGAGGAAGAATCCTCTCCAAGTCCTTGCTGACTATAACAGTCTCCATAGGAACCCAGGGGAAAGTGTACAGGCTTATTGTACCAGATTTAACAGTGTGTATAATGCGCTTTCCCCAGAATTAAAACCTCCACAACGTTCAACTTTAAACAAGTTTCCGGAAGGGTTTGATGCTGATATGACCTATTCATTAAGAGAAAGAGATTTTGCAACCCTTGAAGATATGCAAAGAGGTGCTCTCTTTGTGGAAGTAAACTTAATGGAGAAAAGAGCAAGGATGAAGAAAGAGAAGAGAGTATCATTTGGGGAGGAATCCATACCTTTCACTTCAAACTCAAAGATGGAAAGAATGATGGAAGAGATGATGAAGAAAATGAGCATTCTTGAGAGAGCGCAAGCAAGTCTAAATCAAAACGCTCCTCAAAACAGAAACCAAAACCAGAATCAGAATGTGAGAAGGAACCAACCTCTAAACAGACCAAGGGAAGATGATGAGCATATCACTCCTCCCTTTCATCAAAACTATGTAAGTGAGGTTGAGGAATCCGATCAAATGACAGAGGAAGCTAATATCAACCTATTTGGGGTAGATGATGATAACTTTGAGGTTCATTATGATAGAAAACAAGGTCTTTACACACCTTATGATGAAAAAAGAGATGATAATAAAAATTGTTGTCAAGACATGGAAAATGCCATCATAGAACCTCCAAGACAATATGACCTCAGGAATAAATCTAGTCAACAGACCCCCAACGTGAAAACCTCTGACAAATCTTCTCAAAACAGCACTACAGCTAAGCCTAAAATGGTTAAACAAAGGGATAAAACAGTGGCTGTTGATTCTGGTAAAGATAAAGAGAAAGACACTCAAAATATTGAAGAACAGAGTGCAAACATAAGCAGTGCTAACACTTCAGCTAGTACTCCTATTTCAACCGATGTGTCAAATGTAGATAAAATAAATTAGCAAGCTGTTGTTGCTGATAAAGTGGCAGTAAACAAGGCTGAAACCAACACCTTAAAGAATCAAATTCCTTTCAGTCTGGAACATGAAATCTCAAAAATCAAAATTTCTGTCCCTTTCACTGAGCTAGCTTCCCAACATGTATATAGGTCCAAAATTTTGAAGGCTTTGAACATAGAAGAAAATGAGGATACACTCAATCTTAATGACGACCAGCCAGAGCTTATTTTTGGTCCAAAGATTGAAGGTAAGTTTCAAGAGGGACCTGTCCCTCCCTTTTATGTAATTTTGAACGTTCATGACAAAATTCTACACAACGCTATGCATGACTCAGGCGCTTCTCATAATTTAATGCCAAAAGCTGTAATGGAGAGCCTGGGTCTTGAAATCACCAGACCTTATAAAGATCTTTACTCTTTTGACTCAAGCAGAGTCAAGTGTTTAGGATTGATCAAAGACCTTTGTGTTAACTTAGCCCAGATTCCAGCCAAATGCTTAGTTATGGATGTTGTTGTGGCTGATGTACCCCCAAAGTATGGAATGATTTTATCAAGATCTTGGGGGGCTAAGTTATAGGGGACTATGCAGATGGACATGACCTATGCGACTATCCCTGTTTTCAATCAGACTAGAAGACTTTACAAGGAGTCTCATATGAAATACATAGTTACAAGTCAAGACAGACCTCAAAACTCCCCTCTGTATTCCATGAGTACAGGCCTCGATTCTTTCATCATGCTTAATGATGAAACCCTCACAGAACAAATCACTTTAACAGGATCAATGGCTGAAACGAAGGAAGAGGAATACAACACTGAAGTGTCGAAGCAGTTTGTTGTACTCGAAAACCTTAGTAAACCAAGCACAGGTCTTGAACTACAAATCATCAATCCATTAAACTTAAATCTTGACAGTCAAGAGAACAATCCTCAACCCGATGAAAAACTTGAGGAGTCAAATCATACAAAGGACATGCACCAAACTGATAAAACTAAAAATGATCCTCTCTGGACTATGTATTTTGATGGGTCATGCACTAGAACAAATGCTGGTGCAGGTGTCTGGATTACTAACACTGATAGCAAGCACACAGAATGTATTTCTTGCAAATTGAACTTTCAATGTTCAAACAACATAGCGGAGTATGAATCCCTGCTTTAGGGCCTGCATTTGCTGAAAAAGTTAGGAGCCAAGAGAATAAATGTGTATGGGGATTCTGATTTAATAATTAGGCAAGTCAATGGGGAGTATAATGCGAACCATCCCAGACTTAGGGCCTATCGGAATGATGTCATGGATCTTTTGAAAACATTTGAGGACTCCACACTGAGTTTTGTCCCGAGGAAAAGAAATCTCATAGCCCACAATTTAGCCTTTGCAGCTAGGACATGTTTAACGCCATATCAGATCGATGATTGTTCACCTCAAATAAAATTTAGACCAGCTATGCCTGATAATAAAAAATATTGGCAGGTGTTTGATGGAGATAAACAAATAGAAGACTTCATGCAATTCAGAAATGAATTTGAAATGCATAGTTTAGATTCAGATTATGATACAGACTGCAGTAAAGAAAATTTTCTTGGTGAAGAAGAACCTTCTCTTGAGCTTGTCAATCTGAACCTTCAGACTAGTAAACTTAGAAACGAAACCGGATTGAAGGCAGAATTAGAAACAGAAGAATTATAAACTCTGCATTCTAAAGATGAAAGTTTGCCAGGTGGTCTAACACCTTTAGAATATTTGTTTGATTTCAACGATGTGGCCAATAAACCAAAGTTGGAACCTATAGAAACTGAAGTGGAGGAATGCAATATAGGCAGTGAAGAAAAACCAAAAATGATTAAACTGTCTAAAACCTTACCAGCTCGCATTAAGCTCAAATATATAGATCTATTTAAGGAATTTTCTGATGTTTTTGCATGGAGTTACGAAGATCTTAAGTCCTATGACACTGAAATAATACAGCACAAAATCCCTCTTAAAGAAAACCAAAAACCATTCAAACAGAAACTGCGCAGAATAAACCCTGTGCAGCTGCCTTTGGTTAAGAAGAAAATCATGAAGATGTTTGATGCTGGTATTATTGTCCCTATTAGATATTCTGAATGGGTATCTAATCTGGTGTCTGTTAGGAAGAAGACCGGAGAAATCAGGCTTTGTATAGACTTTATGGACTTAAACAAAGCTTCATTGAAAGACAACTACCCTTTACCAAAAATGGATCATATTTTACAAAGGGTGGTAGGGTCTACAAGAATTTCTTTTCTTGATGGCTTTTCAGGGTATAACCAGATCTTAGTTCACCCTGCTGATCAATTAAAGACAGCCTTCACTACACCTTGGGGCACTTTCATGTATGTGAAAATGCCTTTTGGTCTAATGAATGCTGGAGAGACCTTTCAAAGAGCCATGGACATAGCATTCTTGAAAGAACTGGGCTTCTTCATCATTATCTATCTTGATGATGTCACTGTGTTTTAAAAAACGGATGAAGAACACTTAGAACATTTGAGGAAAGTTTTGGAGAAGTGCAAAAAATTTGGGATATCTTTGAACCCTAAGAAGACGCTATTTGGTCTCCAAGAAGGTAAACTTCTTGGGCACATTATTTCAAAAGAGGGTATAAAGATAGATCCAAAGAGGATCGAGGCCATCTTGCAAATCTCTCATCCTCGAAACATAAAAGAGTTGCAGTCTTTCATTGGAAAGATAAACTTTTTGAGAAGGTTCATCCCTAACCTAGCTAAGCTCCTTAGGAATATCACAAACATGTTGAAGAAGGAGCAAAGGATAAAATGGACCTTGGAAGCAAAGACATCCTTTGAGATGGTGAAACAAGCGTTAACCAAAACACCGGTTCTCATAAGTCCTGATTTTTCAAAAGATTTTTATATCTTCTCATTTGCATCAGAACATACCATTGCAGCTGTCCTTTTACAGAAAAATCCACAAGGACAAGAGCAACCTATTGCATTCTTTAGTAAGGCATTGAGGGATGCCCCTTTGAAGTATAACATTATGGAGAAACAAGATTTTGCCTTGGTAAAAGCTTTGAAGGACTTCAGAGTATACATCCTTCACTCACACATCATTGCCTTTGTCCCAAATTCAGTTGTTAAAGACATTCTAACACAGGACCCAGATGGTAAGAGAGGTAAGTGGATTGTTGTTATTCTTGAATATGATTTAGAGATAAAACTCACTAAACTCATCAAAGGCCAAGGTCTAGCTAGATTAATGGCTGAATCAAATTGTGAAGTTCTTGATATTAATATGATTAGTGCTTTGGATAGCCAAGAAGAATTCTCGACTCCCATTGTTGAAGACCATTTTATGAATTCTCCTTGGTATGTTGATATTGTATATGTTTTTCTTAATTTAAATGCACCTCCTGGTTTATCAAAAACAAAGGCAAGGTTCTTAAAATTGAAGGTTGTAAACTATTGCATTATTGATAAATGTCTTTATTGGAAAAATGCAAGTGGTGTATTGCTTAAATGTTTTCCGGAGTTTGATGCAGAGAAGGTTAAGAAGGAATTCCATGAAGGAGAGTGTGGAGGTCATTTATACTGGAAGGCAATAGCCAACAAAATTCTGAGGGCTAGCTTCTATTGGCCTACTCTTTTTCCTGATGTACACAAGATGACCACTACTTGCCATAAATGCCAACTATTCGAGGGAAAAAGAAAACTGCTACCCCTGCCTTTGCATCCAATCACTGTTGAAGCTCCGTTTCAACAGTGGGGACTTGATTTCATAGGAAAAATTCACCCCCCATCTTCTGCCCAGCATAGGTGGATTCTCACCGCCATAGACTACTTCACTAAGTGGATAGAAGCCATTCCTTGTAGGCAGGCCAATGATTTAGTTATCATAAAATTTATGGAGACTAACATCCTCTCTAGATTTGGCTGTCCTACCAAGATCATCACAGATAATGCAGCAGCATTTGGATCAAAGAAAATGGTTGAATTCTGTCACAAGTATCAGATAACATTGGGACACTCCACGGCCTATTACCCTCAAGGTAATGGACTTGCAGAATCTTCCAACAAAATCTTAGTGAACATAATCAAGAAACTGTTGGAGGACAATAAAAAGTCTTGGCACACAAAGCTGATCCATGCACTTTGGGTTGACAGATTAACTTTGAAGAAATCTATTGGTATGTCACCCTTCCATCTTGTGTATGGTACAGATGAAATTTTTCCTAATAGCCTTGGTGTACCAGTTATGAAGTTAATTCAAGAGTTGCAGACTGAAGAAAATGACATGATCAGAAGAATAAATCAGACCATTCATCTTCAGCAAACCAGGGAGGAAGTGTACAACAAAGCATTACAGAAACAGGAAAGCATCAAAAATCTTTTTGACAAAAGAACAAAGGCCAGCAAATTCAAGATTGGGGAAAAAGTTTTAAAGTGGGACTCAAGAAGGGAAGAAAAGGGCAAGCATGGAAAATTTGACAACCTATGGCTTGGCCCTTACTCTGTTCATTCAGTTGCTGGTAATAATGCTTTTTTCTTACGGGAGTTGGATGGAACATAATTGTTTGGGGGTCCTGTCAATGGCAGGATGCTCAAGCATTACTTCTCTTTATTCATAATATGTTTTAAAGCCTTCCTTTTTCTTTTTCCATTGTAAATATTTCATCCACCATTGCATTCAAAGTTATGAAAAATCAAAAAATACAAAAACAAAGAAAAAATGAAAAGAGGGCAGGAATGAAAACAAGAAAGGAAAAGCCCCATGCCAAAAATAGTAACAAATATGAAAGTGTGCAAGCTTAAATGCCACTCCTTAAAACACACTTCTAGTTAGTCAAACTACCTAATCTTGACTAATTAGCTTTTAAATTTTTCTGCTAATAGGTTAGTGAATCCGATTTGCCAAACTGTTCAATCTTGGCTTATCAGTAGATATATTAGGATAGAAATCGAAGGTTCAAACAAGCTCAAAACCTGAACCTAAGTTTCCAAAGAGAAAGGGCTCAAATCTGTTTTATTTTCTGAGTCAAAAAGATGTAAATCTGGCTCTAATCAGATCAAAATCTGAACCAGAGAAAGGGGAAAAAACAGCTCGAACAAAAGCAAAAACAGAGCTGTGGTAAAGGAGAAGGCTATGATAAGAAAATTTCACACCTTAAGCCTTCCATTTTGTTTTAATTTTCTGCAAATAATAATCTATGTGCAGCTTGTTTTTATGCCATAGATCACAGCAAGTCAAACAGCTTAATCTTGACTTGGCTGTTTTTAAATTTCTGTTGTAGAATTTAGAGAATGAAATTTTGTTGGACAGTTCAATCCCAACGGAAAGTAGATTAGGTAGAGAAGGATCTAAGCTCAACTGTCTAATCTGAGTTCAGGGAGAGATAAGAAGTAGAATTAGATAAGTTTTTATGCTTTTAAAAGAATAAAATGTTATGAAAAGAATTTGCCAATCCAAGTGCACTCTGGTGAAGAAAAAATGTTAGATCAGTAGGATTGGGTAGGTAGAAAGTTGTATTGATGAAGTCCATTTATCTTTCATGATTGAACCTATTTTTCAGAAGTAGAGAAAAATCATCCAGCAAAAGAAAGCAATCCAAAGGATCAGGCAAAAGTCAGCATCCCAGAAGAATCAAGTCTGAATTCTTGATGCCTTCAGGAAGGCACCATCCCCATGTGGAGCCACTATTAGCCACCCATAATATTTTGTTATACCAAAAGGTGGCTAAAAACTTTTGGGAGCCTCCAAGGAACAAATTTCATCTCTAAAAAATGTTGGCTCTTGAAGTCTCTATAAGGCCTCCTGCTTTCCTTCCCTCTGTCCAAAATCCTTCATTACTTTTTCACATCTCAAAGGCTTCTGAAATCCCATAAAAATCCACAGTCATATACTGCTGCAAAGGTCCCCTTTTTCCCCTTTTTTACCCTTAAGCTAACCTTCTTTTCTTTTCCTCCATATCCCATGAAAGCCTCTAAATTTCATGATTCTCCCTTTTCCCCTCATTAAAACCCATTTCATAAGGTCTATGACCCCTTCTTGACCTTATCGAAGGCCTTCATTTCCCTTTTAAAACCATTAAAAAACCATAGAAACACACATTTTATATGCGTTGGTCTTAAGCCGCTCAGGCTAAGCCCCCTACCTCTTTTCCTCCATGCACCCGAGCACTGGAACCAAACGCTGTAACCATTGGGCGCTTATCCATTTTTCTCCGCCCGAAGCACCAAAAAACCTTTGAAAATCATGAAAATTGGGTTTTAATTAAATTTCAAAGTTTTCCGCCCGCAAAAATTATGAAATAGTCTTGACCATCGATCTTCTCCACAGATCGGACGGCGTGGCACATGACTTATCGTGTGGACCTCCCAGCCATACGTCACTTCTCAAATCTCCCTGGTTTTTCCACACCACCTTCGTGCGAAAGGTGGTTTTAACCCAACAGCCAGCGATTCCATACCATGGCTGCCACGCGTCCTCTATACTTTTCCAAAACCTCCGCATAAAGTCAGTCCCCCGGGCATTATCCGTCAGACCATAACCGCCCAGTGGAATCGATGATAGTTGTCCGATCTGGGCCCGCTGGTCCAACGGTTGATGATCGCCCAAGATGCCCGACCTTTAACCAAAGCACCTGCTCGATAACCAAGCCATCGCGCGGTGGGAAATCAATCTCCCCCATCGATCTCTGCAGATCGACGGTCCCCATTCAATTTCCCAATTCCATTCGCTAGTCAACTATTCTCCGTCGCTGACCTTCCTAGTTGCTCCCGATCGTTGATCATAGCGCGATCAACGGCTCCGATCGCCCCACTCCCCCGCACACCTTCCGATGCATATTTCCATATAAACGTAGGATTTTATAATTTCATTTGTATTTTGTAGGTTTAAGGTTTTTTCTGCCATGTTTGAAGAAGACTCGAAGGACGAGGGTGACGATTCTCATTCTTTCGATTTGTCAAAAGAGATTGACTGTAGGGTGTAGAACAATGTTGTCAACAAGGTTTCATGAGCCTTTGTTACCATGCGCCCCTGTGAAACTTGGAAAATATGAAGAAATCGCAATAAACGAGTATCAGATTGCAGAAATCAGAAATGGATCAGAGCAGAGATCTAGTGGACAAATTGGTGGGGATTATGGCTAAGACAGTTATCAAAAGCCTAATCCCTAGCCTAAAACATAGTTTGAAAGGGAAACCTAAAAATCGTTCATCAGACAGGATGCCTCCACCGCCATATCTGAGCCAAATTGATTCCTCAACCACCACAGTGCCACCTATTGTCTCAAAACACTCAATCAGAGGCCGAATTTATTGAACAAGATCAGATCTTTGCCTCCAAACAGCCGAAGAAGTTACTTCTGCCTCCGATTTAATGACAGATTTTTCACAAAGTAACCCTAATTGTACGCAGAGCCTCAAAGGTCAACAAAGCTCCCACCGAGCTAAAATCATAAGTGTAAATCAATTAATATAGTGGAACACCCGTATAGTTTCTTTGTTAAGCCCCTAAAAGGCCGAGAAGACATTAATGTCTGTATTAATTGGTTCTGAGATCTTCTAGTAGATCTCACCTCCTCATTCTTCTATAAATACTTCAGTAGAAGATGAGTGAGGGGTTGGTTGGTTGCTAGTGTAATCGCTGAAGAATTGCGATGTAATTGAGCTGAAGGCTTCTGTTTGTAAATAGTGATTCACTGGCTCTTGGAGCTCTGCTTGTAACAGATAGGTTAGGTTGTGAAGAGAGATGAATTAAAACACTGGACTTGAAGATTGTAACCGGTTTGGAGCATGAATACAAGCTGATTTATGGGATCCTGGTCTATGCTGACGGTGATGTTATTCTTATTGTAACTTGTGATTTTGTTTTTGTTTTCATTATGTTTCGTTTTCTTCTATAAAGAATAGTTTAAACAGTGTTAGGACCTACTGCATATCAGTAACCTTATATGGCTGAGAAATCTTTATTTTAATGTTTTCCTTCAATTGTGTTATTCGGAGATGATCTAATTCAGATTCAAGCATAGGAATGCTGGTGTTCCCTCGTCCTATCGTCATAGTTGAATGTTATTTCTGAATGTTACTTTCAGTATATGTTGTGTGAAGATGAACTGAGGAAGATATGGTTAGCCCTGGTCCCAGACTTGTCTGCATAGCTGTTTGATTGTTTCCCTTGGAATGTGTCAAAAGCTGACTAGTTTCAAAGTACTTATCAGATCTTAGGCCATTCTGTGTTATCTTTGTGATTGTCTTGGGTGTAACCAAGTAAAGGAGAGCTAGGAGAGGATTTGTGGTGAGCCCGGCCCGCTAGTTTCTACTCCAAAGGTTGCCTTCAAGTTTCCCTTTTTTTTTTATGTGTTTTCTATTAGAAGTGTATCAAAGGCTGGTTAGTTTTGAAGTACTTACCAGATCCTAGTTTTCTTCTATGTTTTTCTTAAGTGCCTGGTCAAAGGATGGCTAGTTTCAAAGTACTTACCAGATCCTAGGCTGCTCTTTGTTCTGCATCCGTCACTTCCTTTTCTTATTGTATCACTCCATTCCATAAATAAAACCTTAAAGAGATCCTTAGGCATAGATGACTTGCCCCATAGACCACTCTTGAACTTGATTTGTTTCAATTAAATCCTCTTATGACTCCATAGCCCAATGGATTGAAAACTGCCACCATATTTCATCTTGATCGAAGCTTACTCTTGTTACTTGCAACTTCTCACCTTTGAGCCTATTTGCATATAGATCTTTCCGCCTCTAACATAAATCATGTTCAGTCATCCAAACACAAAACCAAACCCTTGAAATTCATAACTAGCCTAATATCATTACCTTAAGATTTCAAAGACAAATCCATCTTTGTACATATTGGAGAGATCCCTCTCCGGATTCAGGAGGGCTAGATCCTAGAATCCCAAAGTTGGTTGAAATGATGTTAACTCTGTGATCGGAATTTTGCCAATCTTTCTTATTCCAGAGACCTAACAAGACCTAGATATATAAAATGCCCAAAAATAGAGGTTTCTGTAGTTGAATGGATTCATTAAGTTCAAGATGCAAGCACTCCTTCACACAGAGGTAATTCAGCTGCAAAGGAAGATCTGGCATGACAAGAACATTAAGAAAAACAACTTTCAATAAGGAGATTGGGTGTTTTTCTATGACTCAAGGTTTAAGGAATTCAAAGGAAAAATGATGAAAATATGGCTAAGACCCTACAAAATGAAAAAAAATTATTATAATGCCACAGTTCAGATCAAAACCATAGATGAGGAAGAAATTCCCCTACTTGTCAATGGTTACAGACTCAATGTTTACAAGAAGCCCCTGTCTAGGGAAGAATTTATAAATTCCATAAGTAGGGAGGTGCATGTCATGGGAAACTCCATAGTCTCCAGTGCCTCCTAAAGAAAAATAAATAAATAGCATCAATTAAAACCTTTCTGAGGTGCCCTAGGACAATGTCAGGGTTGAAAACCTCCATGAGGCAGTTCTGGAGCAAGAAAAGGAGAAAAAAAGAAAAAAAAAGGAGAGAATAAAAGATCCTTGGGTGAAAACCTCTCTGAGGAGCCCAAGGTAGGCCTATGGGTTGAAAACTTCTATGAAGGTAGCCCACTTTCCTTCAAGAAAAAAAATAAAAAGAGAAAAATAAATAAAAAAGAAAAAATAAATACCTATGCATTTATGTGTTTTTCTATTTTACAGGCTAACATTTGAAGATGGTTTTTAGTATCCCGAGGAGTGATTTCTCTTCATTATTTCTTATTATTTGATTTGAAACTCAATAAGCCACTCAATAATCCATCCCTTCATCCATTTTACCCTTTAGATAAGAAAAAATTTCATTTTTTTTATCTAGTCTGTAATTACTACAGGCAAATCAGTCAGCTACAAGATTCCTGTAGCACTATAGGAAACTCCTGTAAATGCTACAGGAAATTCATTTGTGAGGGAAAGAGGTTACCTAATGGTTTCTAAACTTTATTTAGGGAATGATAATTCATTTTTCTCCTATGCCTACAATCCCTAAACCCCTATTTCACTCCATGTGCAGGGTTTCCCTATCTAAACCATATGTTGCACCTTGGGTAGCTAAATCATTGAAAACTTGGCATAGGAACCCTATCTCTTCCCTATAATCCACTCCATTCACTTCACGCCCTCCTCCATAGCCTCCATAAACAATATCCTTCCATTTTTAACAAATTGAAGCAAGAAGAGGCAAGAAATACATAACTATAGGTATTTGAACGTGTAATGTTACCAAAATTAGCATAGAGCTAATTCGAACATTAATTTTTCCTATATCAGCTAGGAGATGAATAAATGGGTAAGCAGGCCCTTGAGTTGAAATAAAATCCCTCATAGTGTGAAAGGGATCATCAGAGTAGCTCTATTTTTCACCCTCAAGTGCGAAAAGGGAAAATGCATGAGGACAAGGTCAAGTTTGACCAAGTCAACAACACTGCCATAGTAGGAGTGGATCACCTTGAGAGACAGTGCTGTGAATGAGGAAAAGGTCATTTGGTGGAGGAAACCCTAATGTGTGGGGGCCAAGGCAAGGAGGCTTTCATTTGTATAAATGGAGGACAAGGCAGCCATAGGGGGACATGTTGATGAATATAGATTTGGGTCTGCATGACTATTTGCTTTCTTCAGTTGTTTAACTGAGATTCTTGTGTTGCTTAGCAAAAGGGATTTCCTGTTTCAGAATCCTTCTCCCTTATTCAGAGGCCTTTTGAGGAATTTTACTTCATTCTCCACATTTCAGGCTCAAGGCAAAGCCACCTCCTTCAGCTACAGTGTTATTCCTGTAGCAGGAAACGTTGTGTTGCATGGTGTTGCAGTGGAGGGTTCCACAACACCATTTCCTTGGCTCATCTTTCAGAGGAGGGAGTTTATATTCCTCTGGGAGGTCAGTGAGGGAGATTTCAGAGCTGATTTCACATCTTTGGCACCAGACCAAGCACTTCTTATCTCCTACAACGCAGTCCATCTCCTTGACTACGTTATTTCAATTGGTATTTGTAGTGGGGATTTGCTCCACTATTTTGGAGGGTGAGATCTTCAGGTATTAGATCAGACTTTCACCTAAGAGATCCATTGGATGAGACCTATTCATCATATGCAGCATCATCAGCTATCTTCATCCATTTCCATTTTCTAAATTGCAGCTGCTACCCTGTAACTCCGGCATCTCTGCAGATTTGCCATTTTGTGTAGATTTCAACCAATCCTTCTAACGATTGTTGTATTATTGTTTCCAGGGGTTGAGAGCTTTCTCCCCCTCATTTATTGAGCCATATATTTTCATATCCTTCTATTATCATTTAGTATGTTGCAGTGTCTCTAATAAACTGTGCTGATATAGCCTTGTATAAATTCTATGTAGCAGTGTTCTCCAATTTCTTATACATGTTCTGTTGAGGCTCTCATTGCCTAGCTTGAGTGATTGATTCCTCAAAGCATTGTATAAATTTTCTTCTATAATAAGGGAAGGCTATTTACACCTTCTTGTCTCACAACCAATTAAAATAACGTTTTTATTCCATCTCTTGTTCAAGAATTGTTGCAGTCCCTTCATCGGGCATTTTTTCAAGACAACTAGGTGTGGGAAACCTGTTTAACTAACCTAGAGGGATTTCTTTTGAGCCTCCTCTTTGATTTAGGACTTACATACATATATCTAAGGAATCTAGGTCTTAGTTTCAAATCCTGTAGTAGCCATTCTTGGAAAATGCGTTTTCCAGTCATGCCTTGCTAGCAGATCCCATTTTGGGATATTACAGTGGTATCAAAGCATGATCTTTGGCTCATCCTATGAGTTACAGACATAAGAATATTGAAGCGATCAAAATGATGAAGAGTATGAGCTTGCTCTCATTAGTTTTCAGATCCAGGAAGGACCTCTCCAAGGAGGTCAAGAAGGTGGAAGAAGGAGAAAAGGAAGGACCATGCACTTCCTATTCTCAAAGAGAAGAAGGAATGAAGCATGAAGAACAATTCAAATTCGAAATTCTAAGTGAATATCTTGTTGAATACTGAGCTAAACCTAGATCCTTCAAAAAGACTCTAGCTTTACCATAATTTATTTAGCTAAAGGAAGAGAGAAGACCCCACAGTTATGGGATGATGAGAGGCAATATATTTCTATTGTCCAAATTCGATGGATCGCTCACATGTGCAACAGAGGTTTGGGTGAATAAGCTATAGGATTTCTTCCTACTACATCCTGTAGTAGATAGAAAGGCTGTAGAAATTGCAGTATTGCACCTTGAAGGTGAAGCAAACACTTGGTGGTTCAGCCATTGGAGCCCTGCAAGGGTATCTACTCTTGCTGAGTTTTCTCAAAGGATGATCAGAATATTTGGCCACAAGAGGGAGGAGACCTCACCACAAGCTGAAGAATATTATACTAGCATTGTCACAATCATGGAGGAGCAGCCTTCATATTCAGCAGTTGGTGAAGCCAACACATTGGAGGAGGAAGCTATTACAGTCATACAAGATGCTTCCCAGTTTTCCAAAGGTATGCCAGAATTTCCATCTCTTATCATTTTAGAAAACATTATGGATGATTTCACATCATTACATGTTATTGATTTAGAGCAATAGAATTGCACTGCACTATGCAACCTTGAATCATTCAAGGGAGAGATGAACCATCATCCTCATGAGCCATTCTTGATTTGCACACCACACTGGAGGTTGGGGTTTGAAGGTTTGAAGGAAGAAGAGATAGATGGTATACATCTTGAAGTGAGAAACACTTTCTCCTTTCCAGATGACACTCTCTCAATGAGCATGCCACAGCTCAAAGAGAGACTTCTACTTGAAACAAATCCAAGGCCTCTTGGGTTTTGGAAGGACGTGCATGATTAGGAGATCTCATTGGGAGATTTCATTAGATGTGCACTCCCACACATCATGGAGTGCAATATTCTTCAACATTTTGAGGAGGTTCTTGCATTATCAAACTTGGATCTTTATGGATTCAAGGAGGAACAGATAGATGATGGAGGACATCTTCGAATGGATAACATCTCTCATGATTGTATTGGACACTTCTTGAGCCATACACATCATGATGGGAGGTTTTTTCCTACCACCTATTTGTGTCCTTATGGGATCAAATTGATCCTTGGGAAGGTTGCATTTAAAATCCCATGAAATGCAAAGACAGAAAGCTAATTTGGGATGATGGTAGCCCTCATGGGATGAGTACCAAGATGGAGGATGGAAGAATACATCCACAAATGATTCAGCGGGTGTGGATGGTGAGCAAGAATCTGGTGAGCTACTTGAAAATTTATGATATCGGGCAACATGAGGCTTGGATGTGCTAGTTACTCTTGAAGGATTTTGGCCATCAATTCGCATGTACTCTTTCTAAGGGTATGGGGATGGAGAAGATGTGGCAAGATAGTTGCATCATTGAGAATCAAAGAGTATAGATTCATGGTGTTGATGTGACATTCATATCATTCATTATGTCTTCATCACATGTCTTGTATGATGAGAGCATGAGGAAGCATCAGACACTTTTGTTGCTTGGGTTGTACTTGAGAGAGCAAAGGAAGATTTGATATCATATGTTGTATGATGTTGTAGGAATAGGATATGGCACTGTCATGGTGCAAAGAGGATACTCCTTGGCCTTTGATGATCAGGAAGTACTTCCATCTTGGAAGGCATTCCATATTTGTAGCAACATTATTGGAGGAGTCTTTGACAATCATCATGTCAAAGAATTGAGCTATGGGTTGGCAGGAGCCTATTTGCATAGGCCAACAATGGTGTTCTTTGGGAGCATGGTTTTATTCATGTATTCATGCATCACTTTAATTTCAACACATGGTGAGAATGTTGTTTTTACATCTATTGATTATGTAACATAGCATTTGCATTTTATTACCATTGTCATACAGTGCATTACTCCACAAGGGGGCAAGTTTATTGTTGAGCCCCATGAGAAAGATTTTTCCAGATATTATGATGGAAATAGCCATCCTTTTTATCACCATGGACAAGTGTTCGATTATTTCTTGTATGCTCAGTTGACATATTCACTCATTTTCTATCCACTAGTAGATGTGATGATTCACACAACTAGCAATTTGTCAAAACACCACTTGCCATGCTATTCTCTGAAGTTGCAGTGGGAGAGACTGCACTGTGTCCACTTGAGACATTTTTTGTATCATAAAACAAAATTCAACAAACTTTTCATTTTGATACCCTATGATGATCATGTCCTATTCATCAATAATGAGATGTTTTGGGCCAACTTGTTCTTCAATGTTGGAGGAGTTTTCTTCATTTTTCCACTTGAGGGTAATACTTTTGAAACCTAGGATCAACAAATACACTTTACCTATCATGAGTGGAGAGAAGGATAGTGTGGGGTAGGCTACCTTGTCTACCATGATCAGATTTTCAGCCCACCTACTTTGCATGAGCCAAAGGTGGAGGAAGATTTTCAGAAGTTGCCATGTTGGGGGGTAACTCATTTTGTGTGGATGATTGCTTGGGGATGGCAGATCCCAATTCATTTCAGCCCACATGCCTCAAGAAGGCCCTTCAATTTTATCCTTGCAGTTACTTGAGGACAAGCA
This sequence comes from Pinus albicaulis, assembly GCA_034641835.2. Lineage (NCBI taxonomy): Eukaryota > Viridiplantae > Streptophyta > Pinopsida > Pinales > Pinaceae > Pinus > Pinus albicaulis. The sequence goes on from CM076582.1 coordinate 1,483,105,189, forward strand.
ACATTTGGGAGGGGAGGACTGTAATGTTCCCAAAATTAGCATAGAGCTAATTGGAGCATTAATTTTTCCTATATCAGCTAGGAGATGAATAAATGGGTAAGGAGGCACATGAGTAGAAATAAAATCCCTCATAGTGTGAAAGGGATCATCGAAGTAGCTCTATTTTGCACCCTCAAGTGTGAAAAGGGGAAAATGCATGAGGACAAGGTCAAGTTTGACCAAGTCAATAGCGCTGCCATAGTGGGAGTGGATCACCTTGAGAGACAATGCAGTGTGAATGAGGAAGATGTCGTTTGGTGGAGGAAACCCTAATGTGTGGGGGCCAAGGCAAGGAGGCTTTCATTTGTATAAAGGGAGGACAAGTCAGCCATAGGGGGACATGTTGATGAATATAGATTTGGGTCTGCATGACTATTTGCTTTCTTCAATTGTTTAATTGAGATTGTTGTGATGCTTAGCACAAGGGATTTCATGTTTAGGAATAATTCTCCCTTCTTGAGAGGCCTCTTGATGGATTGTACTTAATTCTCCACATTTTAGGCTCAAGGCCAAGCCACCTCCTTCAGCTACAACGTTATTCCTGTAGCAAGAAATGTTGTGTTGTAGGATGTTGCAGTGGCGGGTTCCACAACACCATTTCCTTGGCTCATCTTTTAGAGGAGGGAGATTATATTCCTTTGGGAGGTTAGTGATAGAGATTTCAGAGCTGATTTCACATATTTGGCACCAGGCCAAGCACTTCCTATCTCCTACAGTGCAGTCCATCTCCTTGACTGCATTATTTCAGTTGGTATTTGCAGTGAGGACTTGCTCCACTATTTTGGAGGGTGAGATCTTCACGGATTGGATCAGCCTTTCACCTTAGAGATCCATTGGATAATATCTATTCATCATATGCAGCATCATCAGCTATCTTCATACATTTCTAGTTTCTGAGTTGCAGCTACTACCTTGTAAGTCTGGCATTTCTGCACATTTTCCATTTTGTGTAGATTTTAGCTAATCCTTCTAAGGATTGTTGTATTATTGTTTCCAGGGGTTGAGATATTTCTCCCCCTAATTTATTGAACCATATATTGTCATATCCTTCTATTATCATTTAGCATGTTGCAGTGTCTCTAATAAACTGTGCTGATATAGCCTTGTGTAAATTCTATGTAGCAGTGTTCTCCAATTTCTTATACATGTTCTGTTGAGGCTCTCATTGCCTAGATTGAGTGATTGATTCCTCAAATCATTTTATACATTTCCTGCTATTATATCAAAGGGAAGGCTATTTAAATATTCTTATCTCGTAGCTACTAAAATATCGTTGTTATTCCATCTCTTGTTCAATAATTGCTACAGTCCCTTCATCGGGCATTTTTCCAAGACAACTAGGTGTGGGAGACCTGTTTAATCCACCTAGAGGGATTTATTTTGAGCCTCCTCTTGGATTTAGGACTTATATACAGAGATATAAGGAATCCAGGTCTTGTTTTCAAATCCTATAGTAGCCATTCCCGAAAAATGATTTTTCCAGTCACGCCTTGCTAGTAGATCCCATTTTGGGATATTACAGAAATTTTCCTGTAGAAAAACTGTCTGTAGCACAAAAATGCCCAAAGATGAAGGAAATATGATTTATATGACTCTTGGATACTAGCAGAAAAATCCAGAGAGGCAAGAAAACAAACCATGGCTTCTGAAGCCCTCCATGCAGTACCTGTAAAAGAAAGAAAAAAAAAAGGGTAAGATGCTCACTCAGGAAAGATAAGCAACTCGCCCAGAAAAAGTTGCTCACTCAAAAAAAAATAAAAAAAAATAAAAATGAAGACATAGAAAATAGAATACTTAGGCTGACACCACCACGTCCATCTCCTTGGAACATCTTCTTCAGCACCTCACCAACACCGTGTAAGCTTAGGCATGGCCTCTTACCCCCTGTTGTGCATCCACAATGGCCAAGCTAGTTAAATGTTGAGTTTTGGAAGTTTAAAAGGAAAAAAGGTGGCCAGTTAACTTGGCCACCTTTGTAAAGTGAAACTCGAGGAAAAGTGAAAGTGCATGCCACCTAGGCAAGTCAAATCAAGTCAAGTAAGAGTGGATGAGTATGAAGGGAAGTGATCACGAGGTTAGTAATGATTAAATGAGTGGGGGCCAACGGTCTCTAAGAGGAAACTCGAGTTAAGTATGAGTCACCACAACGCTACAAATTTGGTTAAAAATAAAATAAAGGTAATATTTGTCTCATTTCCACCATTGCGTTGATAATTTTGAAGAGAAGTAGGATCAGGAGAGCAGTGGAAGCCATCAGAAGAGAAACATCGAAGTTTGGGCTTGCATGCACCATCATGATACATGAAACAACGTTTTTCTATAGGAAAATTAAGTAGTAGACCAAAATAGGCTTACAGGGAAACATAGAGTTACATGTGGGTTAATTAGCTTCCCAAATCCTCCATATGTAAAGCCAAAATAGTAGAGGACCAAGGTAAGTGGATTGTAATCCTCCAACACTTAAGTTTATCCATACAATTCACACTTAGAAAAAGTAAATTTGATAGTTAAAGGGTAAAAAAGAATTCTTGCATTTTTCTTCAAGGCCCCCATCTCCAAGACTTACCTTTAAAAACCTCTCACCACCTTCATCTCACAACATTAAAATGGGAGGGGGATTTAACATAAGGGAGCCTACAAACAATAAGAGAATTAGGCAGCACCCTCAGGTTATGGAAATATTTCGAAATCAACAATGGCTAGGGTTCCTTGAGCTATTGAAAGGTTCCAATGATGAAATAACTAAATAATTTTATGTGGCTTTGTAGTAAAATTCAGAAGAAAGAGCCACCACCATGATTGGAGGACTAGTCATCACTATATCTCCTGAACCCATAAATAGGGTTACCACCTTGCCCTTAGGAGTCAAATGGGTCAAGGAAAATATTCCTAGCACTTCAGCCAAAAATAATTTCTTCCTACCAGGAGAGGAGTATATTTAAGATAAAAATGGTTTTAGGAGAGAGAGCCTTCCATACTGTTGAGATGAAGTTTCCTTCCACATCATGAAATTCATCTCTTGTGAAGGCAGTTAGAGTGTGGTCTATAGATATCATTTCATATTGTTAAATGAACTTGGGTTCCAAGGAGAGCTTCCATGGGAACAAACATTAGGTGTCCCTCACTTCCTCCTAAAATGCATCACTCACATGAGCCATAAAGTGATACAAAGGAAATATTAGCACTTGGTCCATCATGGCCTAATAAAATTAATTGTAAATGATGCTTTGAGAAGGCTAAACCTATCTGTATCCTAGTATTTTTTCATAGACATGGATAGGGAAGCCTTTATAGCTACCTAAAGAGGGCAAACCTATGCTTCTATCCCTATAGAAGAAGAAGTAGAAGAGGAATTAGAAGAGGATGAAGAAGAAGAGGAAGAAGAGGCGGAAAACGAATAAGAAAAGGAAGAGATGGAAATTGAGAGAAAACATAGAGATAACAAAAAGAGAGCAAGAAGAAGCTGAGGGAAAGGAGGAAGAAAATATTGGGGAAAAATAAGATGTGGACCCTATATTAGGCTATGAAACCTCCCCTCAAGACACAAGCATGTCACCTGACATCATAGACCAAGAGGTAGTTGCCACTCTAACTACTTTGAGCACACCTGTCAAAACCAAAAGAAAGTGGCATGCACCTATGTACTTCAGAACTAGGAAGAGTCAGAGGGTGAGACAGGGAAAATGACAAACTCCCACCAAGAGCCCTATCACCATTGAAGAATCACCAAAGAAGGAGGAATAAATAAGATTTGACAAAGGAAATGTGCAAGAAGTCACTTCACCCATAAGGACCCCTGTAACATATATCAATAGACATTCTGCCATATTGGCAACCCATACACCTCATGCACCCTCCATATACCCTCCAAGGATTGAAAGAGTGAAAAAAAAGAGATGAGGCTCTTCTACAAGAAAATAGAGTTTGCTACAGCAAACTCTATTTTTGCTATAGGAAACTCCAACAAGCATAGTTTTGGAGAAAAATTCCTTTCCTGAAGAGGAAAAGACAACGACACAAGGGAAAAAGGTCAAGGAAGCTGAGGGAAAGACACCAAAGGAAAAACATAATGAAAAAGAGGGAGGAAAAGATGATAAAGAATAGGCCACCTCACCAAAATCAAATTCCAAAGATGTTGGAATGGTGCCAAACCCTAGACCTCAACCCATTCTCAACTCTTACTACACATACATTGAGGGAGGTAGATTAATTCCTCAAAATTTCAAAATTCATTTCTTTTATCAGTTGGATGAAGAGAGGTCATGCACTCATCATTGGATGAAGCTTGCCACACCTAAAGGAGTGTATCACATAGTGGTCATGGAAGGAAAAGTAGATAATTTGGGGAAGGATTTATCTGATATGAGGCTCAAAGAGTCACTTTTGTAGGAGTAGTTTCAGAAAGCACAAGCAGAGAATGTAGCACTAAAATAGAAGCTTCAAAAAAAAGGTAAACAAGTGGCCACCATGGTAGATTTGTGCATGGAGGCCATTCAACATAGGTGTTCTTCAGATTCATATGCTGTTTACCTCAAGGATCAGTGGCTCCTCTTTCAAATTAAAAATTTAGCCTCCCATGTATCCTAACCTTTCCAAAATTGTAGACAGTTCTTTGATTTATGAAATCAAACTAGCATGTCTCACAAGGAGAAAATGGCAGAGTTTTACATGCATACACTTGTGTTAACATATTTAAATATTTGGGGACCCAATCCTAGGATGTGGGATATGCAATTAATGGTTTTGTAATAATGGATGGTGAATGAGGAAACAACATAATAAGAGATGAAGAAGGTGATGAGAAGATAAAATAGAGAACCCTTACACATTAGGGCATAATTTTTCAGGCTTGGAGGAGGCATCAATAACCATCTGAATACTGAAAAGGATCATGAACTAGCTGAAATATACCTCCATACACAAGCTCAAGAAATGGCCCACTTTGATGATTTTTCTAGGTTGTTGGGAGATGAGTGCATTATGGCTAGCGAAGGAAGATGGAACAAGCTCCCTCGCAGCCTTAGAAACATGGAGTACCATGCACCAGAAAGATTGAGGGGTCCCTTGGAGAGAGCACCATTGTACAAGAGGGCCATGTAGGCCAAAACGATTTAGTGGCTTGGCCTAAATCTTAGTCCACCCTTGTTGCTAGGGCTGAGTGATGGGAAGGATGAAGATGATTAGAAAAAATAATGGGAGGAAGAAGAAAAGAATGATAAATTTTACCCTCCTAATGGGACTCCCACACTGCTTCCTTGGGAAGTCAGAGGGTGCATCAAAGCCTTAAAGGAAATGCAGAAGGAGGATTAGTTCCTTAGAGGATGATAAACCATTTAGTAGGGGGGTGATGATGAGCCCCATCGTTAGGAAGATTTTTTGGGGTTAGTGGTCACATTTTTTCCTTATCAAATACATTTTTCTTGAATTTTAATTATATTCTAGTCCTATGATGCTATTGTAGGTAGTGATTGAGGCTAACATACCTCGAGTGCATAACATATGATTAAATGCAGGAAAATCATGAAGATATGGAATTTTTGTGGAAATTGTTTCATAAAGACACAAAGTAGACAACAAGGAGAGATGCTAGGGGGTTTTCCACCATCCTTAACTCCCAAAGGAAGCCAAGGGATCCTCGAGATTCCCTCCAATAGCTCTAAATCAAAGGCAACCAATAAAACTAAAGATCAAGTGTACTCAAGACACACTTCACTTGGAGTCAAGTGGACTTATCACCTATTTTCTAGGTAGTTTTTGGTAGCTACCCTTTCGGTTAAATAATGATGAGAAATAGCTCATTAGGATTCGAACTTCGAAGAAATCCATTAGGCTCTTTGCTCTTGTAATAAGTTTTTCAAGACTTTTACATTAATATAATGAGACCATATTTTGAAATGAAATGAGTATTCAGACTTTGCCTTACTGATCTAGTTCTAGAGAGCTATGCTTGTGGGTTAGGGCCCAATCCATGTGCCTCAGCCTCTCTTATGTAATCATTATTTACTTTCATGTTATTTAGCGAGTTTTTCTTATGAATACTTAGCTATTTTTTTTGTATCTTCATTTAATGTTTATTTTGATTCCATTTGTCTTTTGCTGTAGATTTAGTCTTCTTACTTGAGTGGTAGAATAGGTGATAACTTCAAAAAGTTGTGAGTCAAGCCTCCCCCTCTCATCTCTGTCAATAGAGCTTGAGTATGGTAGACCTTCCCCACAGACCAAAAATGTTTCTTATTTTATGATTTCTTGGCATGTATGAGATTATTTTTTGTGATTTCAGAATATGTTCAGTATGGTGTGGTAGATATTTGTTTATATATTAGAGTATATTTTATTTAAGAATTCAAGTCATATTTTCCACTGTATTTATCATGAATTTTTCCATTTTTATTTCATGAATAGGTATTTCTATTACTGTTACAGGTAGAAAAACCAAGGATAAATTCAGAAACATCTCTAGCTTCATCTTTCAACTTCCATCAACCCTCTATTCATCAAAATCACCATCAGTCCTATTTTCGGATTTTCAATCCCTACACCATGAGAAAACCATAGGGATGAAATATAGGCCTCCCAAGATGTTTTCAGCTTGTCCAAGGGGTGGGCCACCTCCCACTCATTTTCATCCACCTTCACAGCGCCTTCCTTACCCTTTTTCCACCTATTTTTTCCCTCGAATTTCCCTTGGTTTGATTCCTATAGAAATTCAGGACTTGCTTGTAACACTACAGGAAACCTATAGTGAAACTTGAAAGAGCTTCTGTGGGCCCCTCCTTAGGCCCAAAAACCACCATCACCATATTTTAAACCTGCAAAAACCACTCATATACTTCTAGCCTTGCCCCCATGTGTTCAAGCATTACATAAGCCACCTTAGAACTTTATTCTCTTAGTTGCAAAAAAACACATTTTCAAGCATAATTATTTCATGAATAAAAGCATGATAGATATATCATAGGGTAATTAGAGTGTTTTTAGCCATTTGGACCAGCAATTCGTGATTATATTAGTTTCCTTTATGCCATTTCAATTCACCAATTTACTTCATGCAGGAAACCTAGGTTGCTTTTCAATTCTTATCATAGTATAATAAGTAGATTTATTTCATTGCAGAATAATTAGATGTACTTTTTTTGTGGTATAGTTATGAACTTGATGATAGTGCCATGGCTTTGAATAATTTTTAGCCCTAGGCCTAATTTCAAAAGTGTGACAGGATTCACCTACCTAGAAGTAGCACCCTTTCGTAAATCTCAAAAGAGGATGACATGAGTAGAAGGCATCTGTTGTGTATATAGAACTATCACCTCCAAGTTTGTATGAACCCCGGGTTGATAAAAAAATTAGGGAAGCCTCTCAGAGTTGCAAAATTCTTCGTGCAATACCAGGGCTCACCACATTTTGGTGTCCTTGTCAAGGAGGTGTTTAGTAGATTCTTTGATTTTTTTTTTATCATTATTTTCTGCTTTCCTTTTTCATGATGTTTCAGAAATATTGAAAAGATACAAAAAATATGATCTTCATGCCTCATAGGAGTAGGGACACTCAAGGAATATTTTTACCTAAAACCCCCACATCACCATATAGTCACCCTTCCCTCTTATTTAGTGGCTATGAGGCTGAACACACCGTAGGTGAGCCTTCTAAAAATCTTGAAGAACCCATTGGGGAAGAAGAATAAGGTCTTGTTTCATCTAAGGCACATGCTTCACCTATCTCAACCATGGGTGATACTGAAACCCATAAAGCCTTTCCCATTAGAGAGGCATATGGGGAAAATAATATGAAAAACATTAGCCCCTCATCTCTTCCACATTTTCATGGAATTACCTGAAAATATCCTGAAACATTCATGTTTAAACTTGTTGTTGTCTATAGGTCCTATGACTATGCCTTAGATGATCGGAAACTGAATCTATTCTCATCCACCCTCAAGGATGCAGGCTTTTGTTGGCTTATGGTTCTACCTAGGAACAACATCACTACTTGGGCACATATGTAAAAGGAATTAAACAGAAATTACAGGGACTACTGTAGTTCCAACGAAACCAAGGATGAGATATTTAGGATGACTCTAGGGCCTGATGAATCCATAGAAGAATATGAAGAGAGGTTTCAATTAAACTATAAGAGAGCCAACTGTAACCTTGATCATGGATCACTTAAACTGTTAATTCTACAAGGGATCAGAGAGGATCTGATAGAAACCTTAAATATTTTATTAGGAGGATATATCTACCAACTACCTTATGAAACAATAAAAAATGTCTTCAGTAACCATTCTAGGGCAGTCGGGAAGAAAGGAAAAGTTGGCCAAAGTACATCCAATACCCCTTCCTCTTCCACCTCCATCAAACCTGAGATTGGAAATATGTTAGAGGACTTCAAGGGTGACATGCTACACACCTTTTCTTCACAGATGGACACAATGTAAGTCAAAGGAATCAAGAGGATGCAGAAATATATTTGGCTATATTTTTCCCTAGATGTACCAGAAATAACCTTAGAAATGAATGTCCACTAAGTGTTATAGTGGTTTTCTTAGGCCTATGAGGAGATTCATGCCACAGAAAAGTGTCCCTCCTTACCTGGATTTAAATATGTATATCAAGGTGGGGAAGTGGGGCTAGAGAAATTTTTTTTTTCAACAGAGAAGGCCTCAAGGCCCTAGGTCATGTCAACAGGGTATGAAAGGTGCAACTTAATTTTAATATCACAATAATCAGAGAGCACCCATGCAAAATTGGTACACCCCCACTCCTCCATCCTAGCCTACACCTCCTACTTGGCCTTACAACCCTCCATATCACCCTCAGCTAGTGAACCAACCATTTCAGTAGTATGATCCTCAACAAGCTCAGTGGGACAATCCATCCCAAGGGTGGAGGCCTAAACATAATCAACCACCTTCTCTAATGTCTCCACCCCAACCTCAATCTTAGCTTACTCATACTACTCCACCCAAGCTGTCTCAAATGCATGAACTTTCATTTCTGAACCCAAACAACATAAATTCACAACAGGTTTATAATGGAGAGACGTCGTATCCAACTTATGTTGTGGAGATACATGAGATTAATCTCAGGTCAGGAACATTACTCCAATACACCAACACTTCATCTCCACCTATAGAGGTCGAGGAGGAAAATCAAGAAGGTAACACTCAGATCCAACAACCTCCTTTTCCTGAGCGCTTGATCCATCCTAGTCAGCACACCCCAGAGGAGAATGAACTTCTGGGAGAGTTGAAATTTTTTTGCGAAAGGGTACCACTTCTCCAAGCCATTAAGTATGTCGCTATTTACAATAGGCTCATCATGGAAAATTTATTCAAGAAACATAGGGGAAAGAAGAAAGATACCCCCACCATCAATGTAGTAGGACAAATGTCCAACTTAATGTTGCGAAAGGTGATATTTCCAAAGTACCTAGACCCTGTCAATCCCGTTGTATATGTGCACATATATGGTTTCATAGTCCCCAATAATATTATTGGTCTAGGGGATACCATAAATGTCATGAACAAGGAAACTATGTTGAAACTCAACCTCCAAGGGACTTTGAGGAAAGCCACAATAGTTCTGCAATTTGCATATCGGCCCAGAGTGACTTCGAAAGGAATTGTTGCAGATGTTATGGTTTCAATTTACTCTTGGGAGTATCCTACAAATTTCCTGGTTCTGCAACCAAAAACCAAGTTCAATGGATATCCTCTCATCTTAGGGAGACCTTGGTTAGCCACTCTAAATGCTTATATCTGCTGTCGGACCGGAAACATGACTATTAAAAATGGGACCTTGTCTAAACAAATGGTATTATATCCTCTAAGCCATCCTTCTATTGATAATGATCTACCCATATTGTTGGATGATGAATAAGATGAGGTATATAACACTACCCCCATTTTTACCATAGAAGTTGTAATTAGAGGGGGGCAACTTGATGAAGATGAACCCATTGACCATGCCATTCAAAACCAGTCCCCCAATAACAATCCACTTGAAAACCTATTCAAAGTGTCTAAAAGCCAAAGTTGTATGGAATTTCACTCAGTCCATTCAAATTCTGAAACCACCAAGGTTATTGAGTTTGGACCATCCAGATCTCTGAAAATCAACTCAAACCTCTCTGATGAATAAGAAAGGCAGCTATGCCAACTTTTAAATTAACACCTGGATGCATTTTATTGGGATTTGAAGGACATGAAAGGGGTGCATCATACAGTATGCAAACATAATATTTACACCAAATAAGGATGCAGGCATGTGCAAAAACCACCAAGAAGGATGAACCCAAATCTAAATGACATAGTCAAGGAAGAGCTACAGAAATTGTTGGATGCAGGTTTCATTTATCCTATATCAGACAGTGAGTCAGTATTTTCATTTACTGTTTTAGTTTTCTTACATTTGAATTTTTTTTTAGATTTAGTATTCTTACATGAGTGGTAGAATAGGTGATAACTTAATAAGGCTATGAGTCAAGCCTCCCCCCCTTATCTCTGTCAGTAAATCTTGAGGAGGGTAGACCTTCCCCATAGACCAGAAATGCTTCTTAATTTATGATTTCTTGGAATGGATGAGATTATTTGTTGTGATTCAATGAATATTTTTAGTATGTTGTGTTAGATCTTTGTTTGTTGATTAGAGTAGATTTTATTTACAAATTAAAGTCATATTTTCCATTATATTTATCATGAATTTTTCCATTTTTATTACATGAATAGTTAGTTTGATTGTAGGTATAGGTAGCACAGCCAATGAGAACTTCACCAGCACCTATAGCTTCATATCTCAACTTCCATCAACCCTTTGTTCATCAAAATCACCATCGGCCCTGTTTTCAGATTTTCCATCCCTACACCGTGAGGAAACCCTAAGGGTGCAAGACATGCCTCCCAAGAATTTATGATCTTGGAAAAGTGATGAGCCACCTCCCACTCATCCTCATCCACCTTCACACCACCTTCCCTACCCTTTTTCCACCTACTTTTGGCCTCATATTTCCCTTAGCATATTTCCTGTAGCAATTCAGGAATTTCCTGTAGCACTAAAGGAAACCTGTAGTAGCACTTGAAATAGAACCTCTGGGCCCCTTCTTAAGCCAAAAAACAACCATCATGATTCACCATCTTCTAAACCTGCAAAAACCCCACATACACTTCTAGCCTGGCCCCCATGTTTTCAAGCCTTCCATAAGCCACCTTAGCACTTTCTTCTCCTAGCTGCAAAACAACACATTTTCAAGCATAGTTAGGTCATGAATTGTTGCATGAATAAAAGCATGATAGATAGAGCATAGGGTAAGTAGAGTGTTTTTAGCCATTTTTCGCAGAAAGGTGTGATTATATTAGTTTCCTTCATGCCATTTCAATTGAGCAATTTACTTCATGCAAAATACCTAGGTTGCTTTTCAATTATTATCATATTCTAATAAGTAGATTTGTTTCATTGCAAAATAATTAGATGTTCTTGTTTGCTATAGTATAGTTCTATACTTTCTGATAATTCCATGAGTTTGAATCATTTGTATCCCTAGGACTATTTTCATAAGTGTGACAGACTTCACCTAGAAACCCTAGAAGTAGCACCCCTTCGTAAAGCTCAAAAGATAAGGACATGAGTTGAAGACATCTTCTGTGTATATAGCACTGTCACCTCCAAGTTTGTATAAACCCCGAGTTGCAACATTCATGGTGAAATACCAGAGCTCACCATATGTAATGTAGGATTTTTATCATACGAAAAAAAAAAAACCATTTTTTTATTTATTGATCACATAGTATAATTTAAAGGACAAATAACCATTTATTTTTATTTTTGTTTTATGTATGAGATTCAAGTTCTCTGATACATATCCCCCTCTAAACCATGAGTAGCATTTATTGAAATCATAGGGGACACCATGACATCCCACTACTCTAGATGCTTCCAAAACCACCCCCCATTATTGGGAGGTGTACTAGGTCTCTCGCCATTTAGGTGAAGAAAAAATCACGTAGCCACTGTCATTGGTTCATATTTCATTGGAAATAATTTGATTGGTACTCCTCCCACTAAAATTACTCCTTTCACTACCCCGCAATGGAGTCCCCATAACACCCCTTTTGTGATTCCACTCACTACCCCTTCGAGAATTCAACACGATACCCCTCTGAGGATCCCATATCACACAACCCTACAGGGCACTCCTTTGCACATCGAAATTGAAAATAGCCTTGCAATGGAAAACATTAGGCTGATTTTTAGCCTCCCTAAATATCATGGATTTAAGCTAGTTAAATAATGACCCCATTGCCCATAATCAGTATTGGCTAATTATTCCAAGCAAGCTACCTTTAGATAACTGAATTTCGAGGGAAAATAGGGAGAATATCCAAGAAACCATATAATGACCTTTCATCTATGGATTTCATCTAAGAGCATCACAGACGACTCAATTTTCCTGCAAATTTTACAAAGCACCCTCACTCGGCCTGACGAAAAATGGTACATAAGTGAAACCTTTGATTCCCATGCAACCTTTGACTCTATAGATATGCCATTTCTCACATTTTCTCTAGCTCCCAATACGTTAGGACACTGGCATAGAGCTACTCACCCTCTTCTGGAAAACGTCTTTCGTACATATCTCATACCATGTTCATGAATGACAGAACCATCGTAGCCTTTTCAAGGTACAAGTAGATGAGGACCTTATCCTCGACTTACTTTTGATATCTCTCACAGCAGAAATCTGAAAATATGTGACTAACACATTCCCAAAAAATGAGGAAGAGTCTATCAGTAAAGCTCAACAACTTGAGATAACTTATATGCAATATAGATACCTTTATCATGTTCTTCCATATGCCCCTTGCCTAAACTATTTTACACTAGAATCACCAAGAGTATCAAGTGTTGTGGATGGGTTGATTGGAACCATAGAAAAAATTAAACCCATAAATACTTTTCGGCATGCTGGAAACATGTACCATGGCCGAGCCAAATACAAACCATATACTACCCAACCCATAGTAGAAGCACCATCCAACGTGGGATATTATCCTAATCAACCTACACCTATGAAGAATCCTACTATGCAAGTTAACCAATACCCTCCCACGGAGGGTGGCTAATACCCTCCCATGCAAGGTGGACAATATCCTCCCATGCAGGGTGGTTAGTACCCTACAACACAAAGAATCTAGTACCCTCCTAGGTTTGAAGAAGTGGTTTCCAGTTCCTAGAGTAGATATGCCAACCAAGGACAAGAGAATCCCTATTTTCCTTTCCCAGCACACCAACAAATTAACCAACCAACTTAGCCTAACGCTGGTGTGAATTTCATGCAACTATCTTTTCCTCAACTTCAACAATCGTTTGAACAATTTAACATGAAAAACAAATCGAATTCCATTAAGAATAAAGAAAAGAACAAGAAAAAAGGGGAACATGGACAACGACACATTAATTAGCAAAAACCTCCAGGAGAACAGGTTGGGGGAAACCCTAACTAGAATCAAAACAAGGGTCAGACCAATAATTAACCCACAAAATAAAAAATGAATACTAGTCTATGGATTCACCATACTTGTGCTATTTTTATGGAATATGGCCATTATACACATCATGTCCCTCAATTAACTGATTTGAAAAGTAGGAAAGATACCAGGGCACGAGAGGGGGGGAACCAAAAACCTATAGTAATGCAAAATATCGCCCCCCATTATGGAGTGTTAAATACTCAATATGCACCATCCCAGAAAAATCATCACAATCCTCCTCAAATAATTTCCCAAATTACCTCAATCGTGACATTTACATGGCACGGGAAAAAGTTCTCTTGCAAACGTGCAACCAAGATTACAGAACTCCACCAGAAACCAACCCATACACCCTGACCATTGCATCACCTACAATACCTTTAATGATCACTTGACCCCTTGTATAAACCATCCCACACATGATAAAAGGGCCTCTATGTTGAGCAAGAAATAACTCAAAGGTTTCTCACATCTACAACATAATTGATGACTTAGTTAAATCTCCATCATCTATGTCAACATTTGAAGTTTTACAAACATTCTGAACCCAATGGAAAGTCCTAAATTATGCATTAGGCACAATCGACCCTGTCAATTATTATATAATGGCTTTCGATCTGGATAACGTATCTCCGCATCATCCCTCTATAGTCACCTTTCAAATTTAGGTCACAATTCGAAACATTAACATCCATCGTTGCATAGTTGATGAGGGATTATCCACATGTATTATGTCAAAAATAGTTTGAAATAAATTAGGACCTCTCAAGCTCAAAAAATATTATATTACTCTCAGAGAATACAAAGAGTTAACCTATGCTCTTGTTTTCCTATTCGAGGATGTCCTAGTGCAAATCATCGATAAAATTGTACTCATAGAGATAGAAGTCGCGTATGCCTATTTGGATTAAAATATCCTTCTTAGTCACAACTACATGTACTTAATGACTATAATTTCATATTAAATATCTAGGATCATGATGTTCCCTCCTGATGGGAAAATAATTACATTTTACCAACTCATGTTCTAAAATAAAAATAGATCCAACACCCATGGTCATGCGTTACCTTTAGTAGGAACTTCCATATATTTTATCACAACCTTTAATGAACACAGACCAGGGCTATTCAAGCCATCGAAACTCCTCGGTACATACACTAGAGACCTATATTTGTTGTAGGTTTTCCCTATAGCCACAACAACCCCGATGTGCATTTTGAGTTCATAAAACACCCCTCAAAATCAGGAACCAGTTCAATAGGCCACCAGTGATGCAATTTTTCATTCTACGTTCCTACCTTATGTTATCACCCAAACACCCTTCTTATACCCCCACATGATTTTATCTAGCACCAATTCATTAAAACAATAATCTTTCGGAATATGGGTTTCACAATAATTGGCTAGTATCTAACCCCTTAGACCATGTCAAAAAACCCAAGTATCACCTCGACAGGAATTTCTTTTTTATCCACTCTGTAGGAAACCACCCCAAAAAACGTTATGCCTGTGTAGACACTAGCAGGTGCCAACAGGATGGACAATCAAAAAGGGAATAAGATGGAATCCTTAAAATCTTCCTCATCTAAGGTACCACCACCTTATTCTTTATGTCAAGTTTTCGAACACCCTAAAAATATGTTCTTTGAGTTAGAGGAGTTAAAATCTCTTCTGCATGCCACAAAAATTCCAATGGCCCCATCTCCACCTGCTGGAGATAACACCACACCAGTATGAAATATGGAACTTCACGCCAACCATACATGCTCTATATGCACAGAGTATGGGCATTACACTCATCATTTCTCTAAAATCCATCGATATTGAGATTCATTGGGTGCACTCACTCAAGTAAATATCGTGGCTCCATCACTTACTATCATGCCAATGGTGGATGATGGATCCAAAACCATCCGTTTTTTGTTTGAGGAAAAGGCACCATGTATGGTTCATCCATGCGCCCATCACCATTCTACCCCCCACCCTTGGTTAGTATCTAGAAGAATAGAAAAACTACCTCTGGCAGTATTTCCAAGACCATCCCACACATGTGCCCTATGTGAAAAAAATCCCCACCTGACCAATCAATGTCGGGAATTAAGCAATATTTGACATTTATTTCTCTTATTGGTCCATATTCCTAGACCTATTCACCGAAAAAAATCTAGAAACTCAGGTAATAATTGTCACATCTATTCCCAAACAGTTTATACGTGTAATTTCCAATATCTTCCATGTTTTCAATTAACAAGAGTAGCATTGCGACAAAATGATAATGGGGACACACATCCTTCTACCAATGTTGATACTATGATATAGATGTGGTCAACACCCTTAATCTCCCCACCTTAATACATCAACCATGCATAATAATCTCACGTTATGGTAGTTGCTGATACCCATATCATTTATTATGTTAGCATTGATCTTGCGTTCAATATTTGTACCTAGACTCTCATTTTTCTCACACATTTCCTATGGTTACGAAAATTTTGAAAGCTTAGGATACACCATCTACTAGTTTAGCCAATCCTTGCACACCACCCTCCCATGGAGGAAGATGCATTAGCTCTTAGGATGCTAATGTTATCATGGGAACCTTCTCCCACTCACCATCAATCAACCATTATGGATACTCTCCCACCAACAAGCTCTGATGACACAAAATGCCATACATGATTCATTTTCTCGATTGTAGGAACCCCGATTCGTGTCATATGGTCATTATTTTTCGGTGTGGAGACCATTATACCCACCACAAATTTGGTTCCACCCCTGAATATGTAGACCCATGGAATATTCATATTGTCAACATCACTAGATTCTACAAAGACGACCGTTGAGTCATTTTCTTATTCGTCAACCAACACCGCTATATCCCAATCTTATCCTCATGGCCTCCAATAGTCTTTAATACCTTTAGACAATATTTTTCATGCAAATGAAGATATTCTAGAGGCCATGACATAACCATATTTCCCTTGGGATGTTTTTCATCACCGCTCTTTCTTCTTACCTAAAAATGTATTCTAACCTACTAGGGAACCAATCCATAACATCAACATAGTAGAAACGGAAGACTTTCTACCCCTGGGATAGATAAATTGGTTCAAGAACCGAATTCCTACACTAGACACATTTGAGGAAGGGAATGTGTCCAATATATCACCCATTTTGAAGATAAATATTTATGTTAAATGAGGCATAGTCAAGGAAATATCGTTGGGGGCATCATGCTCCCCAAATGATTTGGCGTCATACAAGGTCCTCTTCCAGGAATATAGGCACATATTTGCTTGGTCTTACACAGAAGTGCCCGAAATTAGTCCTACCATCATAGAACACCATATTGACACATTTCCAAATGCCCGCCCCGTTAGGCAGAAAAAACATTAACTCCACCAATCCAAAGCCAAAGCAATCAAAATCAAAATTCAAAAATTTGGCTTCATCTACCCTATCTCTTCCAATTTGGTTTTCTAACCATGTAATTATCATGAAATAACATGGAACCCTTAGAGTTTTTATTGACTTCCATGTATAAATAAGGCATGTCCCAAAGACAAATATTCACCCCCTTCATTGATCATGTCATCAATGCATGCATGGGACACGAAGCCTTGTACTTCATGGATGTATTTTCTCGATATAATCAAATCCAAATCTGCAACACGGATCATTACAAAATTGTTTTACAACCCTATGGGGTGCTTTTCCTACTGTTTTATTCCCTTTGGCCTTAAAAATTCTAGAGACACATTTCAATCAGCCATGAATTATATATTCCCTGATATGGATCATAGAATCTTAGATTATTTGGATTACCCCATGGTTTGCTCCAAAAAAATCTTTAAACATATAGAGGACTTCACTTGGTTTTTTATAGGCTTTGACAATACAACATATTCTTAAACCCCATCAAATGTGTATTTTGCATCAATGCATGAATATTGTTGGGATTCACCATCTCCCAATAGGGTATTTGGGTAGACCCACATGAAATTACAATCCATATGTATGATCATACCACCGAAAATGTTAAGGCAACTACAAAGCCTGCAAGCAAAGGCCAATTTCTTGTATCAATTCATCTCGAATTATGCCACATGTGCACACAATTTCTTGTGCCACCTTCACTAGGAAATTCCCTTCCACTGGGATGATGAAGCCCATAATTCATTCGAGGCCCTGAAGGACATGCTATCACAAGTTGTTATGAAACCAAATCCCAAAAGAGAAGAAAATAAAGATCAACGCCTTATAAATCAGCCACTTTGAGGGGGAAACTTCCTTTACATTACATAAATGAACAATTATTGGATGATATAAAAGGAAAAAACCTTCATTATATATATAGAAGTCCATGGGGTAACAATATAAGCCTAGATGACCTAACAATAATAACATAAGGGCACAAAAATAACAATAGTGGGTTACTATGGAGCACAATAATAACAAAATGTGGACTACATGGCTACAAAAATAACAATAAGTGGGGTACACTAACAACAATAAGGGACTACAATAGTAATATAGGTCCCTAACATTCTCCTCTCCTTGAAAAGGTGTTTTCCTCAATGCTTAAGTAGTTATGGATGCTTCTGTATAAAATTATCCTCCTCCCATGTGGAATAGTCAGTCGGTAGGTTCTTCAACTTGATGAGATACTTTGAAATTGATCGATTTTGTAGCTGTCGAGTTCTTACTTTCGTGACTGCTTCAGGTTCCAATATGATTTTTCCTTCCTCATCAAGTTCTGAAAATATTTTTTGAACCAGAATTTTGTCACCTAGAACCTTCTTTAAGCATGAAACATGGAAAAGTGGGTCTACTAAGGAAGATGCAGGAAGCTCCAATTTGTATGCCATAGCACCAATATTTTGCAACACCTTGTAAGGACCATAGTACTTTGGTGATAATTTATTATCGTTCTTAGGCTGCTTGAGGGACATTTGTTTGTGGTTGTAGCTGTAAAAATACTCAAAAACTTCTCTCACTGCGATGTTGATATGTCTGTTATTTCATTCGATTCTGTGCCAAATTTAAGCTATCCTTTAAGAGTTTGAGAACTTGTTTTGATGCTCGATGTGATATTCCACTAGTTGAACCATATAATTATCCCTTAAATAATGTGTGATGAATGGCGGATGATATGCATAAAGTTCCATAAATGGGGTCATTTTTGCTACAGTGTGGAAGGAAGTGTTATACCACCATTCAGCCAGAGGTAACCAATTGACCCATTATGTTTTTTTCAGATACAAATCAACGAAGATATCCTTCCAAACATTTGTTCACTGTCTAATTTTTCCCATCAGATTGAGGATGATAAGATGAGATATGAGCTATTTGAGTACCCAAACAAGAAAATAATTCCGTCCAAAGATTTCAAATAAAAATGGAATCTCTATCGCTTACAATAATCTTTGGGTTTCCATGTAGCTTTTGAATTGTTTCCATAAATGCAGTAGCAATTGTACTCTCTTTAAATGGATGAAATTGTAGAAATTATATAATTTATGTGTTATATATCCAAGAATATCCTAATCACACACTATTTTAACTTCATGCACAATACAGAATCTATTCCACCATTGATCATCACATGCGGAAATTAAATCAATTGCAATGCACACATGAAACCATAAAAATTCACACACATTAACACAGTGATTTAATGGGAAATCCTGAAGCTGAAAACCCAAAATATATGTATATAATATATTTGATAGAGATCATGTAACAATCCTCATACAAAGTTGATCATATCAAGCTCTCAGTACAATACAATCGCTACACACTAATCAGGCCCGATTTTCAAAATCCATGCACCGATCTTTGCCACCTGCTAGCATGCCTCTGTTGCGCAATCCCTGCTAAATAATGGCTCTAAATGAACTCAAATTTCTCCATCCTTGCTCATGAAATACTCATTGGCATCTCCAATGAATGTGTGGTGAAAACAATGCAACACTATAGTCACAACTGATAGTCACACTTGCTCTTTCACCTATCTCTCCACTGGTCTCCATTGAAACTGCCAAGCACTCTAGTTAAATGTTGTATTGTTTAGTTGATTAATGAGTTATTATTTATTTAATTAATTAACTAATTAATTCACACCAAACTCACTAGTGTATCAATCAGTTAGACTAGATACAACTAGCTCAACTGAGTCTAGTTGAGTTAAACTAAATACAACTCCATCAACTACTTCTATAACTCCACCAAACTCTGTCACATGAGTTATAACTGAAGTCCTCCATGCATTAGCTCCAGTAAACCCTCAGGAATAGCGTAATTCCTTCTGTCAGCTGCTGTGCCACATCTATGCACTTAACTGAAGTGCTCCAAGAGAATAAGATAATGTTTAGAGTCCAAATATTATGAAGAGCTAATAATATTCGACATATCTATTTTTAGACAAGCAATCTAAAAATAGATTCCACCCAATATGTCTAAAAATAGAAGTCCATCTATTTTTCGAACTTGACAAACCATCCAAAAATAGCATCCTGCAACTTATAGAATATCCTCACCATGTCTAAAAATAGACATAGTCTAAAAATAGACTTTGCGCCAAAAATCACTTGTGTGGGCCCGACCTAGTTTAGGTGATTATTTACCAACAAGGATCAAACATGATGTTTCAGGATGCTTCCTTCACTGTTTCTTGTTGCAATATTCAACACTCCCTCTCAACAAGAAAGGACTGTCTTTGCATGCGACATGCAACTCCATGCATTCGCCCTGCAACCTTTGCAAGCGCCTTGCAACTCCATGCATCTGCTCTACAAATATTGTTGCAACACTTTCGAAACTAAATAGGCTCCAAAAAACTCAATCAGTCTTTAATGCATCTATCATCAAATTCTTCGAATTATGCTGGTACCAACTGCATATGTCTTCAGGATCCATTGTGATGTTGAAATCTGCACCCATGCACTCTACACTTGCTGTCAACTCTGAACCGCACTCCAGTATTCGAAACTGTGAATTTGATCTACCTTAATCAATCCAACTGATCATGCTACTGCTGCTTTGTGGGCACCTCATAGCTAGGTTCAATTCATGAGATCCACACCATCTTCATGAATCCTACCCAGAAATCTCCTCTTGGGATTACTCATGCATGTCGCCCCACCTCTCACCTGGTGGTACATTTTCATGCACTCCCTCTGCCCATCTGGCACAAAATTTCTCTGCATGAGTGGTTGCTGCCACTCCATGATCCTCATCGTTTGGCTGCTCCACATCTCGAGGTTCACTCTTACCTGCATGCAAATCCAGCTCCCTCTCAAGCTTCAATTTCATGGTTTTCTCACACTTCCCAACAATAGGAAGATCCGTAGAAGTCCCATCTACTTCAAGTCTATAAATATTCTTAGCTATAATCCCATCCTTCTTGACTTGTCTTGTTGCTTTGTACCAAGGGAAACATTTT
This sequence comes from Pinus albicaulis, assembly GCA_034641835.2. Lineage (NCBI taxonomy): Eukaryota > Viridiplantae > Streptophyta > Pinopsida > Pinales > Pinaceae > Pinus > Pinus albicaulis. The sequence goes on from CM076582.1 coordinate 1,483,126,198, forward strand.
CCTTCACTAAAGAAAACATCATAGCCATTATCCTCTAACATTGCGACTGAGATTAAATTCTTCTTTAAACTTGGAACATGAACTACATCTTGTAAAAGAATGAGTTTACTTGACTCCCTCTGAAAGGTAATGGTACCAATGCCGATCGCATTGTATCATCCATTTTCGCCCAACTCAACATGCAACTGGAGATCTTTCTCCACCAAGTCACTGAAAAGATTCACATCTCCCGTCATGTGAAAGGAAGCACCACTATCAAAGTACCACCCTGATCCTAATGCACTAGACACCATGCATGTGATAAATGAGAAGTCAAGCTAAAATTGCGAGGCAAGAGCCTCACTAGCTGTAGCTCTAGCAGTCTACTTGTTCTTCTTCTTCTGTGGACAATTTGTGGAAAAATTCCCATGTTCGTGACAGTGAAAACAATTCACTTTGGACATGTCACGCTCTTTGCCATCCGCACCAGATTGAGAAGGATTTTTCTTCCCCTTCCCTTTCCTTTCTTTGGCAGCGAAAGCACAATCCTCTTCATCATCATTCTTTGATGAAGAGACATCCTTGGTACTCCACCTTATCTCCTCCTGCACAAGGTCCGACCAAAGTTGCTCCCATCCTGGCAGTTTCTCTCGTCCATTGAAAGAGTCTTCGTAGCTATGCCAACTCTTCGAAAGCCCAAGGAGAGCCAAGCTCACCAAGTATTCTCCATCCAAACTAACTCCTACACTCCCAAGCTCATCCCTACAGTGGAAAAACTTTGTCAAGTATACTGGAATAGTGTCATTCTTCTCCATTTTTATTTTTCTGAGCTTGTCTTTAAGTGCCAACTTCCTCTGGTCACTTCTTCTTTGGAACAAGTCTATCAAAGCCTTCCACATTAAGAATGGATTGGCTTTACCATGAAGGCTAGAGACAATGTGGTCCTTCACACCTTCCAATAGAATCCTTCAACACTTTGCTACCTTCTTTTGCCATGCGTCAAGTGCGGCTACATCGCTAGAACTCAGCTTAGGAAAATCGCTATCGATGAACTCCTTCAGCCCATTATCATCCAGCATCGCCTCCATCCTATCCTTCCATGAAATATAATTCGAGCTCCCATCAAGGGCATACTCCAATCGCAATCCATTGAAATACATTTCAATGAATGCTCAACTTCGACACCAAGAAAACACTGCAGCAAATTCGAATTCCACCAGCACAAAACTCAACCGTTTCAATAATTGCAACCTCCTCCAATGATCAATACTGCTCCAATACCATGTATAAATTATATAACTTATGTGTTATATATCCAATATTATCCTGATCACACACTATTTTAACTTCATGCACAATACAAAATCTATTCCACCATTGATCATCACATGTGGAAATTAAATTAATTGCAATGCACACATGAAACCATAAAAATTCACACACATTAACACAGCGATTTAACGAGAAATCCTGAAGCTGAAAACCACAACTATCTGATATAATATATGTCATAGAGATCATGTAACAATCCTCATACAAAGCTGATCATATCAAGCTCTCAGTACAATACAATCGTTGTACACTAATCAGGCCCGATTTTGCAAATCCATGCACCGATCTTTACCACCTGCTAGCTTGCCTCTACTACGCAATCCCTGCTGAAGAATGGCTCTGAATGAACTCGAATTGCTCCATCCTTGCTCATGAAATCCTCATTGGAATCTCCAATGAATGTGTGGTGCAAACAATGCAACATTATAGTCACAACTGATAGTCACACTTTCTCTTTCACCTATCTCTCCACTGGTCTCCACTGAAACTACCAAGCACTGTAGTTAACGACTGTATTGTTCAGTTGATTAATGAGTTATTATTTAGTGAATTAATTCACACCACTCTCACTAGTCTATCAATCAATTAGACTAGATACAACTAGCTCAACTGAGTCTAACTGAGTTAAACTAAATACAACTCCATCAACTACTTCTATAACTCTACCAAACTCTATCACATGAGTTCTAACTGATGTCCTCCATGCATTAGCTCTAGTAAACCCTCAGGAATAGTGTAATTCCTTTTGTTAGCTGATGTGCCACATTTGTGCACTTAATTGACGTGCTCCAAGAGAATAAGATAATGTTTAGAGTCCAAATATTATTAAGAGCTAATAATATTCAACGTATCTATTTTTAGACTGGAAATCTAAAAATAGATTCCAGCCAATATGTCTAAAAATAGAAGTCCATCTATTTTTCCAACTTGACCAACCATCCAAAAATAGCATCCTGCAACTTATAGAATATGCTCACCATGTCTAAAAATAGACATAGTCTAAAAATGGACTTTGCGCCAAAAATCACTTGTGTGGGCCCCACTTATTTTAGGTGATTATTTTCCAACTAGGATCAAGGATGATGTTTCAGGATGACTCCTTCACTATTTATTGTTGCACTCTTCAACAGAGATAATGCACAAAATTGTGCATACTTGGTAAGTCTATCAACTACCACCATGATGACAAACTTTCCTTCAGACTTAGGTAAAATTGTGATAAAATACATTGAAACCTCCTCCCAACGTTGATTTGTAATGGATAAAGGTTGTATCAGACCTAGGTTCTTAATTCTCTCAACTTTATTTTGCTGGAAAACCAATCATTCTGCCACAAATTTTTTAATATCAGATTTAAGGTCGTCCCAAAAAAATGATTTCTTCACCCTGTGGTAAGTTTTTAAAAATCCTAAGTGTCCTCCTAAGCGAGAGGTGTACAATTCGAAAAGAATCTTTTGTTTTAGTTGGGAATTATTACAAATATATAAGTGATCTTTGTACTATAAGGAATCATTTTTCAAACTAAACATACTAGATCTATTGGGATCTTATTGCAAATTTTGAATCAGTTTCCATACTTCTTCATCATTATTCCATTCCTCGATTGCTTCAGTTATCCAATCGGGTTGGATAATATAAATGGAAAAAAGCAATGCTTCCACATCCTCATCTTTTCTTGAGAGTGCATCTGCAACCACATTTAGATTCCCTGTTTTGTAGATGATTTCAGAGTCATAACCTAACATCTTTGTGACCCATTTTTGTCGCTCTTCTAAATATAGTCCTTTTTCCAAAAAGTATTTCAGACTATGATGATCAATTTTTACCTTCAAATGTCATCCCATTAGTTAAGGTTACCATTTATTTAGTGCATGTAGTATTTCCAACATTTCCTTCTCATAAATATCTTTATGTAAATACTATCCTTTGATTGGATGACTTTAAAAAGAAATGGCTCTCCCTTCTTGCTTTAAAATATCACCAATTCCATTTCCTGAGGCATCACCTTCCACAATAAAGGATTTTGTGAAGTTTGGAATAGCTCAGACCGGGGCTTGGCACTTTTCCTCTTCAAGATGTTCAAAGGCCTTAGTTGCTTTAGGAGCCCATGAAAATGCATCTTTATTCAATAATTTTGTTAGGGGTGCTGCTATTCTCCCATAATTCTTAACAAACTTGCAATAATACCTTGTTAACCTGAGAAATACTCCCAACTTCTTTATAGTAGTGGGGAATTTCCATTCATTAATGGATTTAATTTTTTTAGGATCTACATTAACACCCTCCCGAGATACAATATTACCTAGATATTCCACCTCTTGTACTCCAAAGAAACGTTTGGAGGTTTTTGCATATAATTGTTTCTCCTCCAATAGTTTGAGCACCCTGTCAACATGTTGAACATGATCCTTTCAAGGCTTGCTATAGATTAGTATATCATCAAAAAATACTAACACAAATTTTCTAAGGAAGGGTTTGAAAATGGAATTCATCAACCCTTGAAATGTAGAAGGTGCATTGGTAAGGCCAAAAGGCATGACCAAAAATTCATAATGACCCTCATGAGTTCAAAATGTTGTTTTTAGAATGTCTTTAGTCTTCATTCTAATTGGTGGCATCCTGAACAAAGATCCAATTTGGTGAAATAAATTGTTCCATGTAATTCATCAAATAATTCATCAATCACATGAATGGAAAATTTATCTTTAATAGTGAGCTTATTGAGCTCCCTATAGTCTAGACCCATGCACCATGATCCATCCTTCTTGTGCACAAATACTACTACAACAAGAAAAGAACTTTTACTAGGTTGAATTATACCAACCTCTAGCTTTTCTGCAATAATATGTTCAATTTCGCTCTTTTGGACATAAGGATATTCGTAAGGCTTGATGTTTGGAGTAACACTTCCTGGAATCAAATGAATATCATGATCATGATCGAGAATAGATGGGATTCCTTTGGGATTTTCAAACAACTTGGAATTATTGTCCAATACTTTTTGGAGATATGGAGAAATAGATGATTTTGATGTTGAAACTTTTAGTGAGCATAATTGTGTAATGATGCATTTTTTTTCTTTATTAAAAAAAAAAATTTACGACATTAGAGCTTATTATATTTCATGGCTTCCCTACGATACCCCGTAATTCAACTTCCTTTCCTTCCAAAAAAAAATTCAAGAAAAGTTCTTGAAAATTAAAAGCTACCGTCCCCAAAGATTGTAACCATTATATTCCTAATAAAACATCAGCAACACCCAGTGGAATAAAAATCATTGGACTATTAAATAAATATTCTACCATGGTTAGCTTGATATTATGGCACTTTCTAGAGAAATTTATAGTTCCTCCATTTTCCACTAGCACTTGACACTCTGGCACTGGGCATTGGAAGCAATTCGATTCCTTTGGTACCTTACAATGAATAAAATTATGTGTATTGGTCAGCCCTGGTATTTTACCAAGAGTGTTAAAACTCCTAGGGGCTGCCCTACTTTACTTTATCAACCCTAGGTTTGTACAAACTTGGTGGTGATAGTGTTATATACACAACAGATGAATTCTACTCATGTAATCCTCTTCCGCTCTATGAAAGGGTGCTACTTCTATGGTTTCTTGGAAAAGTCTTCCACACTTCAGTGAAGCTAAACTAAATTGTAGGAAGGAAACTAAATTAAATTTTTGAAAAGAAATGACAAGAAGGAAAATAAATTAAATTACTAAAAATAAATGGAAGAAAAGAAACTAATTGAAACCACCCTTAACTTGGCCAATTGGCTAAACACGCCCTAATTATTGCATGTTATATCTACGATTATTTTATCCATGCAGCTAAGCTATCCATGACTTAATTCTAATTGAAAAAGTTTTGACTTACAGCTTGGAGAAGAAATGGCTAAAGATGCTAATGGAAGACTTAACACATGGGACAATGCTTGGAGGTGGAAATATGGGTTTAGACCTCATTAAAATGCATAATATTGAAAATGAAAAGTATGATGGCAGAATTGCAATGCGATAGATGCTACGAAATGAGAAATGCGGTAAGTAAAATGGCATGGTGGGAGGACATGTGGCAGGGTGCTTTGAAAATATCACAGTCGGCGTTGGGAGCGATAAGTGTTAATCGGAACCAAATAAAAACTGTGATTTGTAATTTGTGATGTGATGAAGTGCGGAGAATATCGCAATCGATGTTGGGAAATGTAAGTATTAACGGGAACCAAATAGAACTTTTATTTGCAATTTGCAATGAGTCAAATGACGTGGTAGTGGGACCGGTGGCGAAGCGTGATACCAATATCGCAATTGGCAGATAGGAGAAGTAAGTGTTAACAAGGAGCAAATAAATATTGCGAAATTCGATCTGCAATGGGATAAATATTGTGAAATGAAATTTGAGATTTTTGGTGGGGCTGAGTACGAAGCGATCTCGCAATCGGCGTTTGGAGCAGTAAGTCTTAAGAGGAAATGGAAAAAGGTTGCGAAATGTGATTTGTGATTTGTGATGTGGAAGAGCACAGAGGATTATTTCAATTGGAATTTGGAGCGGTAACTCTTAAAAGAAAAAGGGATAAAGTCACGAAGTGTGATTTTCAATTTGGGAAGTACGATAGCGATAGTTTCGATGAGGAAAGGCGAAGGTAAAATTTCAATGGTTTTCAAGTGTTTTACGTTAAAAAGGGTAAGGAAACCATGACCAATAAAAAAAAGGAATAAGGAGGGTTGAATTGTTTAAGTGCTTTTAGGGATAAAAGTTGGGTGCAACCGTTAGAGTAAGCAGAAAAAGGAGGGTTTGGAGGGTGTAACAGAAATGCCCAGTTTCTGAATACAGAGATGGACACCACGTAGCTGCTTTAGGCTTTAACATTAATTCCTGCAAACAACTCTGTTGATCTATGGATGAAAAACAGATAAATGCATGAAAATACAATACAAAAGGAAGACTAAAAAATGGTAATGCAACTCTGCTTTAATCTCATAAACAATGAAAAGAAATAAGTTTTTGGGTCTGTGGGAAGCTTCGCCCTCCTCGAGCTCTATTGATAGAGATTACAATGGGGTCTTGATCCACAACTTTTTGGTTTTCCTATATTCTATGACTCTCATAAGCAAAGGAAAAACTACAGCAGCACACTGAAAGAAAAAACTAAGCAACAATGAAACTATCAGAAGAAGAACTAACTAAATGACAGAAAGAAAACTAGCTAAATGGTAGAAAGGAAAGAATGGAAACAACAAAGAAGCTGAGGTACATGGATTGGGCCCTAACCCACGAGCCTCACTCCATAAAACTAGATCAGTAAAATGACATCAGATTACTCATTACATTACAAAAATACATTCTTATTACATCCGAAAGGTCTTAAACAATAAAAGCCTAATAGAATGGAATAGAATGGCATGGGATGGAATGGAATGGAAAATGGAATCGAATCGACCAGACTGACATGCCCTCAGTAGCTCTTGATCAACTTTATTTATCCTCAAGGGAAGCTACCAAAAACTCCCTAGAAAATAGTGATTGAGTCCACTTTGACTCGAATTAAACCATAGATTGAGTGCACTTCATCTTTAGTTTTCTTGGCTTCCTTTAATAGTTAAGGAGGGTGTACAACCCCCTTGAATCTCACCAAGATTTCTCAATAATTTCTTGATATTGTGCTCAGTTATTATTCATTCTTGATCTTCCAAGGTGCAAGTCCCTAAATTATATCCTTCTCAAAATATGCATAATCTGCCAAATATTCTCACAATATTCTACAAAAATAACAATATTAGGAAAAAATATGAAATTACCTTTAAACCTTCCTAAGAACATATTAAAGCATAAGAAAACACTATTAATTGCAAAAGAAGAGATTTAATATATATTTTTATGTGCATAAGGAAGGTAGATGGGTCTTAATTTATTTCTAACTTAGAGGCCCATCATCACCCCCCTACTGAAACTGTTGATCATCGTCTGAGGAACCTATTCATCCTCCCTGCCCTATAGTTCTTCCTACATGTTGGATTATTTCATTTTTTGTTTATTGGCCCATGTGCTACTCCCCTTGCTAATATTCTTGTTATTATTCTTGCATTTCTTCTTGTAGTTGCTTCATGAAGGTCCTCAGATGCCTTAAGAAGATCTGTTTTGAATGCCAAGAGGTTGCGGATCCACCTTTTATTTTATTTTATTATTTTCTTTTAATTGCATGCAGAATAAACTCACATTTATTTTTTTTCTGTGAACTGAGTTCACCCTTGGTTGCCCCTTGGCACTCCTTGTCTTCCATTACAATGAACTGCTTACCACCCACTTTCTCAAGTCCTTTTTAATTTTGTCTTGTTCCACTTCTTGTTGGAAAAACTGAGGCTAGTCTCTAAATAAGGTTGAGGTTGTTTTGCTACTAATTTTGGCTATATAAAAAAATTTCCTTCTCACACTTTTTAACCCTTTATTAAGCTAAAATATATTCAAAGAAAGGGTTAGATGATTGCATACTTGAGCCTTACCATTGATTTTTTTTTGTAGATAATATTGAAGTTGTTGATATGGATGTTGAAGCTGTCTTTGGTGGTTCTGAAGTTGCTCTAAAGCTTCATGTGATAATCTGATTGAGGTCCTTTTAGAGCCTTTGAGAACAGGAGGAGGAATTCCATGTTTGACTACATTTAACCAGGGTGTTGAAAAAATTTTCCTTTTGTTACAGCTTGTTCTTTTTATGCTTGCAAAGGTTGGAGAGCACCCACATTCATTAGAGAGAGATACATGGAGAAATGAATGTTTTCATTTTTCATTTTTTTTCATTTTTTAAGGCCTACTAGCTGCCTCAATGAGGTTTTCCACTAGTAGGTCTACCTAGGTGCCTCAAAGGAGGTTTTCACCTAGGATATTTTATTTTTATCTTTACTTTCAACCCAATGACCGCCTCATGGAGGTTTTCAATAAATGGGCCAATCTCAGATGCCTCAAAAGAGGTTTTCACCTGAGATTTTATTCTTCTTCCGTTTTTTATTTTTTTATTTTTCACTTTCCTACTCTACTTGAAAAAAAAAACCTTATTTAAGTACAGGAATACTTCCAATGGAGCCATGTACACATCAATATGAGAGATAAAATCAGGTGCACACTTGGAATATATGCTCTGACATGTATCTGAATGTAAGAGATTAATTTCTTTGATTGGGATTGTATCAAGTACTGTTGGAGAAGAGTGTGTCATTGGAACTTAATGACTGTTTGGAACCATATGTCAATGTATCTATGACTCCCCTTGTCCACTTGCTAAGTTGGATCATCTTGGATGTACTATTTTATTATGACATTCAAATATTCTTCTTTTTTCTTATTGTTCTCTTGAACACATGGAGGAAATTCTGGTAAACACGAGGAAACTTTCTTAACATCTGATTCTCATGCCAGCTCTTCATCAAGTGCGGCGCTTAATATTTTGATCTCCTCATTTGGACCTTCTTCTTCTTTATGTTGTCCTTTAATGACATTAATAAAATCTCTTATTTGCAATACCTTTATTTAACTAAGATGAATACCATCTAGATCAAGAGGAGATGTTGGGAAGTGTTGTACCTCATCATTGTAAGTGAGCGAAGATACTTCATTATATGGGCTTAGAAATGGTGGCATGGGTGGTTGAGTGGGGTCAAATATATGAGATGGATGTGGTTGAGGCTGTGGTTGTGGTGGAGGTGGATGGTATGGATAGCATGGAGGTGGGTATGGAGGATATTGAGGGAAATATTGAGGATGTTGAGGATTTTCCCAATAAGGACCTTGCCAACCATGTTGCCAAGATTTGTTTTAGGGTTAATATGGCCAAGGTTTCTAGGGAGGGAGTGTGTCCCAATTAGTTTGAGATGGATGTGGATAAGCTTGAAATTGTGAAATGGGTCCTTGCATCATATCAAGTTGACTAAGTTACCAGGGTATCCTTGGAGCTACATAACATAGCTTCTTTGGCGATTTCCTTGCTCCATTTTCTTCTTGGTAAAATTTTTTAAACCTGGGGAATTATGAACAGTGTTTTGTAGCATAAGATTCTGCATGGATAACAAAAATATCATAATTATATTTTTTCTCAATTTTCATTCTTAACATTTCTACTTGTTCACTTAGATTGCTAATAATTTATGTTTTAAAGTTATCAAGCAAATTTCCAAGTTCATCTTTCCTTACCAATGTTGATGTTGATTTACTTACTCTTTCCCTTTCTCTTGAGATGCACTTGCATGTTTCACAAATTTCTTCAAATGAAAATTGGTATACATCTCCTCTACTCATGAGATTAAGGAGATCAATCCACCCTTCCCTAATTGTTCTAAGTAAGAGGATTTAAGTGTGCCAAATCCTAGATGATGCAATTTTTCCCTCTTAACATTATGCATGAACCTCTCTATTAGATCCTGAAGGCTCTCATCCTTTTCCTGGTTCATTCTAAAAATTTCTTCTCTAAGATCACGATCTTTATATTTTTACAGAAATTTATTTTGTATATCATTCCTTGATCTTATTGAATTAGAGCCTAGACTCATGAACCATTTAAGAGCTCTATCCTTCAATGTTGCAGGAAACAATGTCAGTTTTTGAGTGTGTGATAGGTAGCCATAATATCTACAAAGTATCTCAAATTCAAAGAGAAATGTTCCTGGATCCTCTATCCTCATACCATGCAAGTTGGGAAGGAAGATAGAGGGATTTTATTCATATGTACACTGATGTCCATATATTGAATGGGAAACCCAATAATATCTTCTTCATTGTCATCATATACATCCATCTCTTCTACCTTCGAAAGTGTATGGTGATGTGGTTCTTTACTGCACCACGTGGTCAAGTGGGGGGGTTGGTATTAGAGAAGTATTTTTTTTTCAAATCCTGAGTATCCCTACTCCTATGAGGCATGAAAATCATATTTTTTTTTGTATTCTTCAATATTTAGGAAACAACTTGAAAAATGAAAGTAGAAAAGAATGCTCTAAATAGAATCAAAGCATCTACTAGACACCTCCATGGCAATGGCACCAAAAGGTGGTGAGCCCTGGTATTGCACCAAGAGTGCTACAACTCCCAAGGGTTGCCCTACTTTACTTTATCAACCTAGAGTTCATACAAACTTGGAGCTGACAATGATATATACATAACACATGCATTCCACTCATGCCATCCTATTCCGCTCTATGAACGACTGCTCTTCTATGTTTCCTTGGTGAAGTCTGTCACACTTCAATGAAACTAAACTAAATTGCAGGAAGGAAATGAAAAAAGGAAACTAAGTTAAATTTTTGGAAAGAATGACCAAGGAAACTAAACTAAATTGCTGAAAAGAAATGGCTGAAAAGAAACTAATTTAAACCACACTTAACTTGGTCAATTGGCTAAACACACCCTAATTATCTTATGCTCTATCTACCATGCTTCTATCCATGCAGCTAAGCTATCCATGACTTAATTCTAATTGAAAAAGTATTGATTTTCAGCTTGGAGAAGAAAGGGCTAAATATGCTAATGGAAGGCTTAACACATGGGACAATGCTTGGAGGTGGAAACATGGGCTTAGACTTCATTAGAATGCATCATATCGCAAATGAAAAGTGTGGTGGCGGAATTGCAATGGGATAAACACTGTGAAATGTGAAATGTTGTAAGTCAAATGACGTGGCGGGAGGACAAATGGCAGGGTTCTTTGACAATATCGCAATCGACGTCGAGAGCGATAAGTATTAAAGGGAACCAAATAAAAACTATGATTTTCAATTTGTGATCTGATGGAGTACGAAGAATATCACAAGTGGTGTTGGGAGTAGTAAGTATTAAAGGGAACCAAATAAAAGTGTGATTTGTGATTTGTGATGATGCGGATGACATGGTGGTGGGACCGGTGGTGAAGTGGGATACCAATATTGCAATCAGTAGATAGGAGTGGTAAGTGTTAACAAGGAGAGGATAAAGATTGTGAAATGTGATTTACAAAGGGATAAATATTGCAAAATGTGATTTGCGGTGTGGCAGTGTATGGAGCAATATCACAGTCGGCGTTTGGAGCGGTAAGTCTTAAAGGAAAAGGGAAAAATGTTGCTAAATGCGATTTGAAATTTGTGATGTGGTAGAGCACGGAGGATTATTGCAATTGGATTTTAGAGTGGTAAGTCTTAAAATAAAAGGGAAAATATCATGAAGTACGATTTGCGATTTGTGAGGTACGGTAGCGTTAGTTTCGATGAGCAAAGGCGAAGGCCGAATTTCAACGGTTTTCAATCGTTTTGCATTAAAAAGGGTAAGGAAACCATTACCAATAAAAATAAAGGAATAAGGTGAGTTGATGGCTTATGTGCTTTTAGGGATAAAAGGTGGGTGCATCATTTAGAATAAGCAAAAAAAGGAGGGAATGGAGGGTGTAACAGCAATGCCCAGGTTGTGAATACAGAGATGGAAAATTAAGCGAGGAGGCACCATGGAGCTTCTCTAGGGATTTAACATAAATTACTGCAAACAACTCTGCTGATCTATGCCTGAAAAATAGACAAATGCATGAAAATACAATACAAAAGGAAAACTAAAAAATGGTAATGCAACTCTACTTTTAATCTCAAAAATAGTGAACAGAAATAAGTTTTTGGGTATGTGGAAAGGTTCGCCCTCCAGGAGCTTTATTAACAGAGAGGAGAAGGGGGTCTTGACCCAAAATTTTTTGGTTTTCCTCTATTCTATTCTCTCATAAGGAAAGGCAAAACTATAGCAGCACACTGAAAGCAAAAACTAAGCAGCAATGAAACTTTAAGAAGTGGAACTAATTGAATGACAAAAGGAAAACTAGCTAAATGGAAAAAAGGAATGAATGGTAACAATAGAGAAGTTGAGGCACATGGATTGGGCCCTAAACCACGCGCCTCTATCCTTGAAACTAGATCAGTGAAATGACATATGATTACTTATTGCATTACAAAAATATAGTGTTATTACATTCGAAACGTCTTAAACAGCAAAATACGAATAGAATGTAAAAGAATGGCATGGGATGGAATGGAAAATGGAATCAAATTTACCGGAACGACATGCCCTCATTAGCTCTTGATCAGCTTTATTTATCCTTAAGGACATATCAATAAGAAAAAATAGTAATTGAGTCAACTTTGAATCCAAGTAAACCATAGACAGGGTGCACTTCCTCTTCAGTTTTATTTGTTGCCTTTGATAGTTAAGGAGGGTGGACAACCCCCTTGAATCTCACCAATATTTCTAAATAATTTCCTAATATTGTGCTCAGTTATTCTTCAATCTTCATCTTCTAGTGGCAGGGAGAAAGTCCCTAAGTTATCTCCTTCTCCAAATCTGCATAATCTGCCAAATATGCTCACAATATTCTACAAAAATAACCAATATTAGGCAAAAAATATGAAATTACCTTTAAACCTTCCTAAGAACATGTTAAATCATAAGAAAACATTATTAATTGCAGAAGGAGAGATTTAATATATCTTTTTATGTGCATAAGGAAGGTAGATGGCCATAAGAAAGGTTATATGGGCCTTAATTTATGTCTAATTTATAGGCCCATCAGGTACTACCCGAATCAATAAGAACTATTACATTTTTCTTATTGATATGTCCTTCTATCTTGAGAGTTTGAGGAGTGGTAATTACTACCAATGAATTACATGATATGGTCTGATTCATTTCTTCTTCCTCTATGGTTGGTTCCTGGTGTATATCCTCTTATTTTGAAGTTTCTTGTTCCTTTTCTTACTCCTCTTCACAATCTATGTAAAATAATTTCTTCTCAGCACATGTATGACCTTTAATGTATTTTCTATAAAAACTATAGAAAATCCCTTTTACTATTTTTTCTTCCAATTTTTGTGGTGTTGACCTTGTAGGTTGTGGAATTCTAGGAGTAGCAACACTTCCATATTTATGGATGTGAGTTGCAAGCTTCCTTGTCGCCATAATATCACTTTCATTTTTTCTTGCCAACTTGAATGCCTTCTCCAATGAATAAAGTTCCCAAAGTAAAACCTCATGTTGGATGTTATCCTTTAAAGTCTCTATGAAGACATCAATCATGTGTTCCTCTGGAATATCAGTTACTCTTATATTCAATTTTTGGAAGTCCTCAATGTGCTCCACCATTGAACCCTTTTGTTTGAAATTTATCAATTGGCTAAATAAGGTGTTGCTCTTTGTATCCTCATAATGTGTTATCATTTCTTCCATAAAAATTGGGCAAGTGACAATTTTTTTACGAGAGAAAATGCATCAATACTATACAAATGTATTTTGTTCTAAATATAAAGTTGCAATGCGTACCTTTTGTATGTTGTGCACATTATGGAGATCAAAATATTACTCCATATGTAGTATCGATGTTACATGATCCTTGTCATCAAACTTTCTCATATCAATATTTGGAATAGGGTGGGTATTCAATCCAAAATTATAGTTTATGAAATCACGATTAACATTTATTTTTTTCTCATCATGAGTTTCCTCTACTACCTTTTCTCCATTAGGAATAATTTCTTGTATCAAATTTGTCAATCCTTCCTTCAAACCTCCCTTGTATTTCCTCAAATATTCCATGTTGCCTTCTATACCATCTATCATAGCTTCCATTCCATTCTTCAAACCATCCATATTAGCTTCCACACCTTTCTTCAAACCATCCATCTTAGTTTCCACACCTTTCTTCAAACTATCCATCTTAGCTTCCATGTTTCCTTCTATACCATCCATCTTAGCTTCCATGATTTTCTTCAAACTATCCATATTAGCTTCCATGCCTTTATTTAAACCATCCATATTAGCTTCCATTTTATTTTTTGTTACTCTTTGCGAGAACGAAATTTGTTGCACTTGTTCTTATAGTTTTGATATATCATGTTGCACTTCTTCCTCTTTATGAGTCACAGAAGAGCCTTCTAATGGATTCATGGGTGTTGAATTCTCTTTAGGGGAAATTTTAGAACCCAATACTGATATATAAACTTCAAAATTCCCTTGGAATCCCTTCAAAGTAATTTTTCAAACGAGACTTGTACAATTTTAAAACAAATACACACCTTTTTCTTGCTCTTGAGGAGCTCAATATTGGATCTGATGTATCTCTATGATTTAGGATACCCAAGATTTTATCTGGAGTCTGTTATTGTCCCTCTGAATCCTCTTTCTAATGCCATAGGTCTGACTTGATTTTGATTATTCAAGGCAAATTTATGCCCAATTTCCCACCATGTCCTAATTATGGACTGGTTCAGTAGAGCAAACATGTACGACATGCCACATGTCGTTGTTTCCTCCTTTAGCATTGAAATAGATAAACAAGAAATGAAAGTCTGTGTAATTTTGATCACTTATTATAGAATTCCAACATGATGCTCAAAGAGAGAGAGATATCAAAATTTTCCCAAATTCACCTTTTTGAGATGAAATTCGAGAGCCTACAAAAACCCTACTTCCACAGATCATATATCTGAAAATATTGCGAACCAAGATCTAAAATTTTTACACAATGTTCCTCATGATTTCCTCGAAAATGGGATTTTTTAGAGTCTGAACCTTCTTAGAAAGAAATTTATAGTGAAAATGGCATGATCACATATTTGAAGTAGTGAAACCCTATAATCCAAATCTCTCATACCAAATGCTATGAAACCAACTCCCAAAATAGAAGAAAAGAGAGATCAATGCCTTAGAAATCAACCACTTCTAGGGGGAAACCTCCTTTAAATTACATAAATGAAAATTTCTTGGACAATACAAATGAAAAAATATCCTTCCTATATATATGAGTCCATGGGGTCATAATATAATCCTAGCCGACCTAAAAATAATAATGTAAGGGCACAACAATAACAATAGTGGGCTATTATGGGGCACAATAATAACAAAACAGGGACTATATGGATACAAAAATAACAACAAGGGGGCTACAATAACTACAATAAGGGACTATGATAGTAATATAGGGCCCTAACACAAGTTACTCTACTTAGCCGCCTTGACTATACCAAGGACTATACCCTATACTTATCATCTTCTGAAGTAGCCATAGCTGGGGTATTAATTCAGTAAGGCACCAACAATCATGAACATTTCATTTACTACATAAGATAGAACCTCTCTGATACTTCCTTAATATACAAGCCAATAGATAAAATTTCCTTAACACTTATACATTCCCTACAAAAACTTTGACACTACATCATCCTACGGACCACTACTGTCATTGCAAATATCAACCCCATTAGATATATGCTTACTCATTGTATGATGAACCGCAAAGAGACCGGCTGGGTCATGATTTTGCAAGATTTTGAGTTGCATTAATTTTCTTCCCCCAAAAGAAATAAAATATCCATCATTTTTTACCTCATTGTAGACCTCCCCTAAGAATCCCAAGGGTCCTTAGTTAATGAATCTTTCCCCAATGGACAATTGTTCATTATCTCTATGGATGATACTAGGTATGGTGATATTCTACTCTTCCTATGAACCCAAAATTTCAACCCACACCTTACTCATGATTATTTCTAGCACATTTTCCACCATGCCCCACATTACCATCCTTCATCGATACCTTACCATTAGCAAGTCATAATAGGCCCTAAATGACTGCTATAACAAAGCTCATGGTGACCACCTTTCCGAAATGGCTACAACCCAAAAAATCCTCCTCGTAGTTTAATTTTGGCCCAATTTTCCCTATATGTTGCCCTCTTTGTAATCTTCTATAGCTTCATTTAGGAGCTCACAACCTATGTTTTCAAAAAAATATGCAACACAAGCATCAAGACGAAATCTTCTTCATCATGGTACCCTCCATTTTATTTTGACATCAGACTCATTTTGGGCATATTTCAGAGTACCCCGTCAAGTGCGCCTTTCCATGTTCTTCTACTCATATTGTTCAACACATTTGTCCTTAAATATGATTTCATTAAGATGTTTTCACTTGGGGTATTGGTTCTCAAAGTTCCAGGTCTCCTAGCAGTTTCTCAACAAAATTAGTTCCCCAGTGATCGTCGACAGTTAAGGTGTCATTCTCTACTTAGTGTTATAACCAAACAATGATCACCTAGCCATTTCTAACTAGGTGGATCGAAATACACTATGTGAGTTTAATTTTACCATAGTAAAATCACTTTCACTACAAGAAATAATTTAATAAATCACTTTTATTAAGTTATTTTTCAATTATAACACGTGAGAATAATTAAATAAACCATTATTTATTTAATTTTCTCTAGGAATAATTTTTAAAACATTTTTGATAATTATTCTTTATCACATTTGTCTAAATCACATTGGAATAATTAAATTAATAATACGTTATATATTTTTCCTTAACACCATCCTTGGAATAATTGTTAAATCATTATTTAATAATTTTTTCATTTCATACCTCTCTTATTTTTTTCGAAATAATTAGTAAATCATTTTATTTGTTAATTATATCTAAATAAATATATTTAAACATTTTAAATATATTTTCCCTCTCCAAAAATATAATAAAGTATTCCAAGAGGTTAGATCTAGATTTTGGTCAATAATATTTTATTATTCTCCATTTTCGAGATCAACCTAATACTTTTCTATAAATAATAGTTCTTTTCATACATTTTTGACCATGATCATTATCATCATCGCCATTATCATTGGATACCATTCAAGCTCATATTTTTGAGTTCTACATTGTTTGGGTTTTCACACATTTGAGAAAGAAGAAGTTATGAATACTAAAGCGACGATGATGTAAAATGCCACATCCCATTGATGGGGGCTTGCGACCCTTTGTAAATATATGTTTCTAGGTGTCATTAATATAAATATTTTATTTTAAATATTTTCTATGATTGGGTTTTACATCAGATTTATTCTTGTTGTTTGTTTTTTTAGATTTGCAAACATATATCTTTATGTAGGCTTTTCTCACATATTTGTTGCATATCTGAAGTATAAGGAGCCACAATTGTTTTTAGGGTCACTATTCACTCATGAATTAAGTGATGTCTCTTTAGTACACCTTCCAAGAAATTTAATACTAACAAATGGCCACTCCACTGGTGTAACAACTTGAGTTTCCTCGGTTAATTTTGGTTCAGAAATTTCAGGGTTTTCTACAAATATTTTTAGCTTATTTTTGTTATTCATAGCTTTCTTTGCATTTTTTTGTCAAATTTATGATTGCTTGTGGTTTTCTAGTGTTTTTCGCAGGTCATAGGTAGTAGTAGAGTAGGAGATGGAAACATCCTTCCAGACCTGTCGCACGAGATCCGCGGAGAGGAAAGCACACTTTTCATCCCCAGAAGTGCGTTCTGAGGAGAATAATGCCCTATTTTGCCCAAAAGAACTATTTTTTCCTTAAAAAAATAGGTTAGGACCTATGTTTTCATATTTTTTCGGAAGTTTTTTTTTCTGAATTTTTCAAGGTTTGCCGAGAGCATTATTTTGGGGTTTTTTACCTATATTTAAGCCATCCTTAGGCATGGATCTACTCATTTTGTCTCCTTAAGTAAGAAACATGCATGGTAGGATTCCCATAAAGCTTTACTTATCCTGAGAATTTTTTTGTGAAATTTACCATAGGGTCTACCATCTCAACCACGTTTACCACCACATTCCCCTTACACCTGGTAAATGTCCATGTTGGTTGATAGCACCTACCCATGCATGGATCACCTCATTGATATAACATCCTTGACAATGAGAATCGATGACCATTCACTCTAGCCCGAGAGCCATCCCATTTCCATGTCTTGAAGATCAACCTCATTCTCCTCTTCTTCACTTATTGCTAACCAACCCCACTCCCAGGTCACCTCATTTGTTTTTTTGTCAAATAAAATTGAATGAATACTTGAATTTTACATTTGACCTGTCATCCCAGAATATAGAATATCCCATATGCATCACTTCATATGTCTCACGATCTTTGCACCATGACCAACCAATGGGGCCCCTTCCCTTAGCAAAGTACCTACATCAATACATAGACTGTCGTTCTCTTGGGGCACCCGTCTCCATGTTTTTACATCCCAAACCACTTTATCATTCTTTTGGAAAGTGTACAATTTTTTTTAATGATAAGGACTCTCATCCATATTTTCCTGTCAATTACCTAAAAATAATCCATAATCACTCTTGGTTGGAGCTTGCATTAGTCACCACACCATAATCCACTTACATTCATCATTCATCTCACTAGTTAGAACATGCTTATACCCACCCTGGATGTCATACTGACTTTGGGGGCATTTTCTCAGAAACATTTCTTTGACTGTTGCCACTCGCATTGAAAATTTAACCTTGGGAAGTTTACCATATCCACCCATACTGTCAATCCTCATTATCATGACCTGCCATACTATATTCATCTTTTTTCTTTAACCATGATTGCCTGAATCATCATTTCGGATGGTTGTCACTTCTTTCCTATTGACTTCAACATCCATGTTCCAGGATCAAAGTTGTACCTTGGTTTCTCCCCCCCCATGGGAGATCCTTGGGTGGCATTGTGGGAATCACTTTCGCCCATTTATGCCATTTTTCTCCCTAAAATTCAACACTAGCATAGTTTATCATGTTAATCTAGTATCGTAAATTGTGACAAATGCAATTTTCTCATGTATAAGAAGAATAATGGATCCTTTCGCACCTCATTCAGTAGTGCTCACATTTTTATGTATGATCATTAGTTACAACAATGAGCATGCGTCATGCCCACATCATACAAACATTTTTTAATTTACTTTCTCGATAGCACAATTATATTTCTTTCTCAATTAAGGATTTTCTCTATTGTTATCCACCGTAAGTTACTTTATCTCTCAAGAAGTTGATTAGACTCTTAAATAGAAGAGAAAATCATGATTTACTTTAGCTATACATTTCCTACCAACCTCATACATCAAGGGGAAATTGTTAACACGGAAAAATTATAAACACATTTGTACAATCTAGATGATGCCCAAAATCATCCAATAGAGCATAGAAGTGAAGGTTTTCTAGTTTAAAACATCAACAAATACAAAAATCAAAGTTTTGCAAAGGTTTGAGTTATAAATTCTACATGAGTGGCTCATCCAAAGGAAAAATTAGCGACTGTGTAGTTTTTTTCTTCGATAGTCATGCAATCGAAAAAAATTACAAGTCACCAGCCCGAGACCACTTCACACACTCTAAATTGGGATTCCCTGACATGTACCATTCAAGGAAATTCAATTTCGATGTCGATTTGGAGATATGCAGCCCCAAAGTAATCCTCTTGTCCAACTCAAAAGTCATTTTTTCATTAATGGACCAAGAGAGGGAAGAGGAATTCAAAATTCTATATAAACATACCATTAGAAAACAAAAAAAAAATGTAAAGAAATTTTGTGCTCGAAAAATTTATCCACAACAATATAGAATTTCTTGGAGAAGATAATTTCACGATTAAGGGAGTCTTCATACTTATTTTAGAGAGAGAGGAATATTTGAAGCATATTAAATAAAGAAAATTCCTTGTTGAGGGTTTTTTAGCACCATTTCTCAAACAATTATCTCCATATGTTTGGAATTCATCTATTGTATCTATTCTACTTTCAAAAATTAATAAAGGGAGTCATTTTCCTAAATATTGTTGAATTGTTTGCCTCATTAATAATTTTTTTTTTTTGTGTTATCTAGAATAGCTTCTTTTTTTATGTCTATGCATGCATTGCTTCCATTTTTTCAATTCTTTGTTATTTAATCTTTCCAATAACAACAACCAACTATATGTCGAGTCATTCTAGGTAACAGTAAACTCCATGGGAAGTCTTTTTGGTCCTCGATATTAGTAGATACACAACAAAAATTGTCAATTCTTAAAGTCATGTTGTATGGGTCTGAGTAATTTAGTTCCTTTAATTTCACTACTTTCAAAGGAAAGGGGGCTTCGTTATTGCATTATAATTTCACCAATGCCATGGCCTAAGGCATCACACTCCGTAGTGAATGTTTTTGTGAAGTAAGGCCCTGCCAAGGTAATAGTTGTTCACATAGCCTCTTTAACTTCTTCAAATGCTTTTGTTTCTTCTATAGTCCATGATAATGCTTTCGTCTTTCATAATTTTGTTAGAGGTTCTTCTAGTTTACCATATTTATTTATAGTTTTGTTGTAATATCCATTCAATCCTAAGAATCATCTGAGTTTATTCAAGGTATTAGGGATTAGCGATTTTTTCATATGTTTAATTTTTTTAGGATCCACCTTGACACTAGCATGTGATATAATATGACCTGAATATTACACTTATTGAACCATAAAGGCACACTTGGAAGGATTTGCATATATTTTTTTCTCTTCTAATTGTCTAAATACATTATCAACATGTTTCACATTTTCTTTGCAAGATTTCGTGTAAACTAGTATGTCATCAAATTTTACTATCAAAAATTTTCGAAGGCTTTGAAAATACAATTCATTAAGATTTTAAATGTTGAAGTTGAATTTCTAAATCCAAATGGCATAACAAAATACTCATAATGACCTTCATGTTTTCTAAATTCTATTTTGGGAATGTATTCTTGCCTCATTTTTGTTTGATGATATCTATAATGAAGATCCAACTTAGTAAAAAAAAATTGTCCATGAAATTCATCTAACAATTCATCAATAATAGGAATAAGAAACTTATTTTTTATTGCCATTTTTTTTAGTTATTTGTATTTTGGAGATGTATTCTCTAAACCATTTTTTTATAATCATCACTAATATTGGAGAGAAATAAATTTGGCTAGGTTGAATGATGTCCACCTCTAACATTTCATGAGTGACACACTAAAACTCACTTTTTTGTGCATGGGTATATCTCTAAGCCTTAATGTTCGGTGGTACACTTCTATGTTCCAAATGAATGGCATGGAAATGATATCAAATAGGTGGAAAACCCTTATGAACTTCTCCAAATACCTTAGCATGACTATTGCTAAATTTTGAAAACCCACTAGAGAAGAGGATGTAGATATTTGAACATCTAATGAACATAATTGCACAACTACACCGTTGTGTCCCTTTTTTAGTATTTTTTTAATGTTATTAGATCTTATCACTTTATTTTGTTTCCCTTGGATACCTCTAAGATCAATTTATTTTTCTTCTGAGAAAAATATTATGAAAGGATATTGGAAAATAAAGGCCATTATTCCAAATAATTGTAACCATTTGACGTCTAAAACAACATCAACGTCACTCATTTGGATTGCGTTCATGGAATAGCAAATAAACACTTCCAATATTCTGCTTAATACTATTTCACTTCCATGAACAATTTATGGTACCTCGATTTCCAATCATCACTTGAAATTCCAGTATTTGAAATAAAAAGCAATTAAGAAGTTCTTCAAGTTTGTAATTGATGAATTTATGGGTACTACCTAAATCAGGCAATAGAAATACTCTTTTCCTTTTGATATTTCCTCCTATGATGAGTAATGACACTAGCGAATGCATGACAAGATATTGTTAGGTTAGTGCTTTCTAGCTATATATCTTTTGAAGATCCATTGCATTTATGCCCTTTACTATACTTGTTGTCATAGTTGTAACATACTCTCGTTTCCCTTCTTTCATCCATTTGTTGAAGATTTAACCATGTTAGTTTAGGAAAGGGAGCTTAATTTTCTATATAGTTATTAGCAAACAATATTCTAGTGACTATATGTTTACATTCAAGTTTCATTTCCATACTAAAATCATGCTCTAGAGGTTTAGGTTCATAGAGATGCACCCCATGTCAAATGTTGTCCTTTAAAGTTTCCATAAATACGTCTAGTAATTTATCCTCTAAAATATTCTTTACTCTAAGACTCAACTTTTTGAATTGTTAAACGTGCTTTGTAACTGGACCATTTTATCAAAGATTTACCAATTGGCTAAATAATATGTTTCTCGTAATAAAATTCATGATTACGGTTTTGTGATTATAAATTTTTTTCTCCAATTTTGATAGCATAATCCCCATATGAGATTGATCCTCCACAACACAATTGTCCTTATGTTCATGACTTCCTTGGATCTCCATATTTCTTTTAGGAATCTTTTGAAGAGAACGTTTTCCATGGTAATCATGGATTTGTGTATTTCTTACCTATTTTCATTGATATTCTTTTATATTCATTCCTTACGGTCATTCATATTATTTTCCATTTCTCTTTTAATTTTTTCATGACAACCTAAGAAATGTACTTTTTTCAATATACTACCATCTATTTCATTAACATTATTCTCTAATTGAGATAACCTAATTTTTTAGTCTGCACATTCTTCATGAGTCTAAGATTGGCCTTCAATATATTTACTTGATTTGGTAGCTTTATTTCAAGGTATGTTGGAAAATATTAATAGCCACATCTTTATTACAACAAAAAAATGCATCTTGTAATCAATAGTTAGGTCACTAGTAACTTACATACCTTACCGTGGAGCAGATCAAAATGGTTGAAGCTTTGTTAAGATATATTTGAAATTTAACACCTTGTAGATGTAATTTTTTCCCTGTAATTCTCTGATATGTAGCATATTTAATTCCACATGTGCAAACTGAATTTGATGTGCCAACTGAAATTTATAGTAACTTTCCCCAAACTTATTGATTTTTTTCCTTTTTCCCACAGGAAAAATTGTATATCATAATGTGTCCAATTATTCAAATAAATTATAGAACATGTACCTCAGTAACTTCTACATGTCTCCTAAAATTCCTAAAACATTCACAGTTTGAAAAGGTATAGAAAAAACATCAAATTGACCTATTTAAAATTTATTTCGTGATTGTTTGCAAACCCTAACTTCTAATCCGTATAACTCTAAAAGTGTAACACAATAAATTTGGAATTTGGAATTATAAATTCCCTGAGAATGCTTCTTAATATGTTCCAATTTTCACTGTATTAACCTTTACAAAAAAAAAAGCTATAGCATAAATGACAAACTGAATTCTTTGAGAATAATTAAAGGAGCACAGAGAAACCATAAATTCTTTGGATCATAGCTCCAAAAATATAATGAAACAAGATCAGTAACATGGATTAGATGCTCACCCAAAATTCACCTCAACATGGTCCAATTTTGACAGTTTGATGTCTCGCAAATGTTATAGCAAAAATTCCAAACTGGCCCATTTGAGACAAAATATAGGAGATTTTAGTAACCCTACCTTCCTACGACCATATACCAATAAATATAGCGAACCAAGATCTAAAACTTAAACCATAAATCTCCCAACATGTCCTCTCATTATTCTCCATATTCACCATCTTAAACCTCCCAAAAATAACGTTATAATGAAAATTTCACGATGACATATTTGAAGAAGAAAAACCTTATGATCAGGAGCTCTAATACTAGATGTTATTACCCTTGTTCCTAAAAAATGATAAGAAACCCATACTTACAGTCCACTTTAAGGGGGAACCCTCCATTAAAAATGAATAAAATTAACAAAACAATTTTTCAAGTTGATGAGACTAGTTCTTCATAGTATATATATAGGAGACAAAAGGTACAATTAAAATAAAATGAGACGATCAGTAATTCTAGCCAACAAAACAACATAACAACAAAAATGTAATCACTGAATACGTACGCATTAATAATAGATTTTTAGGTGACATGGGGCTTATATAGGTCTTAAAAGAAAGAACAATGGAGAACTAAATAAATAAGAATGGTTGGGAATAGGGAATGGGAGTGAGAGATATAAAGAAAGATAAGGAAAGGAGGAGAGGTATAAAGGGACATAGAGAGATGTAGAGCTGGAGGGGTATTATGGGGAGAGAGAGAAAGAGAAATGTGTGGGAAAAATTTAAATAGGGAGATAATGATGAAGCAATGGAGACTGAAACTAACAAAGAGAGAGGGGGGTGGGGAGGGGAGATAGAGAATGCTAGGGAGAGAGAGGAAGAAAGAGGGTGACAAAGAGAGAGGTTGATAGATATTTGGGAGGGATGGTGAGAGAAAGTGTGATTAATGGAGAGAATATTGTGTACACATTATAGTAATGCATATTCATTATAGCAATATATATATATATATATATATATGAGAAATTAATTAATATTTTTTATTTTTTATTTTTATTTTTCTTGTAAATATATCAAATTTATAGAAAAGGAGGTATTTGCACTATAATATTTCATTATTAGAACTATTTTGAAATCATAAAAGAACCTACATTGGTATAGAGGAAAAAATATGCACTAAGAAAAGAAAAATTATGATTATGTTAGGATGCTCATATAGGGCCTAATGCTCAAACTCATAATTTTAAGGCTATATGTCTATATAAGTGTGTATGTGTCCATAACATTAAATTTATCGAAAAGTAGTGTTACAGAAGCACCCCTCACTATAATGAGCCATACAGATTTGTTTCAAAAACCTCTATCATTTACATACCAAACCTTAAGCCTAACACATACATACACATTAAGTTTTTAGAAAAAAATAACATACCAATATTAAAAAACATAATTTTGTGAGTTATTCCAATTTTTCATAAATAAAAGTTATGTCTTCATGAATTCAATTTGATTTTCTAAGTTTCATCTTTTTACACCATGTCCAAAAATCTTCTATAAGTATCTATAATAATTTGTTTACTGAACAAATAGTCCTTTCTCCAAATTTTCATTACAACTCACATGTCGCAATTGGGTAGCATTATCTTTCAATACTAATTTGAAAAGAATCATGTTAATAAGAAATTAAAATCACTTTCTTTACTAAATCAAATTATCGAATTATACATGTCCATGAAGTGAATTTCTAGTTGTTAATTATTACATGATTAGGATATTATTATTAGGGTTCTAGAAATAACATCTTAGGTATGACATGGTTTGAGATTTGCAATGGCTATGTATGCTGGGTAGGTTAGGTGAATTAATGGATTATGCATTTATGTAGGTTAATGTATTATATGAGTTAGAAAGTTTAGTTGAGTTAGTGACATGGGCTAGCCTTAGATAATTGGGCTTCTAAGTTAATGGGTTAGTGGGATCTATTAGGTTTGTTGGTGGATAGGTTATGTTTTTTGTATTGGTATTAGTAGGATAGGTGGGTTAGCTTTGGATTACTTTTATAGTAAGGTATAAGGATAAGTAGATTAATTGTGATAGATATACTAGGTATGGTTGATGGATTAGGTAGATTAGGTGTATGAGATAGGCTATAAGTAGGTTAAAATAAATCAGATAGGTTCATGGGTTTTCTATATTACATGGTTGGTTGAGTTAGGTTACATAGTTTAATTGATTTCGCTGATTAGGCAAGCTAGTTTATTATATAGCCAATGCAAGATGATTATTTATGTTAGTCATGTAAATCAATAAATAGTGTAGACTTAAATATATACACTAAATATTTTAGATTGTGTGAAGTGATAATTTATTTTATATTTCACAAACTAATCACTAATCAAAATAAAATCTAACCATTACCTTTCACAAACTAATCACTAATCGAGATAAAATCTAACCGTTACCTTTCACAAACTAATCACTAATATTTTCAAACAATGAGAAAATCTATAATAATTCATAAGTCAAACCAGTACTAAACATAACTACGTTCATTAATACAGTAAAGACAAATCCTAGCCAAATCGGTAAAAGTATACATCATGGAATTCCTTTTTGTGTAACACCACCGGATACAAAACCGGTTACTATAGGCTTTGACGTTACTTTTAAAATTCTGCCAACTAATCATGTGGTTTCTTTCGTATTGGTCAATGTACAGGGAAGAAAGGGTTGCGACGGTGTTAATATTCCCTGGGTCACACCCTTTTGATGCACTTTTTGCGTTGGAAATATCAGTAATCTAAAGAGTGGGCCCTGTGTGAAGATGGTTTGGGAGAAACGGTAATGAATATGTGGCCAGCATTTAGCAACGCAATTTTGTATGGGCTAAATACATGGCCAGTATAATTTGCCGCCCCTTTCTAGATTTTTCCAGCAAATGAAAGGGATAAAACAATTAGATAAATTGCGTATCAGTGGCGTTCAAGGAATGAGTGTGCATCTAACTTGCGATGTTCATTAGGGGCTAACGGCTACCTAATTTCTATGTTTATTATATCACATTGCATCGCTCTGGCTCTGACGTCACTGTTGCTTGGTAATATAGGTTCTATAATAACATACAATCCCATTTCACTATTGTAAGCCTTCGTTTAATGTTTCAACTCTACGACATTATTTAAACATATTAATTTTGAACTAGAATAGACTAACATTTAGCATTGGAAGTTGAGATTATTGTCATATAAAGTGAATTTTATATAGAACTAAAGCTAATCTATTTCCAAACAATTTGCAGTAATTTCCAAACAGCTTGCTGATTTGAGAATTTGTTGCGATGGTTTTCTTAAAAAAAATTCTAACATGGTTATAAATTCAAATTCACGACTCTAATATATGTACCTTAAAAACCGTAACTTAAAAAAAACCTAAATAGTGAAGTAACTAAACAGAATAGTGAAATAACTAAACAAAAGTAAATTATCGTATAAACTAAGTACTCAATTTGACGTCTAAATTCAGCAAAAATTAAAATCATTATCATCTTTGTAATCATAGATATCAAAATATTTTTTGGATTTATAGCTATAATCACAAAAATATTATATGTTGGAATATTGAGAATTCCAAATGGAAAGAATAAGATCCTCTCCTCTAAACACAGATAAATTAAAATATTGAGAGGAGACAGAGTTTTCACACTTAAAAAAAACTTCTATTTCTTTAAAAGAAACTGTTACAAATTCTTTCTCTTAACAGAGGGATAACCAAAACCCAGGACTCCTACACACGCAGTGCCCAAAATAACTCTCTGTTCATCAAAACAATACTCTGTCTCTGTGTAAAAACACGTTGCTGTGTATTTCTTTTCTTTCGCGCTGCTGCGCGAACCAACCAAAACGATACAATACCCCTATACAGCCTCGCGGGACTTTCCTTTTTATATGCCACGCATATATATATTAAAACATTACAAACTTTATATAAAACTTGATACAAATAAATAAACTAAATTTCAAAGGAAAAACCTTTGCGGAGCTTAAAAATATGAAATGCACGACGTACGAGTGGGGACCACATCATAGTCAACAATCAGCAATCGGCTTTGACAAACAAACTTGCGATTTGTGCAATGTGAGATGTTGCGATTGCGATTGAATCACGGACGCGATGAACCATTTAACTCTGCTGCATAACTGGATCGGGTCCGGCCTATGGTAAAGTGATCAGAGCATACAACGAAACCGCTCTGATTGAACTTTGCGATTGGAACACTTGTGATTCCACTAAAACATCACCACGTGGTCAAGTGGACCCACGGGCCTCCGCTGCTGTGGGGGCGATTATAATATATGTTTCAATGTATTAAATGTTCTGCTTGCGGAACTCTCCCATATCAACAAGACACTTGATTTATGATCCATTTGCATTGCGATTTGCGATTGTGATTGGATCGCATCGCAGATCTTCACATCAACAAGACACTGCTCCAAAAACTTGCGATTGCGATTGCGATTGCAACTTAAGTGGTGGGGACCACTTGTCCCGCCAATTCAGAAACAAAAGTTCTTCCGCCTATTTAAACAATATTTCACTCATTCTGGTTGTTGAGGACTTTAAAGCACGAGTTGACTGTATTAATAATACTGCTCCTCCGTAGTTCAAAACTACGGGAAATCTTCATTCCTCTGGAACAAACGGCTACGCCCATCACCGTATTAACTTCCTCTGTCATTTGTGGCTACGGTCCATCAAAAATTAAATTCACCTTACTGTTTTCTCCATTCCTCTTCATTACATGGTGTTGCGCACTCAACCTCTGCTGTTGCTGCCTTTGTGTACTCTTTTCTTCTGCTCAAAGGCACGTAGATGACTTTAATATTTCAACACTCCCCCTTAAAGTCAGCTGCTGGGTTATCAATCATACTGTTAGGGTCCCGTGATTTGTCCGATTGGTGAGCCAAATGACGATGTAACATCAAACCAAGATTTGGAGCCCAAGGACCTAGCCTTCCTGGACTCAGAGAGGGCTCTCTCTATTAGATGTAAAAGATATCGGTGTGTTTGCTTGTGGTGTTCGGATATTAGGCTAGTTATGAAGTATGTTTTTGGTTTTTTTGTTTTTAAGTTTGTGAGGGATAAAACTGATCAAAGTTATAAAATGGGTAACAAGAAGTTAGATCAACTGGGCTATGGGGTCAAAAAGGTCAAGGAAGCTATGAGATAATGATGCAAGGCTGCTGTAGGGCCGATTTGATTCAAGGTAGAAAGGATCTTTGGGCAAAATGGAGTAAATGGACATCAAGTTTGTGAAAGACGAGGGATTTCAAGTGTAACTAGTTTATAGCAGACATAAACATGTTATAGCAAGCCATTAATCATGCTAAATGTAACTATGAGCTAATTAATACATAGAAATCAAACATTCCAGCCATGTATAGAAGTATAAGACCTTCTAACTTCGGGAAATGGCTATCAGACTAGGCAAAGGGCTAGATCAGGACTAGGCCTCCTTGGTTCAACAAGATGATAAACTAATCAGTCAAAGAGATAGTTTCATGGACAGAACTATGGACAGTCATAGGTAAGCAGGGCACACCATACATCCTACTCAACATGCATAGAACTTATGAATAAAACTAGCAACAATACCTTAAGTTACTAAAGAGCAGTTAAGAATTCTTTAGTATAACTAAGGAAGAAGAAAACATAAAGCTATGAAGATTCAGGAATCTTGAGGTGCCTCCATGGGCATATCTCAAAATTAATCTCTACTGATCTATAGCAGCAAGCAGCATGTATCATGAATGAAAACTAGAAGACAACAACAAAGCAAGAAACACTATACCATTCTACCATGTCATGGAATCCATCACCAATCCTTCATCATTCATCAAAAGCATCCAAGAGGCAGTCCTAAAATCATAACACAAGTATGTTCTTCAAAGCTCATATGACCAATATATTGATTCTTCTCTCAAGTTTAGCCTTTTTTTACAATGAAGCCTTGTGGAATAAATAGGCTTGAGTGAGGAAAACCTCATGGAGCAACTAGCTATCCCATTGGCCTAATCAAAATATCTAAACTTGTCCTTGAGGCTTTGCAAAGCCCAAGGCACAAAATATCCCATAAAATATCTAAAAAAATGCTAAAAACAGAAATTATATTGACTTTGCATCATTTTCCAAGTGTAAAAATAGCTAAACGCACATTTGGAAAAAGCAGATTTTTGAGGTTCAAAAATTGCAAAAATACTTCAAATTTATATCAGAAAAAGGTCCCCTGACTTGCTGGAGACAATTGGTAGCCTTCCCGGTGTCGAAACGAGGCTCATGATAGCTCGTTGGAAATATTTCTGTGTCTACTTTCTGGCGCAACTGAAATCACCTCAATCTGATGTCTGGAAGTCCTCCAAATCTGTACCTGTGTGTAAAAAGCCAGGAAATAGCAGACTGCTGATATGACGGGCAGAATGTGCAAAAAGTGAGCATTTTTCGCCGTTTTGAGGGGGCGAATGATCTCCAAATGCTCTGAAAATTGCTGAGGACCTGCTGATAGAATTATGGCATCAACTGGTATCATTCTCCTCCTTTGAAAAATCCTCAAACTGAAATGGCGAAATTATGAGTTTTCGACCAAAAACCTAAAAAATGCCAAAAAACAAAAAGTTGTCGAAATGGGCCCAAAATTGGTGCGCATGACCCTCAAGGGTCCCTAGCAACATGCTCCGAAGCTGAGGCCAAAATATCAAGTGCTGATGTGCCTTTCTCCTCTTTTCGTGCCGGGCTTTGTTCTTTTGAGAGGAGGAGACACAATGGCTTTACCTTTGTCAACTTCTTGAAACTGCTGCTCTATTTGAGGCTGCTGTGTGTCCTCTTTAATTTGCCTCTACCCCTCAATGTTATGATGCTGATCTGCCTCAAACCCTAGTTGACCTTGATCATCAATTTTATGCTGCTCCTGCACTTGGATTTCCTGTTTATTTTGTGGTCGAAGCAGCAGCTCAAATTCCTGCCCAAACTGCTGTTCATGACCTTCCACATCAAGCTGCTGCTCTTCCTCTTGTCCCTGCATTTCACTCTCACTATGATGCTGCTGTTCATCACCTTTTTCTTCTTGTTCCTACTATTGCCCTTCATCTGCAATTTGCTGCTCTTCACCCATCTCTTTCTGCTGTGCAGATCGCTGCCCCTGTTTGCCAACATCAGTCTGCTGGTTTGTTTCCACCTCATGCTCACTATGTGGCTCAAACTGCTGTCCAGCCTGGGCGGCATTTTGACCTAGATTGTTCTTTCAAAACACCAATCTACCACAAGGCTTTTGGAATTCCTTTTTTACAACAAACTCTGCTTCAGCCTCCTGTCTCTTCACTGTTTGATAATGTAGCAATGTTTTGAAGATAGTGTGAAATGCCTTCCTTTGATATAAAGCCCTGTCTCTCTATAACAAAACCTTCTTCTTGCCTTTGTATATGAATCAGCACATACTCATAATGACATACACAGTTAAGTCAACGAAAACATGGTGAAGAACCTTCCTGTGGGTGGAAAAAGGTAAAAATACAATCTTCTGAGCTTCAAAATACAGTTTTGTCCTTGTATGCCCTTTACCAGCAGATTTAATCAAAATGAGAACAGTCAATCAGAGTATATCGTATTCAGCCCAAATCCACTGTGGTAGGACTAGGTGACAAAGTTTGAGAGGTTTCTTTAAGGTGGCAGTGAAGGTCTTGCAACAGTCATAGTATCAACAAACTTTCTTTTAAATAAAACACTGTTCTTCCAAAAAGTGGCTTTTCCATCTTTAAAGTATCTCGGCCAACAGATTTTTCAATAAAATACCATATAGTGAAAAGGAGACAAACTGCTGGGTAAATTTTCTTTGTAAAGTGTCAAGAGATCACCTTGTTCTTGTGAAGTTTGGAGGTCAACAACACATTTTTATCTTTGTCCAAAGGTAAACTTTCCAATCATTACAAACCTGCCTTTCCTAGTGTGCCAAATCACTCGACAAACTTATGTCTTATGCAATCCACTCTTAGCGTAAGCATACATTCAATGCTACAGTTTATGTGACAAGGTGACAGAGTTAAAAATGCTCCAAAAGTTTCAGCAGGGGCTGTATAAGCTTATTCCTTTCAAAATCTAAGACTTCCTTTCAATATAGAATACTAGTATTCCTTGGAAGAATGCCTCTATCATTCCTTTGTTTCTGATTTATGAATAGGGTTTATTTCATTCCACACAACTGCTCTCTCCACACTCTAGTGCTCCTTGCACTAATCTGACCTACCACCTTTCAATATTGTTTGGAGGGTAGTTTACATGTTCTTTTGATAGCAATACAAATCTACCAGTTTCACTATATCAGGGTTTGGGCAAACAAAACCATGGCAATTCCAAGTCTTAAACATAAAACACAGCTCCTTATGTTCACTGCTTTCTCACACAGATTTTGACAAAATACCTTCAAAATGTAACAACAGCTTCACACCCAAAAGTCTGTTTTATGGATAAAGAGGTAGCTCTGACTTCGCTCTTCACTATATAAAGATGACCTTTGACAGTGACAAAAACACCTATTCAATGATCGATGTTCATGAAATTAGGCCCACTGCTTTACTTTTCAAACACTGTGTTTTTTCCCTTAAAACACTGTCTCTACCTTTGAACACTGTTTGTGGCTGTTTATAAATTCCTTTGGTATCAATGAAAACCTAACATTTTTACTATGTCAGTCTTGGGCAATCATAGCCACAACAAACTAGGATTTAAAACAAAACACTTAACCCTCCTTACCACTGCTTCTCCATTACATTTTGCTGATAGAGGTTAACTTTGCCCTATCTCATTTAGGGCACCTCCAACAATTTGAAAAACCTCTACTACTGTGTATATTTTGACTTGGTGGTTTATGCTTTTAGCACTATATTGAGGGCAGTTTTTAGTCCTTTTGACATCATCATAAACACATCACTTAACAGCTTGAATTCAGCAAGGAAGTAAACAACATACCTTGTAGAACTATGACAGCCACTGTTTGATTGTTTGAGCAGCCCTAAATTTTTTTTTTTTTGAAGTTTTTCAGGTAAATTTGTAACTGATGCTACAGGCGCGCCACGCGCTGCTACAGGCGCGACGTGCATCAGTTCATCCCTTTGGAAATTTTCGGCCTAAACGCGTCGCGCAGATTTCGGAACGCGTCGCGCAACTTTGCAGCCCATTTTGAAGGCCTTCCCGGTGTCAGAATTGGGCGAGAGATGGCTCGTTGGAAAGCTGTGGAAGTCTACTTTCCAGAACAACTTGAATTTTTTCATTTGGTGTCCATTTGATCCTTCAAAAATTGATTTTTCCAACACTGGTCAAAACTGGTGAATCCTGGTGTAGAAATGCATCGAGCTGTTTGTAGGCCATTTTTGAATGCCTTCCCGGTGTCGGAATTCAGCGCGAGATGGCTCGTTGGAAGGATAGGGAAGTCTACTTTTCAAATATGCTTGATTTTTTTCATTTGGTTTCCATTTGGTTGTTCAAAAACTGACTGTCCCGTCACTGGTCAAAAATGGTGAATGCTGGTGCAGAAAAACATAGCGTTGATTGCAGGCTACTTTTGGATGTCTTCCCGTTGTCGGAATTTGGCCCGAGATGGCTCGTCGGAAAGCTGCGGAAGTATAATTTCCAGAAAAACTTGAATTTTTTCATTTGGAGTCCATTTGGCTGTTCAAAATCGGACTGTCCCATCACTAGTCAAAATGATGAATCCTAGTGCAGAAATTCTCCCGTGACACCTGTATTTTTCACATTTCTTATAAACCATGATACCTGTGTAGAAACTGAAGGAGGTTTTTCTCCTTTAACCTATGAGGAACAAAAACCTATCTCAATTTTGTAAATTTCATCTCCATTTTGTCAGAAACACATTTTGAACCGAACTGATCGGGCGCTCCTTAACTTTTGTCTTTGTATGGCTTTGTCATAATGAATGGAATACTCCTCAAAATGATGTGGCAATCTATAGTTTATGAGGTAGGAAGTTCTCTGAACCATGCTTAAAAACTTGCCATTTTTTCCTTCCAAACTCTGCTGTCTATGGAAGTGGCCATAAAGACTCTGTTATGCTTGATTTGTGTATAATGGAAGATTATTACAAAATATTGTTTCATGGGGAAACTACCTTCCTTTGGAACAGTGAAATATCATCTCAATAACCTTTTTTTTTTTAAATTATGGTGCTTTGCTATGAAAAGAGGACACCTGTAAAGGATATTTCATGCTGCAGGGGTATTCTTTGACCTTTTGACAGAGATTCTTTTCCCTTTCTTCAACACAAACTAACATCTTGCTCTTAATGCCTTTTTGGAATTAAATGATGCCCCCTGTGAACTGAATTTTGACTAAAGGTGTAAACTGTAGTGGTACCCACCCAGGTTTGATCATCCTTTGTCTAAGAGGGTGCTTTCTTTTACAATCTTTCATCTGTTCCCAATGATGATGTGATACCTCTGATCTTTATAATGACAGTTTTGTACTTGTTTTGAAAACCTCTTCAAAATCTGAGAGTATGCCCAAAATCCTTTTATACTTTATAACTCTATATACTAGCTGCAGTATCTCTTGGGAAAACCAGGCTCAGATTTTTACTGTCAACTTAGGACAAACTTATTTTGAAAAGGCACTTGTTTCATAAATGGAGTTACTTCCAATAATGCCATTCTTTGATTAGCTTTGCATGTCTGTCCTAGGGTTTTTAGCACTTAAATCATAACCAGCTTCTGTCCTTGTGTAGAAAAAGGCAAGTATATAAGATGTGGAAGAACTGCTGGGCTGTCTTTGTAATGGAGTGTAGCTTGCAACAGCTGGACTTACACCGGCGCTTTGACTGATAGCAAGATGTCTTAGGTCTAGGACTATATGCTGCTTTCCTACCTTTTCTTTGTGTTCATTCAGAAACCATGGACTGTGTTTGACACTTCAACAGGAACAGAAGAACACACAGGGGTATTTTCACTGAAGTATCTTCCTGTGTAAGACTAATTGAAGCTATGCATCTTAACACCCCTGCAGAGATATTTGTTATGATAGCTTTGATTGAAGAGTCTCTTTTTATGTTCCCTGATGATGACTGAAACCTCAACTGATTCTCTTTCTTAGGATACAGGACCAGAACCTCTGCTTTCTTTTGTCTTGCACATTCCAGGTCTTAACCCTGTTATGATCATCACTTACACTCAGAAACCTAGAGTCACTATTTTACTATCTAGTGAAAAGAAAACATGTGCTTTTACAATCCTTAAAGTCAATATTTGCCAGCGCCCTCTGCTTGTAGATGAAGGAGGCACCTTAACCCTCTGCTTGTAGATGAAGGACGTTCTTGGCCATGACAAATTACCAGTCTGTCTGACAGTGATGTCTTTCCTCTACTGTGATTTCATGCTGAAAGGAAGCTACAAGGTCTTGATGAGTGACTTTCTGTCTTGCAGATATATCTCAGGCTCATGTTTACATTGAGAAGCAGTTGTTCTTCGAAATGTGTATTCAAGAATTTTCTCCTGAGATGAAGTTATATTTCCTGTCTTTATAGAATCCATAAAACACTGTGAAACACCTAATAATCAGCTTGAGACTGTGGTTTATGCAGTGCTGAGACCTAGGGGTGTGTAAGTGGCTCGACTTAGAGCTGTGATCAACTTGATTTGCAGAGTGGGAGGTCTGTCATGATTGGTTTGTATCAGATGGAGGTTTTTTGGCCTTTTGATGGTTGCCAAGGGTAAAATGCCTTAAAGCACCACTTCCTAACTTAGGGGAGGCTTTTGAAACAGACATTGGATTGTCCTTTTAGAGCTGATGGGCAGACCAGTAGGGCTAAAGCTAGATAGGATAGTGATAATGAGTTTTAACCTTGACATGGGCGGACTGAAAAGCAGGAGGGCAAAAAAAAGTTTTATGAGGGTTTTCTAGATGACAAATTGACATATGGAGATCAGCTTCTAGAAAACTCAGCTATGGATCTAGTCATCACTAACAAGTGAAAAATACTGATGACTAACATTGGCTCCATTTGGGGAGGGCAGCTCCTCGTCAGGAGGTGTCCAGAATTCATATTTTTGGCTTATGAAGACCAGTGCCTTATCCATTGGCGCAAAATTTCACCTTTCTTTGATGCTATTTCTGAAAAGTGACAGCATGGTTAACATCAATGATACTTCTACCTACCCTACTATCTTTCCTAACATTTTTTCTTCTCTTTGGCGCATTTGAACTAGCAGCCCTTGACAATGTATATTTTTCTTTTTGCAAAATGAACCTATCTATTTCTACTCTTATATCTGTCGGGAGTTCAGATTAAACTGATGAACTCCTTCATTACTCTACCTATGCTAGATCAAATGTCAAGATTAAGCAGTTTGACAGGATTTTGTTCTCTAATCTAAAGCATGAAATTTAAAATGATCAAATCAGGATTAGACAATCTGATTTGTCATGCATTTGCGGCATAAAAGACAAGCTGCACACAAATATTATTTTGCAACAAAAGGAAACTAGACAAGCGGGGCTAAGATGTACAATGTGTTTTTCATCCCTTGCTTCTCTCTTTGGTTCTGTTTTAGACATGTGGAACCAGAATCTCTCCCTAATCTAAACTCTGTGATAAGTCAATCTTACACAATGTTGAATATCTTTTGCACTCACTAACTTATCAACAAATAAATTTAAACATGCTCAGCTATGATTAGGCTAGATAGCTGAACAAGGCATTGAAGTACTAGTAGCGGCATTTAGACTTGCTCGCTTTCCGAAGGAATATTTTTTGGAACATGGGGCTTTACTACTGCTTTTTAGAAACTGCCCTCTTTTTCTACTTTTTCTTCAAACAAACTATAAATGAAAAAGGTGTTCACAAGACTGAGCTTATTTTCTACAGCTATTTATCTATTCTATCTTAAACTGTACATAACATACACTTGGTGAACTCTTCTTTCCAATGCAACCAGTCAAGTAGATGCTCACATGGGTCCTTATGGTTTAGTTCTTTTATGATGCAGAAATAATGAAAAGGCCACTCCCACTTGGTTTGTTTTCGGACAATAGTGTGTAAGTTTTTCCCCATTCTAGGCAGCAAATTGTTCATGATAGAACCCACTACTCTTTCAGACTTCTCAAGGAAAACAACAAATGGATCTTGGAATAATACCTGATCTAGAGGTTTTGAGATATAGGATTCATTCAGGACTACTCTTTCTTCCACTTGGCTATATTCGGGACCCCCTAGGTAAGGCAACTCTTCCCCTTGCTCATGATCACTGGAACTGTCAGACTCATCATATATTGCAGTGTAGTTTTCAATCCAAGCTGATGTGTTTTGATAGGGCGGGATGAAAACTGTGTGAAGGTCATCAGGTTGATGAGTAGGGATACACTTTGACAACAAATTATCTTCAAAGGACAGTGTGACAACTCTCATGTGTTTGTCAACCTCTCCTTCTTCATCTGCAATTTGTAACTCAATGGAACTTGGTGGCTGCAAATTTGGAGTTAAGGAAGATTCCATGTCCAAAATGATTTCTTCGACCATTTCAGGAAAAGGCTTCTCATTTACAACATGCTCAAGAATTTCACCATCTTCCTCAACCTCATCATTAAAGCTAAAGAACTGCTGATTTCCAATTATGTGACTGTTATCTCTGATGGACTGAAATGAAGTGGAGCAAAGAGTCTGAGACTCTTCACTTACTTCTAAACTCTCAATGCTCTCCTCATCAGTGTCATAGATGACCTGTAATGGCTGCTCACTTTTCTCAAGTTTATGAAACTGAGCTTCCTCCCAAAAATCAAAATCTGAGTGTTCTGCAAAGTTAGTTTCTGTTTGGAAATCACAATCATCAACATATTGATCAAACCTTGGAGAATCATTAACATAAGAAATGTCATCAACCATGCACATTGGACTATCATATTGCATTTCTTCAAATTGATCTACACATCTATTTTCTGATTTATGACATGCAAGATTAATAGGAGAAAGATCAGAAATTTTTTGGTTATATGAAGTTTCAGAGGTTGTTTGTATGTTTATAAGTTGATCTATTTCCTCTTCAGTTAAAAAGGGAGGTATTTTCATTTCTCTACTGTAATCCTCTTTCTCTTGGGAAATCTGATTTGAAAGATGAATGTCCTATGGGGATTCACTTATGAGAGATGATGAATCATCACTTATGCCCTTAGAGAGATCCTGTGGGTTTTCTGTCATTTCTTGCTTATTTTCGTCTTCAACCAATTCTTTGTGATATTGAGGATAGTTATCATGTAATTCATGAGTTTTTTCTGATAGATTCTTAGGGGTCTAGTTTGCTTTTATGAACTCAAATGACTCCCAACATAAAGGTAGAGACCCTACAGGTTTTGATTTATCTTCTATCTCGGATTTGAATTCTTCTTCAATCAACTCTTCTTGATTTAGGTGAGAGTTAGCTTGAGCAGGGTTTTCCCGAATAACTGCTGAGAGATCTTTAGGGAGAAAATTTTCATTCAAAGTAGGGAATGATTTAAAGCATAAGGGTAGAGAACCTAAAGGTTTTGATTCTTCTTCCATTTCAGAATCTATGATTTCAAAATGGCTGATAGCTTCTTTAGAGCATTCCTCTATGTTTTTATTTGCAACTTTCCCATTAGGCATATTTTGTTTATAACTCTTGTCTTGTGATAGTTGAGTGTGTTTAACCTGAGGAAGAAGGGTAGGTTGGTTTGAATAAGCAGTGTTAACCTTGTGTTTCTGTTTCTCTCTTTTCCTAAGTAGATGTTCTAGTTTACCAAGCATACATTCCAATTTTTTCAGCTTTTCCTCTGAAGATACTAGTCTCTCTTTATTTGCTTTGTCTTTCTCTATTGTTCTTAGTTGTGCCTCCCTATTTAGTATGTTGAATTCTACATCAACTGCTATCATTTTCATTTCTTCTAGGGTCAAAGGATCTTTGTTTTTTATCTGGAAAACTATCTCTGGGTCAAAAGATTCTGGGTAATGTAAGAGAACACATCCGAGGGGTGGCTTTAGGTTAGCAGGCATTGCATGGTATACTTTATTGAACCTGGCTGAAAATTTTTGTATTGTTTCCCCTGGTTGTCTTTTTAACTGATTGTACTCCTTTATGATGAGAACTTTATTACCCACGACCAACCACCTATCTAGGAAGATTTGAGCGAACTGATGAAAATTGGTAATGCTTGCAGTGGGAAGGTCTTGAAACCAACTCTTAATTTTTCCTTGTAATGATAAGGCAAACATTCTAATACGCACATCATCTTCTTCTATGTCATAAAGGTCAAGTAAATCCTCAAGTTTTCGGGCATGCTCTTTAGCAGTGACTTTGGAGCTTTCTCCATAAAACCTGGGCTTCTCCATAAAACCTGGGTAATTTATTTTGAAGATTTGCAGGAAGGGCTTGTAAGATGGGAGGTAAAACCAGAGGCTTGTATCTTTCTGGGACCTTTGTGGATATAGGTAGTGTAAAAAGAGGTTCGTGACTGTTTGAGGTTTCAGCCAGAGTGGGAAAGGTAGCATGAGGCTCATGTTTTGCTAGGTTTTCCATAGGTGAATCTGGGGTAAGCATAGGTGTACAAACCTGCTCATGGTCCGAGATTTGAGGCTTGGATTTTTGAGGTTTGAGATCTTTCCAATGATCAATGTAGATCTCATCGGTGTATTCTTGATCAGGCTCAAAGTAGGATAGAACATAGTTACAGATAAAGACAATAATTTCTTGAATCCAACTAAGGCCTGAGTGCTTTTTCTTTCTAGGATGACCAGTCATGTTTTAGGTTCTTCCTCCAGTGGAGTCTTTAGGTCTATTAGGGGTTGTGGAGTCGCCAGGTGGAACTTGGTTATTTTTGTAGAGATGTAGCTATGGTCCACCACTAGTAACTAATCTGGAAATGTTTTTAAGGTTTTTCTGAGTTTTATGTGCAGCCTATGGTTTATTAAAGTATTCTAAACTTGTTTCATCACTTTTCTACGGTGGTGATATCAAAAAGAGTTTACTATAAATGATCTCATTGACTGCTTGCTTGTTTAAATATCTAAAGGACTAAAGAGTCTATAAGAGTTTGCTAGACTGTCATGTACTCAGTGTCCCACCATCTCCCGCTATGTTAGTGAGCAATGGGATAGGTTGATCGGATAGTAACCTAGATTTCGGTAAAATAGTAAGGCCTACTGGAGGCTAGTGGAGTCGCCAGGTGGAACTTGTTTGTTTTGAGATATGTGTGTATGGTCCACCACCAATACTTACAAAACCCAATCTAAGGGAGTTTTTTTGGGGTTTTTTGAGTTTTATTTGCCTACGAGGTTTGGAAAAGTTTCCTTTACTGACTCATCATTTTGCTAAGATGGTGAAAAAGCTAGCTTCTACTCTTCAAACAACACTTAAGTTTTCTAAGTTTGATTGAGACTTCGAGAATTCTAAGGTGTACTTAGATTGTCACTAACTTGGAAGGTCCCACCGTGATCGTTACTATGTCAGTGAGCGGTGGGATAAGTCAATCAGATAGTATTCTTAAGGCTGCTGGAAAGATTAGAGAATCTAAGTTATTTTAACACTCAGAGTCCCACCGTGATCGCCATTATGTTAGGGTTCCGTGATTTTGCCGATTGGTGAGCCAAATGACGATGTAACATCAAACCAAGCTTTGGAGCCCAAGGACCTAGCCTTCCTGGACTCAGAGAGGGCTCTCTCTATTAGATGTAAAAGATATCGGTGTGTTTTCTTGTGGTGTCCGGATATTAGGCTAGTTATGAAGTATGTTTTTGGTTTTTTTGTTTTTAAGTTTGTGAGGGATAAAACTGATCAAAGATATAAAATGGGTAACAAGAAGTTAGATCAACTGGGCTATGGGGTCACAAAGGTCAAGGAAGCTATGAGATGATGATGCAAGGCTGCTATAGGGCCGATTTGATTCAAGGTAGAAAGGATCTTTGGGAAAAATGGAGTAAATGGACATCAAGTTTGTGAAAGACGAGGGATTTCAAGTGTAACTAGTCTATAGCAGACATAAACATGTTATAGCAAGCCATTAATCATGCTAAATGTAACTATGAGCTAATTAATACATAGAAATCAAACATTCCAGCCATGCATAGAAGTATAAGACCTTCTAACTTCGGGAAATGGCTATCAGACTTTGGGGAAAACACATAAGACAGACTAACAACTCAAAATACTATGCCGGAACGCCTAAACATAGTCTTTAAGTTATTGGGCACTTTGACAAACAAGCTTTCATAGTTTTAGGCAAAGGGCTAGATCGGGACTAGGCCTCCTTGTATCAACAAGATGATAAACTAATCAGTCAAAGACATAGTTTCATTGGACAGAACTATGGACAGTCATAGGTAAGCAGGGCACACCATACATCCTACTTAACATGCATAGAACTTATGAATAAAACTAGCAACAATATCCCTAAGTTACTAAAGAGCAGTTAAGAATTCTTTAGTATAACTAAGGAAGAAGAAAACATAAAGCTATGAAGATTCGGGAATTTTGAGGTGCCTCCATGGGCATATCTCAAACTTAATCTCTACTGATCTATAGCAGCAAGAAGCATGTATCATGAATGAAAACTAGAAGAAAACAACAAAGCAAGAAACACTATACCATTCTACCATGTCATGGAATCCATCAACAATCCTTCATCATTCGTCAAAAGCATCCAAGAGGCAGTCCAAAATCATAACACAAGTATGTTCTTCAAAGCTCATATGACCAATATATTGATTCTTCTCTCAAGTTCAGCCTTGTTTTACAATGAAGCCTTGTGGAATAAATAGGCTCAAGTGAGGAAAACCTCATGGAGCAACTAGCTATCCCATTGGCCTAATCAAAATATATAAACTTGTCCTTGAGGCTTTGCAAAGCCCAAGGCACAAAATATCCCATAAAATATCTAAAAAAATGCTAAAAACGGAAATTATATTGACTTTGCATCATTTTCCAAGTGTAAAAATAGCTAAACGCACATTTGGAAAAAACAGATTTTTGAGGTTCAAAAATTGCAAAAATACTTCAAATTTATATCAGAAAAAGGTCCCCTGACTTGCTGGA
The DNA here is from genome assembly GCA_034641835.2 of Pinus albicaulis. Taxonomy (NCBI): domain Eukaryota; kingdom Viridiplantae; phylum Streptophyta; class Pinopsida; order Pinales; family Pinaceae; genus Pinus; species Pinus albicaulis. The sequence goes on from CM076582.1 coordinate 1,483,167,651, forward strand.
GACAATTGGCAGCCTTCCCGGTGTCGAAACGAGGCTCAAGATAGCTTGTTGGAAAGATTTCTATGTCTACTTTCTGGCGTAACTGAAATCACCTCAATCTAATGCCTGGAAGTCCTCCAAATATGTACCTATGTGTAAAAAGCCAGGAAATAGCAGACTGCTGATATGATGGGCAGAATGTGCAAAAAGTGAGCATTTTTCGCCAATTTGAGGGGGCGAATGATCTCCAAATGCTCTGAAAATCGCTGAGGACTTGATCATGAAATTATGGCATCAACTGGTATCATTCTCCTCCCTTGAAAAATCCTCAAACTGAAATGGCGAAATTATGAGTTTTCGACCAAAAACCTAAAAAATGCCAAAAAACAAAAAGTTGTCGAAATGGGCCCAAAAATGGTGCGCATGACCCTCAAGGGTCCCTAGCAACATGCTCCGAAGCTGAGGCCAAAATATCAAGTGCTGATGTGCCTTTCTCCTCTTTCCGTGCCGGGCTTTGTTCTTTTGGGAGGAGGAGACACAATGGCTTTAACTTTGTCAACTTCTTGAAACTGCTGCTCTATTTGAGGCTGCTGTGTGTCCTCTTTAATTTGCCTCTGCCCCTCAATGTTATGATGCTGATCTGCCTCAAACCCTAGTTGACCTTGATCATCAATTTTATGCTGCTCCTACACTTGGATTTCCTGTTTATTTTGTGGCCCAAGTAGCTGCTCAAATTCCTGCCCAAACTGCTGTTCATGACCTTCCACATCAAGCTGCTGCTCTTCCTCTTGTCCCTGCATTTCACTTTCACTGAGATGCTGCTGTTCAACACCTTTTTCTTCTTGCTCCTGCTGTTGCCCTTCATCTGCAATTTGCTGCTCTTCACCCATCTCTTTCTGCTGTTCAGATTGCTGCCCTTGTTTGCCAACATCAGTCTGCTGGTTTGTTTCCACCTCCTGCTCACTATGTGGCTCAAACTGCTGTCCAGCCTGGGCAGCATTTTGACCTAGATTTTTCTTTCAAAACACCAATTTACCACAAGGCTTTTGGAATGCCTTTTTTACAACAAACTCTGCTTCAGCCTCCTGTCACTTCACTGTTTGATAATGTAGCAATGTTTTGAAGATAGTGTGAAATGCCTTCCTTTGATATAAAGCCCTGTCTCTTTATAGCAAAACCTTCTTCTTGCCTTTGTATATGAATCAGCACATACTCATAATGACATACACAGTTAATTCAACGAAAACATGGTGAAGACACCTTCCTGTGGGTGGACAAAGGTAAAAATACAATCTTATGAGCTTCAAAATACAGTTTTGTCCTTGTATGCCCTTTACCAGCAGATTTAATCAAAATGAGAACAGTCAATCAGAGTATATCTTATTCAGCCCAAATCCACTGTGGTAGGACTAGGTGACAAAGTTTGAGAGGTTTCTTTAAGGTGGCAGTCAAGGTCTTGCAACAGTCATAGTACCAACAAACTTTCTTTTAAATAAAACACTGTTCTTTCAAAAAGTGGCTTTTCCATCTTTAAAGTATCTCGGCCAACAGACTTTTCAATAAAAGACCATATAGTGAAAAGGAGACAAACTGCTGGGTAAATTTTCTGTGTAAAGTGTCAAGAGATCACCTTGTTCTTGTGAAGTTTGGAGGTCAGCAACACATTTTTATCTTTGTCCAAAGGTAGACTTTCCAATCATTACAAACCTGCCTTTCGTAGTGTGCCAAATCACTCAACAAACTTATGTCTTATGCAATCCACTCTTAGCGTAAGCATACATTCAATGCTACAGTTTATGTGACAAGGTGACAGAGTTAAAAATGCTCCAAAAGTTTCAACAGGGGCTGTATAAGCTTATTCCTTTCAAAAGCTAAGACTTCCTTTCAATGTAGAATACTAGTCTTCCTTGGAAGAATGCCTCTATCATTCCTTTGTTTCTGATTTATGAATAGGGTTTATTTCATTCCACACAACTACTCTCTCCACACTCTAGTGCTCCTTGCACTAATCTGACCTACCACCTTTCAATATTGTTTGGAGGGCAGTTTACATGTTCTTTTGATAGCAATACAAATCCACCAGTTTCACTATATCAGGGTTTGGGCAAACAAAACCATGGCAATTCCAAGTCTTAAACATAAAACACAGCTCCTTATGTTCACTGCTTTCTCACACAAATTTTGACAAAATACCTTCAAAATGTAACAACAGCTTCACACCCTAAAGTCTGTTTTATGGATAAAGAGGTAGCTCTGACTTCGCTCTTCATTATATAAAGATGACCTTTGACAGTGACAAAAACACCTATTCAATGATCGTTGTTCATGAAATTAGGCCCACTGCTTTACTTTTCAAACACTGTGTTTTTTCCCTTAAAACACTGTCTCTACCTTTGAAAACTGCTTGTGGCTGTTTATAAAGTCCTTTGGTATCAATGATAGCTTTGATTGAAGAGTCTCTTTTTATGCTCTCTGATGATGACTGAAACTTCAAATGATCCTCTTTCTTAGGACACAAGACCAGAACCTCTGCTTTCTTTTGTCTTGCACATTCCAGATCTTAGCCATGTTTTGATCATCACTTTCACTCAGAAACCTAGAGTCACTGTTTTACTGTCTAGTAAAAAACAGACCTGTGCTTATAGTAAGTTTTTCAATCCTTGAAGTCAATATTGGCCATCGCCCTCTGCTTGTATATGAAGGAGGCGCCTTAACCCTCTGCTTGTAGATGAAGGAGGTTCTTGGCCATGACAAATTACTAGTCTGTTTGACAGTGGCGTTTTTCTTCTACTATGATTTCATGCTGAAAGGAAGCTACAAAGTCTTGATGAGTAACTCCTTGCCCTGCAGATGTATCTCAGGATCATGTTGACATTGAGAAGCAGTTGTTCTTCTAAATGTGGATTCAAGAATTTTCTCCTGAGATGATGATATATTTCCTGTCTTTGTAAAATCCATAAAACACTGTAAAACACCTAATAATCAGCTTGAGACTGTGGTCTATGCAGTGCTGAGACTTAGGGGTGTGTAAGTAGCGCGACTTAGGGTTGTGATCTATTTCATTTGTAGAATGGGAGGTATGTCATGATTGGTCTGTATCAGATGGAGGTTTTTTGGCCTTTTGATGGTTGCCAAGAGTAAAATGCCTTAAAGCACCACTTCCTAACTTAAGGGAGGCTTTTGAAACAGACTTGGATTATCCTTTTAGAGCTGATGGGTAGACCAGTAGGGCTAAATCTAGATAGGATAGTGATAATGAGGTTTAACCTTGACATGGGCGGACTGAAAAGTAGGAGGGTGAAAAAAAAGTTTTATGAGGGTTTTCTAGATGACAAATTGACATATGGAGATCAGCTTCTAGAAAACTCAGCTATGGATCTAGTCATCACTAACAAGTGAAAAATACTGATGACTAACACATACCCAAACATTTTCTTAGAAATTCAAAGGTCTTCTGCCCCAATGGTTTAGTTAAAATATCTGCATATTGCTCTTCTATTTTACAATGCTGTAAAACAATTTCTCCATTGTTCACCAATTCTCTGATATAGTGAAATTTTGTGCCTATGTGCTTTGTTCTTTTATGAAATATTGAATTCTTTGACAATGCAATAGCTGAGCTATTGTCACAATAAATCATTGTCCCTTTTACCTGTTCTTGACATAGACTTCTCAATATTCTTCTCATCCAAACTGCTTGACATGCTGCTGCTGTAGCTGCCACATATTCTGCCTCTGCTGTAGATAATGCTACAATAGGCTATTTCTTAGAAGCCCATGAAATGGCTCCTGAACCCATATGAAAAACATAACCGGAAGTGCTCTTCTGATCATTTACACTTCCAGCCCAATCACTGTCAGTGTATCCAACTAATTCTGAGTTTTCTGAAGTAGTATATAAAATGCCAAATCTTTTAGTTCCTTTAACGTACCTCAGAATTCTTTTTGCTGCTTGCCAATATGCTTCTTTTGGCTTCTCCATAAATCTAGAAATTAGGCTAACAGCATGCATAATATCCGGCCTAGTTGCAGTCAAATACATGAGGCTGCCAACTGTGCTTTTATACAAACTTGGATCAACATCCTTGCTGCTGTCATCTTTACTCAACTTCAATCCCATTACTGTGGGAGTAATTGCAGTTTTTCACTCCTGCATATTAAATCTTTCTAAAACTTTATTCACATACTTTGCTTGAGATATAAAAATCCCTTTCTAACCTTGCTCTACTTCTATTCCCAAGAAGTATCTAAATAAACCCATATCAGTCATTTCAAATTCATCTTTCATGAATGTTTTAAAATTCTCAACAAGGTAATCATCATTACCTGTAAAAATTAGATCATCAAGATATAAAACCACAATGAGCATCTTACCATCTTTTTCTTTGATGTAGAGAGTGAGTTCTCCCTCACACTTTTCAAATCCATTCTCCAATAGATAGGAGTCTATCCTACTGTACCATGCTCTTGGTGCTTGCTTCAGCCCATAAAGAGCTTTCTTCAATCTGCACACTTTATGCTCTTGGCCTTTCTTCTCATATCCAAGAGGTTGTTCCACATATACCTCTTCCATTAAAACTCCATTTAAAAATGCAGACTTTACATCCATCTGATATACTTTCCATTTATTTTGTGCTGCTATGGAATGTAGAAATTTGAATAATAGTTGAATTATTCACCGAGATTATCCTGATTACACACTATTTAAGCTTCATTCATAATACATAACCTCTTCTATAATTGATCATCAATTTGTGGAAATAGAAGCAGTCGCATGCTCACATTAAAACATAATCAAGCACACATATAACACATTATGTAATGGGGAAAGCATACAGCTGAAAACCCCCAACTATCTGTATATTATAATGATAGAGAACATGTAACAATACGTAGCACAAAGCTCCTCATAGCTCTCAGCACTATCTCACATGCTACACACAAACTAGCTCTGAGATGAACAAGTCACAGGTTCAAATCTCCTCCACAAGTCTGCCTGCCTCTACTGCACAATCCAAGATGAATAATGATGAGATCCAAGTTCGAATCCCACTGGTTTGTACTTCACAATTCTAATTGGAAATCTCAATCAATGTGTGTGCAAATCCCATGCACAGCTATAGTCACAACTGATAGTAGACTCACCCTTTCACCCACCTCTAACACTGGTCTCCACTGAACTGTCCATGCATTGCAGTTAACTGATGTATTCTTTAGTTGATTTATGAGTTAATAATTAGTGAATTAATTAATAATTAATTCACACCACTCATCACTAGTGTATTTGTTAGTTATACTAAATACAACTAGTTCAACTAAGTTAAACCGAACACAACTCCACCAAACTCTGCCACATGAGTTCTAACTGAAGTCAACGATGCAATAGCTCAACAAAACCCTAGGAAAAGTGTATTTCCTTTTTTTAGCTGCATGTGCCACATCCATAGCTCGAACTGAAGTGCTCCAAAAGGATAAGATAATGTTTATATTCCAAATATTAGTAGGGGCTAATAATATTCGACTGATCTATTTTTAGACTGGAAGTCTAAAAATAGATTTCGCCCAATGTCTAAAAATAGAGGTCCATATATTTTTACCAACTTGACCAATAATCCATAAATAGCATCCTGCAACTCATTGACCATGATCCATATGTCTAAAAATAGACATAGTCTAAAAATATACTTTGCGAAAAAAATAACTTCTTTGGCCCCCACCTAGTTTTGGTGATCACTTTCCAACTAGGATCAGGAAAGATGTTTCAAGATGCCTCCTTCACTGTTTCTTGTTGCAATATTCAACACTCCCTCTCAACAAGAAAGGACTGTCTTTGCATGCGACATGCAACTCCATGCATTCGCCCTACAACCTTCACAAGCGCCATGCAACTCCATGCATTTTCTCTGCAACTCCTCTGAAACTGAATAGGCTCCAAATAAATAAATCAGTCTGATGCATCTATCATCAAATTCTTCGACTTTCGCTGGTACCAACTGTACATGTCATCAGGAACCACTGCGTTGTTGAACTCTTGCACCCATGCACTCTGCACTTGCTGTCAACTCTGATCCGCGCTCCAGTATCTGACACTGTCACTTTGATCTACCTGCATCAATCCAACTGATCATGCTACTGCTGCGCTGTGGGCACCTCGTAGCCAGGTTCAATTCATGAGATCCACACCATCTCATGAATCCTGCCCAGAAATCTCCTCTTGGGATTAATTATGCATGTCACCCCACCTCTCACCTGGTGGTATAGCTGCATGCACTCCCTCTGTCCATCTAGCATGAAATTTCTCTGCATGAGCGGTTTCTCCCACTCCATGATCCTCATCTTGTGGCTGCTCCACATCTTGAGGTTCACTATTACCTGCATGAAAAACTTGCTCCCTCTCAAGCATCAATTGCATGTCTTTCTTGCACTTCCCAACAGTAGGAAGCTCCGTAGACATCCCATCTACTTCAAGTCTGTAGAGATTCTTTGCTCAAATCCCAACCTTCTTGACTTTTCCTGATGCCTTGTGCCAAAGGAAAAATTTTCCTTCACTGAAGACAACTTCATACCCTTTATCCTCTAACATTGTGACTGAGATCAAATTCTTCTTTAAACCTGGAACATGCACTACATCTTGTAAAAGAATGAGTTTACATGACTCCCTCTGAAAGGTTATGGTACCAATGTCGGTCGCATTGTATCGTCCATTGTCGCCCAGCTCAACATGCAACTAGAGATCTTTCTCCACCAAGTCACTGAAAAGATTCACATCTCCCGTCATGTGAAAGGAAGCGCCACTATCAAAATACCACCCCGATCCCAATGCACTAGATACCATGCATGCGATCAATGAGAAGTCCAGCTCAAATTGCGAGGCAAGAGCCTCACCAGCTGCAGCTCCAGCAGCCTGCTTGTTCTTCTTCTTCTGTGGACAATTTGTGGCGTAATGTCCATGCTCGTGACAGTGAAAACACTTCACTTTGGACATGTCACGCTCTTTACCATCCGCACCGGATTGAGAAGCATTCTTCTTGCCCTTCCCCTTCCTTGCTTTGGCAGCCAAAGCACAATCTTCTTCATCAGATGCCTTTGATGAAGATCCATCCCTGGTACTCCGCCTTATCTCCTCTTGCACAAGATCCGACCAAAGTCTCTCCCATCCTGGCAATTTCTCCCAACCATTGACAGAGTCCTGATAGGAATGCCAACTCTTCGGAAGCCCAAGGAGAGCCAAGCTCACCAGTTCCTCATCATCCACACTAACTCCTACACTCCCAAGCTCATCCCTGCAGTGGACAAACTTTGTCAAGTATACCGGAATAGTGTCATTCTTCTCCATCTTTATTTTCCTGAGTTTATCCTTGAGCGCCAACTTCCTTTGGTCACTCTTGCTTTAGAACAGATCTGTCAAAGCTTTCCACATCAAGTATGGAGAAGCTTTTCCATGCAGGCTGGATACAATGTGATCCTTCACGCCCTCCAACTGAATCCTTCGACATTTTACTGTCTTCTTTTGCCAAGCCTCAACTTGAGTAGCATCAGTAGGCTTTGGGACTTCAGCACCTATAAACTCCTTCAATCCATTGTCATCTAATACCGCCTCCATCCTGCCCTTCCATGCAACATAATTCGAGCTGCCCTCAAGGGCATACTCCAATCGCAATCCGTTGAAAGACATTTCAACTTTGACACCAAGAAAATTCTTCTGCAAATTAGAATTCCACCAGCTCAAAACTCAACCGCTTCTGATCTGTGAGAACAAAGTATTTCTAGCATAAAAATCGACTGTAGGGGAATTTACTGGATATATCACCTTTCAAAGAAAGGATGGATCCAGAGGCTACCTGGCTCGCTTACAGACTCTGTCTACCGATATAAATTGTAATCACTGTAATAGATCCGATCATCAATTCTCAATCTGATACCATGTAGAAATTTGAATAATAGCTAAATTATTCACTGACATTATCCTGATTACACACTATTTAAGCTTCATGCATAATACATAACCTCTTCTACAATTGATCATCAATTTGCGGAAATAGAAGCAGTCGCATGTGCACATTAAAACATAATCAAGCACACATATAACACAGTATGTAATGGGGAAAGCATACGGCTGAAAACCCCCAACTATCTGTATATTATAATGATAGAGAACATGTAACAATACATAGCACAAAGCTCTCACAGCTCTCAGCACTATCTCACATGCTACACACAAACTAGCACGGAAGATGAACAAGTCACGGGTTCAAATCTCCTCCACAAGTCTGCTTGCCTCTACTGCGCAATCCAAGATGAATAATGATGAGATCCAAGTTTGAATCCCACTGGCTTGTACTGCGCAATCCTCATTGGCAATCTCAATCAATGTGTGTGCAAATCTCATGCATAGCTATAGTCACAACTGATAGTAGACTCACCCTTTCACCCACCTCTAACATTGGTCTCCACTGAACTGTCCATGCATTACAGTTAACTGATGTATTCTTTAGTTGATTTATGAGTTAATAATTAGTGAATTAATTAATAATTAATTCACACCACTCATCACTAGTGTATTTATCAGTGAGACTAAATACAACTAGTTCAACTAAGTTAAACCGAACACAACTCCACCAACTGTCTCATCAACTCCACCAAACTCTGCCACATGAGTTCTAACTGAAGTCAACCATGCAATAGCTCAACCAAACCCTAGGAAAAGTGTATTTCCTTCTGTCAGCTGCATGTGCCACATCCGTAGCTCGAACTGAAGTGCTCCAAGAGGATAAGATAATGTTTATAGTCCAAATATTATTAAGGGCTAATAATATTCGACTGATCTATTTTTAGACTGGCAGTCTAAAAATAGATTCCGCCCAATGTATAAAAATAGAGTTCCATTTATTTTTACCAACTTGATCAATCATCCATAAATAGCATCCTGCAACTCATATACCATGATCCATATGTCTAAAAATAAACATAGTCTAAAAATAGACTTTGCGACAAAAATCACTTGTGTGGCCCCCACCTAGTTTTGGTGATCACTTTCCAACTAGGATCAGGAAATATAATTTAGGATGCCTCCTTCACTGTTTCTTGTTGCAATCTTCAACATGGAAAGCACTACTCTTACTATCTCCATTCTTGCAACTGGTGAAAAATTTTCTTCATAATCAATCCCTTACTTCTGCTTGTATCCTTTGACAACAAGTCTGGCCTTGTGTCTTTCTATTTTTCCCTCAGCATTGCTTTTGGTCTTGTAGACCCATTTAACTCCAATGACTTCTTTACCTTCTGGGAGATCAACCAACTCCCATGTTTTGTTCTTCTCTATGGCATTAATTTCTTCATCCATAGCTTCTATCCATTTTCTATCTTTAATTGCATCTTCAAAATGAATAGGATCATCAACCTGACAATACAAAGCAAATAAGGAATTCATACCTTCATTTGCCGCTCCTTGCTCATAGATTTCTCTAATGCTTCTGAACTTTGTTCCTCTTTCACTTGGTGTAGACGTGCTTGATGAAGCACTCAATTATGCTCTGTGTGGTGTACTTGGTGGACCACTCATGCTTCTTCTCAAGGGTGTTCTTGCTGCCTCTTGAGGCGTCCCTTGCTGTCCTTGCATTTGAGGAGGTTGTGCTACTGATGGGTTGTTAATTTCAACCACATCTCCCTCATCTTCATCATGAGATAAACAACTCTTAACATTGACTGTTTTCTCAATGCTTCCATCCCATGCTTCCTCTTCAATAAATTGCACATCTATGCTTATCACAAACTTCTTTGTAGATGGGTTATACAATATGTATCCTTTGGAATCTTCACAATATCCAAGGAAAATGCACTTCTCCCCCTTACTATCCAACTTCTTGCTCAACTTTTCAGGTATGTGTGCATATTCCACACATCCAAAAACTCTCATGTGGGTGACTCCCTATTTTCTGCCACTCCATGCTTCTTCTGGAACTTTGTTCATCATAGCTTTTGTGGGGCATCTATTTAAAATATACACAGCATAGTTTGCTGCTTCTGCCCAATATTCATTCGGCAAGTGTTTTTCCTTTATCATACTTCTCACCATTTCCATTATGGTTCGATTCTTCCTTTCAGCAACTCCATTCTGTTGCGGTGTGTACCTTGTGGTAATTTTCTTGTGTATGCCATTCTCTCTAAAAAAACGTAGAAATTATTTTGATATATATTCTCCTTCTCTATCAGTTCTGAGAACTTTCATGTGCAGTCTGCTCTGTTTCTCTACAAGAGCTTTAAAATGGAATTTTTTTTGAAAGACTTCACTCTTATATTTCAAAAAATAAACCCACACTTTTATTGTGAAATCATCTATGAAGGTCAACATGTAATTGCTGCCTGAAACTGATGTTGTCTGCATCGGCCCACATAAATCTGAGTGAATGATTTCTAAGGGTGTTTTCGCCCTTACACTTTTCCCTGATGGAAAATTTTCTCTGTGTTTCTTTCCCAAGATGCAGCCTTCACATAGGCTGTCAGGCTTCTCAATCAATGGAAAACCTCTTACCATTCATTTTCTGTGCAGCAAATTTAATCCTCCGAAATTGAGATGTCCAAATCTCAGGTGCCATAACCAATTTTCATCTTTCTCTTCCTTTTGAAAATTTTCTTGTGTTACAACTGCTATGCTCTTTCCTTTTCCCTTCAAGTCAGTGTTGAGCTTGAGCGGAAACATTCTATTGCTAGTCTTTTGAATTTCGGCAATGATTTTCTTGCTTGGAGGTATATCTTTAATTGTGCACACATCATCTTTAAAAACTACATTGTAACCTTTGTCTATGAGCTGCCCAATGCTCAAAAGATTACACTTCAAACCTGGAACATAATACACATCAGGGACAAACTTCTGCTCCCCATTTCTTGCTCGAATACTTACTCTGCGTTTTCCTTTGACAGAGATCTTAGTATCAGTCCCTGTGGTTACTTCAGATTTAACATATTCATCTAGATTGGAAAACATTGCTACGTTCTCAGTCATATGATTACTACATCCTGAATCTAAGAACCTAACATCATCTTCTCTATCTTGTGCTACATTACAAGCTAACAGCACATTACTTGGGTTCTTTTCCTCTTTTTCTACATTAGCATTCTGCCTATTTTTCATGTCACTTTTCTTCTTTCTACACTCATTGGCATAGTGCCCATATTTCTTGCAATAATGACATTGGACATTGGATTTGTCATACCTCTATCCATGAGCATGTTGGTGTTGATTTCCACCTTGCTGGCTATTGCATTGGTCGTGGCTCTGATTTTGACTGTTGCTCCTTCCATGTGAATGTGAAGAACTGTTCTTTCCACCTCTGTTTTGGCTTCTGCCTCTTCCTGAAGGCATCTGGGTCTTGAAGGCGTGCTTTAGAGATGAGTGTTCATCTCTGCTCAATCTCTGTTCATGAGTTATGAGTGAGGCATTAAGTTCATCCACTGTGAACTATGAGAGATCTTTGGTCTCTTCTATGGTGGCTACAATAACATCAAACTTTGAGGGTAAGCTTCTCAAAAGTTTCTCCACAATATTTCTTTCTTCAAGAGTTTCTCCATGGGATCTTATCTGATTTACAATCCCAATCACATGTGAAAAAAATGTGTCTACATTATCTGACTCTTTCATTCAAAGAGTTTCAAAATCTCTTATCAGCAATTGAATTTTTGCTGTCTTCACTTTCTCCATACCTTGATAAGCTACTTTCATAGTTTCCCATGCCTCCTTGGATCTCTTAGCTGCTACTATCCTTGGAAACACACTCTCATTTACTGCCTGATACAAATAGAAGAGGGCTTTAGCAGCCTTCTTTCTATTGTTCTTCAACAAATCCTTCTCTGCTTGAGTTAAGGCATTAAAAGCCTACTCATCAGCTGGTTCAACAAAACCATCTTCCACAAACTCCCATAAGTCTTGTGAGACAAATAGGGCTCTCATGGTAATGGCCCAATAATCATATTTTTTTCCATTAAATTGTGGAAGCTGAACATTTCCAATGTTCATTCCTGTACTTGGTCCAGCCATTGCTCTTAAACTGAACTCTGAACTTAAACAGACTCTCTTTCCTTCTCTGAAAGAACAAACTCTTTTAAAACAAAAACAACAGCTCTGTTATCTTTGAGAAATACCTGAACTTTTGACTTCTGTTGGGCTTTGACACTGCTGGAGAAATCGCTTCAATAGGTCTTCTTCTTCTTCATCTTCTTTGAAACCTTCAAAGAGCCTAACTGTGCTCTGATACCATGTTGGAATATTGAGAATTCCAAATGGAGAGAATAAGATCCTCTCCTCTAAACACAAAGAAATTAAAAATTTGACAGGAGACAGAGTTTTCACAGTTAAAAAGAGCTTTTGTTTCTTTAAAAGAAACTGTTACAAATTCTTCCTCTTAACAGAGGGATAACCAAAACCCAGGATTGCTACACACGCAGTGCCCAAAATAACTCTCTGTTCATCAAAACAATACTCTGTCTCTATGTAAAAACACGCTGCTGTGTATTTCTTTTCTTTCGCGTTGATGTGCGAACCAAACAAAACGATACAATACCCCTATACAGACTCGCGGGACTTTCCTTTTTATATGCCACACACACAGATATATATATATATATATATATATATATATATATATTAAAACATTACAAACTTTATATAAAACTTAATACAAAGAAATAAACTAAATTTCAAAGGAAAAACCTTTGCGGATCTTAAAAATATGAAATGCACGACGTACGAGTGGGGACCACATCGCAGTCGGCAATCAACAATCGGCTTTGACAGACAAACTTGCGATTTGTGCAATGTGCGATGTTGTGATTGCGATTGAATCACAGACGCGATGAACCATTTAAATCTGCTGCATAACTGGATTGGGTCTGGCCTATGGTAAAGTGATCGGAGCATACAACGAAACCGCTCTGATTGAACTTTGCGATTGGAACACTTGTGATTCCACTAGAACATCGCCACGTGGTCAAGTGGACCCATGGGCCTCCGCTGCTGTGGGGGCGATTATAATATATGTTTCAATGTATTAAACGTTTCGCTTGCGGAACTCTCCCATATCAACAAGACACTCGATTTATGATCGATTTGCATTGCGATTTGCGATTGCAATTGGATCGCATCGCAGATCTTCACATCAACAAGACACTACTCCAAAAACTTGCGATTGCGATTGGAACTTAAGTGGTGGGGACCACTTGTCCCGTCAATTCAGAAACAAAAGGTCTTCCGCCTGTTTAAACAATATTTCATTCATTCTGGTTGTTGAGGACTTTAAAGCCCGAGTTGACTGTATTAATAAAACTGCTCCTCCGTAGTTCAGAACTACGGGAAATCTTCATTCCTCTGGAACAAACGGCTACGCCCATCATCATATTAACTTCCTCTGTCATTTGTGGCTGTGGCCCATCAAAAATTAAATTCACCTTACAGTTTTCTCCATTCCTCTTCATTACACGGTGCTGCGCACTCAATCTCTGATGCTGCTGCCTTTGTGTACTCTTTTCTTCTGCTCAAAGGCACGCATATGACTTTAATAATTTCAACACTCCCCCTTAAAGTCAGCTGCTGGGTTATCCATCATACCCAAACATTTTCTTAAAAATTCAAAGGTCTTCTGCCCAAATGGTTTAGTTAAAATATCTGCATATTGCTCTTCCGTTTTACAATGTTGTAAAACAATTTCTCCATTGTTCACCAATTCTCTGATATAATGAAATTTTGTGTCTATGTGCTTTGTTCTTTTATGAAATACTGAATTCTTTGACAATGTAATAGCTGAGCTATTGTCACAATAAATCACTATCCCTTTTACCTATTCTTGACATAGACTTCTCAACATTCTTCTCATCCAAACTGCTTGACATGCTGCTGCTGTCGCTGCCACATACTCTGCTTCTGCAGTAGATAATGCTACAGTCGGCTGTTTCTTAGAAGCCCATGAAATGGCTCTTGAACCCATATGAAAAACATAACTGGAAGTGCTCTTCCGATCATTTACACTTCCAGCCCAATCACTGTCAGTGTATCCAACTAATTTTGAGTTTTCTGAAGTAGTATATAAAATGCCAAATCTTTTAGTTCCTTTAACGTACCTTAGAATTATTTTCGCTGCTTGCCAATGTGCTTCTTTTGGCTTCTCCATAAATCTGGAAATTAGGCTAACAACATGCATAATATCCAGCCTAGTTGCAGTCAAATACATTAGGCTGCCAACTATGCTTTTATACTAACTTGGATCAACATCCTTGCTGCTGTCATCTTTACTCAACTTAAATCCCATTACTGTGGGAGTTGTTAGAGTCAGCCCTTGCTGCCCTCCGTCAGTGATCATTTCGTCTTTTGCATATTCATTATTAGGTGTCTCGCTTGTTCCACTTCGTTGCATTTCACTAGGATCATGCCATGAACTGACGTGGGGGTCTGTCGTTCGTTTCCTCATATTATACTCCGCAATAATATTTTAAAAAAATTTCCTCAAAAAATTATTCATAGTTATTGTCATGATATATGAGGTCATTAAAATAGTCAATAAGTGTCCTAGGTCTTGGTGTCTAGGGTTTTTGAGTCATTTATATACTAGTCATAAAGCCTGCAAGGTGAGGAAAGTCCAGCACTTGTGATTTCTATTTTATTATCATCAGCATTTTCTAAAAAAATATATTTCTAGTCCAAAACTCTGTTTTGGAACTAGAAATTTGTCATTATCATTTTGTAATAAAATTGTAATTGTTCCGTCATGAAAACATTGTCAAAAGCAGACCCCTGGTCTTTTCTCTAGCCAAGATAGCCATATCCCTGCAAGAAGACAGTAAAATCATTAGTATCGACCTCAAAAAAGCCAAAGGAAGTTTGTATTTGAAAAAGCCAAAAGTGAAAATTACAAAAACATTTGTAATATGGGTTTTGAAATTAGATTTGAAATAAAATCTGATTGTGAAGATATTTGTGACATTATAAAAGCCAAGCAAGTTTATTTGAACCAAATTCATACCTCCCAAATCGTATTTGCAAAGTTGAGGGCCGATTTCAAACTTTTGAAGGGCGTAGACAGAGTTTTAGGGCTGCGCGACCCATCTTGAGGCAGAGCGACCCACCTGGGCTGCGCGACCCACGCAGACTCAGTTCAGCACTGTGGGTTTGCAAGTGCGCGACCCACCTGGGCTGCGCGACCCAAACAGAGCCTGCGCGACCCACGCAGATACAGAGTTTCGGAATTGAGTTTGAGCGCCCAGATTGGCTCGGAATCGACTCCAGTTGCCTTCAAAACAGGTTTTTATCAATCACTTGGGGTTTTCCAACATATTTGTGTCATCATGGGTGGTTTCTAATATGAAAATGAAAGATTTAAAACCCCACTGTTATAAGATTATTGTTTTCAGGGTTTGAAACGAAAATGAATGGTGTAAAGAGTGTGTTTGCTATCTTACACAGTGATATGGCCAGCCTTCTATATAACATCAAAATCAATTTGTTATCATACCCATAATACCACTGCTACCATTGTTAGTGTTATGCCATGTTTAAACCCTTTGAGTCACATTCCTCATGTTTGTAATGAGTCCTCCTGCCCAATGTTAGCATATGCTCATGTCTTTGTTTCGAATGGCTCATTGAAAACTTTATGGTCATAACTCGTAGACAAACATATCACTGTTAATACCATGCTCTCCTTTGACTAGATGTGTTCAAACGTTTGAAGGTTGCCTGCTCCTATTTGGTCAAAATTTCATTTGTATTCAAAACAGAGATGGTGCCTTTTCAGTCCATTTGAAGCAGAGATTTTATCCATAATTTGATTCCTTGATAGTGCTTTGGCGATGGGATATTGGTTGAGTGTTAAACATACATCCTAATTTTTCTTTCACTGCATTCATATCAGTGTACACATTGCCAAAAACTTGATCAGAGATATGTCAGAGACAGATTCAGAATATGAGCCAGGGTCAGGCAGTGATTCGGTGGCTGGAGGTAATGCGCCACGGAGTTCCCGCAGAGAAAACAGAAGTGGTGATCATCGCAGAGAGGAGCCTACTTCTTTGGCTCGGTTGCAGGCATGTCCATTAGCTATGGATTGTTTTCGATTCTTGTCATGTTTCAGATTTTGTGAGATGGTTGTACAAACCCGACCTCATCGTCAATTAGCACGTCTGTTTGTTCTTCATTTGCGGGGTGATCGGGTAAACCTTGTTGGGGTTGATTTCATTGTATCGCCTTTGACTATTGCTCAAGCCACCGGCATACCGAACATAGGCGAGAAATGGAGCAAGGGTAAGCAGTGAGAGAAATTTCACTATGAGCCATACATTAAAACTGGATATGTGGCTTACTTGAGCAGAGTTTTTCCATTCAGATTCCTTGAGAGATGAGTATGCACCGCTCATGAGGCTCATCATTCAGAATTTTAGTTGTGAGGGCAGGTATGCTCGTCTTTTCGCGTACCATATTCGTTTGCTGATGCACATCACAAGGGTACGTATGATGAATATTCCGTATTTCATACACCGCAACATAGAGAGGATGGTGACATTTGTGCAGAAGAAGACGAGCCCAGTGCAGCAGTACAGGAGTATATCCCATTTCACTTTGATCAAAATCTTGGTGTTACATCAGTTGGCGGAGCAGGGCATCACTTGGGAGGATTTCATTTCTAGAGACTTTTTCGTAGTGCTACAGCAAATTTCGAGGCAGCTTTTTATGATGCAGGAGAGCCTCACACCAGCCGGACATGCTCGAGGTTGGGCATATCATTACTCCTTTGGTTCGTACATATCAGCGAGGCCACAGTGGCCTTATTTGCAGCGACACGGGCTGTATCATCTCCACGTGAGGTGGAAGGGGTCCCGCCGACTCATCGACACGGCGAGTATTATCTCCACGGATGTGGAAAGGGTCTCGTTTTCTCCTCCAGTGCACAGGTACAGGACAGGGGTAAGAGGCCCATGCATGATGAGGGCCCATCAGGAGGCCGGGACACAGTTTTGATAGTCATTGATGTTGATGCAGGCTCTCCCAGCTCGAAACTGAGGGAAGTCATCCAGGAGCAAAGGGCCGAGAATGACCAGCTGAAAGACCAATTGCAGAAGGCTCAATGGGTGATTAACTATTTGGAGCAGCGCAACAAACAGCTTGAGGATGAGCTCACATTTTATGAGGTGCGCCAAATCCGTGAGGACAAAGAAGGAATCGAAAGAGGCCCTATGACATGACACCAAACTCGGACAGAGATATCAGACACACGGTGAATATACATCCGGAGAAGCCGTTGGCGAAGGCCAATCGAGACAAAGACATAAGCCGCCACATGAAAGGCCATTACCGGGCTCGGCATGCATGCTCGTTAAAGCGAGAATGAGGATCATGAAGAGGAGGTTGCGCAAGGCACTTCGATTTCGCTGGAAAAGGCCTAATCCACTCGGATTTGGCCGAGGGCTTCATTTAATGGGCAAGACACAGACATGATGGAGGACCTCCGCCTCCGAATTTGGGCAAATTCGGAGAAAATTTTGTCATTTTCAAATTTTTATTCAAAAGGTTTTCGTTACCACGTGGGTCGCGCGCTCATGCGCTCGCATTTTTTTTGAGACACTTGCTGGAGGAAATTTTTACATTTTTGGATTTTTTATGATTATTTATGCATCCTCAGAAGTCAACTTAGCATTTCATCAAAATCTGGATGGTCAAAAAGCTCAAAAACACCATGAAAACCACCTTGCTGCCACCTTTTGCACCAGCAGGGAGTACCTCTGGGAGAATGAGGTTTTGGAGGGTCAAATCAACTCCACATTCAGAAATTCCACTTGGTTTGGAAAGTAGACATCCATGGCTTTCCAACGAGCTATCATGAGCTCAATTTGGATGCCGGGAACTACCTCAAATTCAGCCTGGAACATGAGCGACCACGCAACAGAGCGACCCACCTAGAGATTTTTCTCTCGGTTTTCGGCACGCTCAGATTTTCGCCTAGTATGGACCAGTTTTGCTTGTGGATGGAATTTTTGGGGTTTTATGATGTAAATTTATGTTTGGCATGTAACTTTGGCTTGTTTTTATCTATTCTAGAAGATTCACTCTCAAAAGGGTAAAAATCATGTAAATGGATCAGTTCCCACTCTTGAAAGCTGTTACCGCCTAGATTGTAGTTCCATGATTAGAATTGGTTGAAACTGATCCCCGAAGAGGGATTCGGACCCTCAGAGGTGGGGAAAGGTGTTAGAGTGCTCTATATATTGTAATTTCTCAATCCCTTTGGGTTGGACTCTCGGGATACTTTTGACACCATTTGCATACTTTTCATATTTTTGCCAAGGAAAGATCGTGGGTTTTGCGGCACTTGTTGGGATCCTTGTGGTGTTCTGTTCTTGATGATGTTTCTCCTTTGTTTACCGTAAGTTTCTTCATGTTTAATGTTGCCATCCTTTCATTATGCTTCTGAACTAAATTGAATGAGTGAAATAAGGTTGAATCCATTGTTTACAGTGCTTAGCCTTTGAATTCAGTTAGTTCTATATGTTTTCAGCTGTTTGGAGAGGATCCAAGTTCTTCTTTGCCCTCTTCAGCTCCTCGTCGTTCTAATCTATCCATATATCCAATTTAAAGCATCAAGATCATCACCTACCTCGCCCCAGCTTGAACTCTGCAAAGGTCTGACCTTATCCCCGGACCCAAAATTTTGTTTTCCCATTTCTCCAGCAAAAAACCCAAAAACCAAAAATCAAACATACCTATCTCTTTACTAGCCTAAGATCAGTTCTTATTGTAAGTCATCTCGCATCCTATTGCTTATTTTCTCGAGATTGACGGAGAGAGCCCTCTCCTGTCCTCGTAGGGCTAGCTACGAGGCTGAGCGGGGTTTGATGTAGCCTCGAGTTTTACTTCATTTCAGCCTGAGGTAGATTTGAGTGCTAACATAGTGG
Source organism: Pinus albicaulis (assembly GCA_034641835.2). Classification (NCBI taxonomy): domain Eukaryota; kingdom Viridiplantae; phylum Streptophyta; class Pinopsida; order Pinales; family Pinaceae; genus Pinus; species Pinus albicaulis. Next base: position 1,483,186,560 of record CM076582.1, read on the forward strand.
CGACCATACTGGGGAAGAAAATGGTTTGCTTGTTACTGTCATTTGCTATAGACGGAGTCTGAAGTCACGCCAGGTAGCCTTCGAACTGCACATTGCTCTGCGAGTGCATAGTAGATAAAAGCTGCTTCAGTCGATCTCCGGTTTAGCTTGTGAATGTGTCCTTTGATTTGTAAATTGCCCCAGTACATGTATCAAGTTCAGATCTGATCGTTGATGGTGAACAACGGTCAGACATCGCAAGGCTGAAATCATTCACCTGGTGACTTCATTCACTGAACAAATCCAGAAATCGATGCTTCATGGTGACTTCACTGCAGGGAGATCAGTAGCTGTGAGATTTTCAAGATGGACCGAATCACAAGAAGATGCGCTCCCATGAGCCGAGATCACATTCCAGGTTTTCCGAATAAGATGCCCAAGGTAGATTGGTCGAGGAATCTGCCTACGTTTAACGATGATGGTAAGAAAGATGCTGCTTTACATCTGATTAGATTTCACATGCATATTCGCAAGTTGAAGGTGGCTTTTCCTGAAGATTGTTTGATGAAGATATTCCTAGCCACTCTCGAAGGTGAAGCCCAATCTTGGTATGAAAATTTTCCGCTGGCCTGTATATATTGTTTGGAGGATTTTCATGCTATGTTCATTGAAAGATATCAAGTATCTTATCCATCATTAAATTTAGTTCATGACTGTTGCAAACATGCTTATTCTTTTATTGAAAGCCTGGAGAGATATTATGAAGATGATAATTTCATGAATGATGAAATCATGGAGGCTCTATATGAGAATCCATTTCAGCAACATGAAGAGAACCTAAAGGATACCTATCAAGGTGCTCAGGAGACTTTGCAGCAGGTTGATGGCCATATGGCTGGAAATGATGAAAGGCAGAATGTCATTTCAGATCTGCCCACGGAAGGCAGCAGCATGCAAGTAAGTCCAGTTCCAATTGCAGATTGTGATAATGTCCAGAATGCTACTTCAGATTCAGATTCAGATCAGGATGACCAAGCATATCTTGTGCTAAAGCCCATCAAGGAGAACTCTGCTGTTGAAATCATCTGGGATGCAGAAGACACAGTAATGGATCCAAATGTTCTCAGTCATACTGTCAGCCCATCATTAGAACACAACCTTCATGAAGAAGCAATCCAGTCAGTTCATGAAAGTCAAAATGAGACCTTTGTGCAAGTAAGTGGTAAATCTCCTTTCAATAACTCAGTAAGAAATGATAGTTTGAATGCCCTGTCATATGAAGACAATCACTCTTTGAGCCGAAGAAAACAAAGGGCATTATCTCCTCTGTCTGAAGATGAGATAGATCAGCTATTGAAAGGTCATGTTCCAGCTCAAGTTAACGCATATCTGCAGTGCACACATAGTCAGGAAAGTGTTGATGAAACTTCTTCCTCTTTTGAAAAAGATGATTGTTTTGTAATCAGTTGTGTAGATCAGCAAACAGATAATTTTTTCCTTCACAAAGATGATAAGGCTGTCATGTTTGATAACCTTGAAGATTGTTTTTTGTTTAAGAATGACCTAGATCATGAAATTGAAGAGTATATGCCAGAATTGCTCATGGTCAAGGAACCTATAGCTAACACTCAGATGGCAGATTTGTGCATTTCTATCCCTCAGAAATCAATTTTCCTTTCAGATCAGAATGAAGTGGATACTAGTATTTTTGCAGCTAGATCTCCAGATAAGCCAGTTCTTCAAGATTTTCAAGACCCCTTCAGCATTCTTCTGCAAACATTAGAAAGGATAAATATTGCTTGGTTCCTTATCATAAGATTTGGTTTTAGTGGTTATTTTGAGTTGCCTACAGGTTCATCAGTCCGCCTGCTCAGGGAGAATAAGAGCAGAAATTTGGGGTGTAGCCATCTGCTGGATTGGTTACATTGGAAGGCTCACTACACATGATTGTATATATCACATTAGTATTGCAGGTGGTTGTCATCATGATTCCAAATCTTGATGGACTGCTGCCTTTTTCCAAAAAGCTTCGTAAAGTCTTGTTTTAAATCAGTCATGAGTCATTTGTGTTTGGTCTGTTGAGTCAGTTTTTTCAAGATTATTTCAGTTTGCCATCGAGTCGGTTTGAGTCAAGTTTTCAGTCAAGTTTTCATTCAATAAAATTGTCCAAAGTTTGTCTTGTCAGTTGAAATAATGATTCCATCGCCCAATGGATGAGAGGCACTGTCTGACTCCCCCAGAGATCTGCCGTTCTTGGCATCTCCATGGAGCCACCATCCCCATTGGAGCCAATGTTAGAGTCGGCCCTGCAGCCCTCCGTCATTGATCATTTCGTCTTTTGCATATTCATTATTAGGTGTCTCGCTTGTTCCACTTCGTTGCATTTCACTAGGATCATGCCATGAACTGACGTGGGGGTCTGTCGTCTTTTGTTTCCTCATATTATACCTGCAGCGCTATTTTAAAAATTTTCTTCAAAAAAATTATTCATAGTTATTGTCATGATATATGAGGTCATTAAAATTGTCAATAAGTGTTCTAGGTCTTGGTGTCTAGGGTTTTTGAGTCATTTATATACTAGTCATAAAGCCTGCAAGGTGAGGAAAGTCCAGCACTTGTGATTTTTATTTTATTATCATCAGCATTTTAAAAAAAATATATATATTTCTAGTCCAAAACTCTGTTTTGGAACTAGAAATTTGTCATTATCATTTTGTAATAAATTGTAATTGTTCCGCCATGAAGACATTGTCAAAAGCAGACCCCTGGTCTTTTCTCTAGCCAAGATAGTCATATCCCTGCAAGAAGACAATAAAATCATTAGTATCGACCTCAAAAAAGCCAAAGGAAGTTTGTATTTGAAAAAGCCAAAGTGAAAATTACAAAAACATTTGTAATATGGGTTTTGAAATTAGATTTGAAATAAAATCTGATTGTGAAGATATTTGTGAGATGTATAAAGCCAAGCAAGTTTATTTGAACCAAATTCATACCTCCCAAATCGTATTTGCAAAGTTGAAGGCCGATTTCAGACTTTGGAAGGGCGTAGACAGAGTTTTAGGGCTGCGCGACCCAAGTTGAGGGAGAGCGACCCACCTGGGCTGCGCGACCCACGCAGACTCAGTTCAGCACTGTGGGTTTGCAGGTGTGCGACCCACCTGGGCTGCTCGACCCAAACAGAGCCTGCGCGACCCACGCAGACACAGAGTTTTGGAATTTGGTTTGAGCGCCCAGATTGGCTCGGAATCGACTCCAGTTGCCTTCAAAACAGGTTTTCATCAATCACTTGGGGTTTTCAAACATATTTGTGTCATCATGGGTGGTTTCTAATATGCAAATGAAGGATTTAAAACCCCACTGTTATAAGATTATTGTTTTCAGGGTTTGAAATGAAAATGAATGATGTAAAGAGTGTGTTGGTTATCTTAAACAGTGATATGGCCAGCCTTCTATATAACATCAAAATCAATTTGTTATCGTACCCATAATACCACTGCTACCATTGTTAGTGTTATGCCATGTTTAAACCTTTTGAGTCACATTCCTCATGTTTGTAATGAGTCACATTGCCCAATGTTAGCATATGCTCATGTCGTTGTTTCGAATGGCCCATTGAAACCTTTATGCTCATAACTCATAGACAAACATATCACTGTTAATACCATGCTCTCCTTTAACTAAATGTGTCCAAACTTTTGAAGGTTGCTTGCTCCTATTTGGTAAAAATTTCATTTGCATTCAAAACAGAGATGGTGCCTTTTCAGTCCATTTGAAGCAGAGATTTTATCCATAATTTGATTCCTTGATGGTGTTTTGCGGTGGGATATTGGTTGAGTGTTAAACATACATCCTAATTTTGCTTTCACTGCATTCATATCAGCATACATATTGCCAAAAGTTTAATCAGAGATATGTCAGAGACAGAGTCAGAATATGAGCCAGGGTCAGGCAGTGATTCAGTGGCTGAAGGTAATGTGCCACGGAGTTCCCGCAGAGAAAATAGGAGTGGTGATCATCGCAGAGAGGAGCCTACTTCTTTGGCTCGGTTGCAGGCATGTCCATTAGCTATGGATTTTTTTCGGTTCTTGTCATGTTTCAGGTTTTGTGAGATGGTTGTACAAACCCGACCTCATCGTGAATTAGCACGTCTGTTTGTTCTTCATTTGCGGGGTGATCGGGTAAACCTTGCTGGGGTTGATTTCATTGTATCGCCTTTGACTATTGCTCAAGCCACTGGCATACCGAACAGAGGCGAGGAGGGGATGGAGCAGGTGTGCAAGTGAGAAATTTCACTATGAGCTCACACATTAAAACTGCATATGTGGCTTACTTGGTGAAGTTTTCATTCGTATTCTTGAGAGATGAAAGGCATCACTGGTGAGGCCCACTATTCAAAGATTTTAGTCAGAGGGCAGTATGCTCGTTTTTTCTCATACCATACATACCATGTTCGTTTGCTGATGCACTTCACAAGGGTGCGTATGATGAATATTTCGTATTTCATACACCGCAACATAGAGAGGATGGTGACATTTGTGCAGAAGAAGACGATCCCAGTGCAGCAGTACAGGAGTATATATCATTTCGCTTTGATCAAAATCTTGGTGTCACATCAGTTGGCAGAGCAGGGCATCACTTGGGAGGATTTCATTTCTAGAGACTTTTTCAGAGTGCCACAACAGCCTCCCGAGGCAGTTTATGATGCAAGAGAGCCCTCACACTAGCCGGACATGTTTGAGGTTGGGCATATCATTACTCCTTTGGTTCAGACATATCAGCGAGGCCACAGGGCCTTATTTGCAGCGACACGGCGGGTACTATCTCCACGTGAGGTGGAAGGGGTCCTGCCGACTTCATCGACACGGCGAGTATTATCTCCACGTGATGTGGAAAGGGTCTCGTTTTCTTCTCCAGTGCAGGTACAGGTACAAGACAGGGGCAAGAGGCCCATGCATGATGAGGTCCCATCAGGAGGCCGGGACACCGATATGACAGTCATTGATGTTGATACGGGCTCTCCTAGCTCGAAGCTGAGGGAAGTCATCCAGGAGCAAAGGGCCGAGAATGACCAACTGAAAGACCAATTGCAGAAGGCTCAGTGGGTGATTAACTATTTGGAGCAGCGCAACAAACAGCTTGAGGATGAGCTCACATTTTATGAGGTGCGCCAAATCCGTGAGGACAAACAGTGGAATCGAAAGAGACCCGGTGACATGACACCGACTGACAGAGATACTGTACTCACGCGTGTGAATATCCATCTGGAGAAGTTGTTGGCGAAGGCCAATCGAGACAAAGACATGCTTCGCCACATGAAAGGCCATTATTGGGCTCGCATGCATGTTTGCAAAGCGAGAATGAGGATCATGAAGAGGAGGTTGCGCAAGGCACTTCGACGGCGGAAAAGGCCTAATCCACTTCGGATTTTGGCCGAGGCTTCATTGACTAGGCAAGACACATGATGGAGGACCTCCGCTCCGAATTTGGGCAAATTCGGAGAAAATTTTGTCATTTTCAAATTTTTGGTCTAAAAAACAGGTTTTGCAGCTACGTGGGTCGCGTGCTCATGCGCTCGCATTTTTTTGAGACACTTGCTGGAGGAGATTTTTACATTTTTGGATTTTTCATGGTTAATTATGCATCCTCTGAAGTCAACTTAGCATTTCAACAAAATCTGGATGGTCAAACAGCTCAAAAACACCATGAAAACCACCTTGCTGCCACCTTTTGCACCAGCAAGAAGTACCTCTGGGAGAATGAGGTTTTGGAGGGTCAAATCAACTCCAAATTCAGAAATTCCACTTGGGTTGGAAAGTAGACATCCAGGGCTTTCCAACGAGCTATCATGAGCTCAATTTTGATTCCGGGAGCTACCTCAAAATCAGCCTGGAACATGAGCGACCCACGCAGTTCAGGAGCGACCCACCTAGAGATTTTTTTGAGTTTTCAGCTGCCAGCTCAGTATTTCGCCTATTTTGGACCAGTTTTGCCTATGGATAGAATTCTTAGGTTTTTATGATGTAAATTCATGTTTGGCATGTAACTTTGGCTTGTTTTTATCTCTTCTAGAAGATTCACTCTCAAATGAGTAAAAAATCATGTAATGGATCAGTTTCCACTCTTTTAGAGGCAAGTTGTTAGCTGTCTAGATTGTAGTTCTATGATTAGAATTGGTTGAAACTGATCCCTGAAGAGGGAATTCGACCCCTAGAGGTGGGGAAAGGTGTTAGAGTGCTCTATATATTGTAATTTCTCAATCCTTTTCAGGGGTTGGAGAGGTTGGACTCTTGGGACACTTTTGATACTATTGTACATACTTTCCATATTTTGGCTAAGGAAAGATCAGGGGTTTTGCGGCACTTTTTGGGATCCTTGTGGTGTTCTGTTCTTGATGATGTTTCTCCTTTGTTTACTGTAAGTTTCTTCATGTTTAATGTATGCCATCATTTCATTATGCTTCTGAACTAAGTTGAATGAGTGATTAAGGTTGAATCCATTGTTTACAGTGCTTGGCCTTTGAATTCAGTTAGTTCTATATGTTTTCAGCTGTTTGGAGAGGATCCAAGTTCTCCTTTGCCCTCTTCAGCTCCTCGTCGGTCTAATCTATCCATATATCCAATTTAAAGCATCAAGATCATCACCTACCTCGCCCCAGCTTGAACTCTGCAAAGGTCTGACCTTATCCCCGGACCCAAAATTTTGTTTTCCCATTTCTCCAGCGAAAAACCCAAAAACCAAAAATCAAACATACCTATCTCTTTACTAGCCTAAGATCAGTTCTTATTGTAAGTCATCTCGCATCCTATTGCTTATTTTCTCGAGATTGACGGAGAGAGCCCTCTCCTGTCCTCGTAGGGCTAGCTACGAGGCTGAGCGTGGTTTGATGTAGCCTTGAGTTTTACTTCATTTCAGCCTGAGGTAGATTTGAGTGCTAACAGGAGTAATTGCAGTTTTGCACTCCTGCATATTAAATCTTTCTAAAACTTGATTCACATACTTTGCTTGAGATATAAAAATCCCTTTCTCACCTTTCTCTACTTCTATTCCCAAGAATTATCTTAATAAACCCATATCAGTCATTTCAAATTCATCTTTCATGACTGTTTTAAAATTCTCAACAAGGTAATCGTCATTACCTGTAAAAATTAGATCATCAACATATAAAACAACAATGAGCATCTTACCATATTTTTCTTTGATGTAGAGAGTGAGTTCTCCCTCACACTTTTCAAATCCATTCTCTAATAGATAGGAGTCTATCCTACTGTACCATGCTCTTGGTGCTTGCTTCAGCCCATAAAGAGCTTTCTTCAATCAGCACACTTTATGCTCTTGGCCTTTCTTCTCATATCCAAGAGGTTTTTCCACATATACCTCTTCCATTAAAACTCCATTTAAAAATGCAGACTTTACATCCATCTGATATACTTTCCATTTATTTTGTGCTGCTATGGACAACACTGCTCTTACTGTCTCCATTCTTGCAACTGGTGCAAAATTTTCTTCATAATTAATCCCTTGCTTCTGCTTGTATCCTTTGACAACAAGTCTGACCTTGTATTTTTCTATTTTTCCCTCAGCATTGCTTTTGGTCTTATAGACCCATTTTACACCAATAACTTCTTTACCTTCTGGGAGATCAACCAACTCCCATGTTTTGTTCTTCTCTATGGCATTAATTTCATCATCCATAGCTTCTATCCATTTTCTATATCTAATTGCATCTTCAAAATGAATTGGATCATCAACCTGACAATACAAAGCAAATAAGGAATTCATACCTTCATTTGCCGCTCCTTGCTCATAGATTTCTCTAATGCTTCTGAACTTTGTTCCTCTTTCACTTGGTGTAGACGTGCTTGATGAAGCACTCAATTATGCTCCGTGTGGTGTACTTGGTGGACCACTCATGCTTCTTCTCAAGGGTGCTCTTGCTGCCACTTGAGGCGTCCCTTGTTGTCCTTGCATTTGAGGAGGTTGTGCTACTGATGGGTTGTTAATGTCAACCACATCTCCCTCATATTCATCATGAGATAATTAGCTCTTAACATTGATTGTTTTCTCAATGCTTCCATCCCATGCTTCCTCTTCAATAAATTGCACATCTCTGCTTATCACAAACTTCTTTGTGGATGGGTTATACAATCTGTATCCTTTGGAATCTTCACAATATCCAAGGAAAATGCACTTCTCCCTCTTACTATCCAACTTCTTCCTCAACTTGTCAGGTATGTGTGCATATGCCACACATCCAAAAACTCTCATGTGGGCGACTCCCTATTTTCTACCACTCCATGCTTCTTCTGGAACTTTTTTCATCACAGCTTTTGTGGGGCATCTATTTAAAATATACACAACACAGTTTGCTGCTTCTGCCCAATATTCATTCGGCAAGTGTTTTGCCTTTAGCATACTTCTCACCATTTCCATTATGGTCCGATTCTTCCTTTCAGCCACGCCATTCTATTGCATTGTGTACCTTGTGCTAAATTTCTTGTGTATGCCATTCTCTCTGAAAAAACGCAAAAATTATTTTGATATATATTCTCCTCCTCTATCAGTTCTGAGAACTTTAATGTGCAGTCCGCTCTGTTTCTCTACAAGAGCTTTAAAATGGAATTTTTTTTGAAAGACTTCACTCTTATATTTCAGAAAATAAACCCACACTTTTCTTGTGAAATCATCTATGAAGGTCAGCATGTAATTGCTGCCTGAAATTGATGCTGTCTGCATCGGCCCACATAAATCTGAGTGAATGATTTCTAAGGGTGCTTTTGCCCTTACGCTTTTCCCTGATGGAAAATTTTCTCTGTGTTGATTTCCCAAGATGCAGCCTTCACATAGGCTGTCAGGCTTCTCAATCAATGGCAAACCTCTTACCATTCATTTTATTTGCAGCAAATTTAATCCTCCGAAATTGAGATGTCCAAATCTCAGGTGCCATAACCAATTTTCGTCTTTCTCTTCCTTCTGAAAGGCTTCTTGTGTTACAGCTGTTATTCTCTTTCCTTTTCCCTTCACGTCAATGTTGAGCTTGAGCGGAAACATTCTATTGCTGGTCATTTGAATTTCAGCAATGATTTTCTTGCTTGGAGGTATATCTTTAATTGTGCACACATCATCTTTAAAAACTACATTGTAACCTTTTTCTATGAGCTTCCCAATGCTCAAAAGATTACACTTCAAACCTGGAACATAATACACATCAGGGACAAACTTCTGCTCCCCATTTCTTGCTCAAATACTTACTCTGTCTTTTCCTTTGACAGAGATCTTGGTATCAGTCCCTGTGGTTACTTCAGATTTAACATCTTCATCTAGATTGGAAAACATTGCTATGTTCCCAGTCATATGATTACTACATCCTGAATATAAGAAACAAACATCATCTTCTCTATCTTGTGCTACATTACAAGCTAACAACACATTACTTGGGTTCTTTTCCTCTTTTTCTACATTAGCATTATGCCTATTTTTCATGTCATTTTTCTTCTTTCTACACTCACTGGCATAGTGCCCATATTTCTTGAAATAATGACATTGGACATTGGATTTGTCACACCTCTGTCCATGAGCATGTTGGTGTTGATTTCCACCTTGCTGGCTATTGCATTGGTCGTGGCTCTGATTTTGACTGTCGCTCTTTCCATGTGAATGTGAAGAACTGTTCTTTCCACCTCTGTTCTGGCTTTTTCCTCTTCCTCTTCCTTTGCCTTGACCTCTTCCTCTTCCTAAAGGCATCTGGGTCTTGAAGGCGTGCTCTAGAGATGAGTGTTCATCTCTGCTCAATCTCTGTTCATGAGTTATGAGTGAGGCATGAAGTTCATCCACTGTGAACTGTGAGAGATCTTTGGTCTCTTCTATGGTGGTTACAATTACATCAAACTTTTAGGGTAAGCTTCTCAAAATTTTCTCCACAATCCTTCTTTCTTCAAGAGTTTCTCCATGGGATCTTATCTGATTTACAATCCCAATCACATGTGTAAAAAATGTGTCTACATTATCTGACTCTTTCATTCAAAGAGTTTCAAAATCTCTTATCAGCAATTGAAGTTTTGCTGTCTTAACTTTCTCCATACCTTGATAGGCTACTTTCAGAGTTTCCCATGCCTCCTTGGATCTCTTAGCTGCTGCTATCCTTGGAAACACACTCTCATTTACTACCCGATACAAATAGAAGAGGGCTTTAGCATCCTTCTTTCTATTGTTCTTCAACAAATCCTTCTCTTCTTGAGTTAAGGCATTAAAAGCATGCTCATCAGCTGGTTCAACAAAACCATCGTCCACAAACTCCCATAAGTCTTGTGAGACAAACATGGCTCTCATGGTAATGGCCCAATAATCATATTTTTTTCCATTAAATTGTGGAAGCTGAACATTTCCAATGTTCATTCTTGTACTTGGTCCAGCCATTGCTCTTAAAATGAACTCTGAACTTAAACAAACAGTCTTCCCTTCTCTCAAAGAAAAAAATCTTAAAAAAAAAAAACATCTCTGTTATCTTTGAGAAATACCTGAACTTTTGACTTCTGTTGGGCTTTCACACTGCTGGAGAAATCGCTTCAACAGGTCTTCTTCTTCTTCAGCTTCTTTGAAACCTTCAAAGAGCCTAACTGTGCTCTAATACCATGTTGGAATATTGAGAATTCCAAATGGAGAGAATAAGATCCTCTCCTCTAAACACAAAGAAATTAAAAATTTGACAAGAGACAGAGTTTTCACACTTAAAAAAAACTTCTATTTCTTTAAACGAAACTGTTACAAATTCTTCCTCTTAACAGAGGGATAGCCAAAACCCAGGACTGCTACACACGCAGTGCCCAAAATAACTCTCTGTTCATCAAAACAATACTCTATCTCTATGTAAAAACACACTGTTGTGTATTTCTTTTCTTTCGCGCTGCTGTGCGAACCAACCAAAACGATACAATACCCCTATACAGACTCGCGGGAATTTCCTTTTTATATGCCACACACAGATATATATATATAATAAAACATTACAAACTTTATATAAAACTTAATACAAAGAAATAAACGAAATTTCAAAGGAAAAACCTTTGCGGATCTTAAAAATATGAAATGCACGACGTAGGAGTGGGGACCACATCGCAGTCGGCAATTGGCTTTGACAGACAAACTTGCGATTTGTGCAATGTGCGATGTTGCGATTGCGATTGAATCACAGACGCGATGAACCATTTAACTCTGCTGCATAACTGGATTGGGTCTGACCTATGGTAAAGTGATCGGAGCATACAACGAAACCGCTCTGATTGAACTTTGCGATTGGAACACTTGTGATTCCACTAGAATATCGCCACGTGGTCAAGTGGACCCACGGGCCTCTGCTGCTATGGGGACGATTATAATATATGTTTCAATGTATTAAACGTTTCGCTTGCGGAACTCTCCCATATCAACAAGACACTCGTTTATGATCGATTTGCATTGCGATTTGCGATTGCAATTGGATCGCATCGCAGATCTTCACATCAACAAGACACTACTCCAAAAACTTGCGATTGCGATTGGAACTTAAGTGGTGGGGACCACTTGTCCCGTCAATTCAGAAACAAAAGGTCTTCCGCCTGTTTAAACAATATTTCATTCATTCTGGTTGTTGAGGACTTTAAAGCCCGAGTTGAATGTATTAATAAAACTGCTCCTCCGTAGTTCAGAACTACAGGAAATATTCATTCCTCTGGAACAAACGGCTACGCCCATCACCATATTAACTTCCTTTGTCATTTGTGGCTATGGTCCATCAAAAATTAAATTCACCTTACTGTTTTCTCCATTCCTCTTCATTACACGGTGCTGCGCACTCAACCTCTGCTGCTGCTGCCTTTGTGTATTCTTTTCTTCTACTCAAAGGCACGCAGATGACTTTAATATTTCAACATTATAACGTATAAACAATATGCATGCGAGATAATTGTTCTAAGCGTGATCTCTTCCGGTGAAAAAAAAACAACATCGTACCTTCTATAATGTACTAATGGATCCATGTTTTGGGAAAATAATTATTAATATCCATTGTGAGTCATATTTTTCATTTCAGGATATACCATAAACAAGGACTCCATCAGTTCAGTTAGGTGGTTCGTATGTTTTTCTTTTTAAAACTCATAATCCACTGTGAATGCCTGTCACTCTGGAAGGGCCATATATAAATAGATATAAGTTGTTAATCTGTCATTCTGTTACGATTGACCAACCACTATTGTTTACTTGTGCCTGATCCTCAACAAAATGCGAGAAGAATCTCTGTAATGTTCCGTACTTTCGGCTTCCTCGCTGCAGGGATTCTGTTTCATTGTGTTGTTTTCTTTTCAAAATTTTTACATATTTTATCAAGATGTTTGGTCCATTTTCATCCATTTAGATTCGGACATGAAATTTTTGTCCAGTCCACGAATGTTGTTATCAAATATGAATTTATGATTTCGTATGTGGTTGACTTATTAAAATAATAGAATATATAGTTATTATTTTAATCTTATGTTATTGGAAGTGACCGAGTGTGAATCTACCGTTCTATTTCTTAATTTTAGGTGCAAATTTGTCATAGATATCGACAATGTTCTATGTATAATTTTCAGCATGTACATGAAACCCTAAAATTATGATTGATACATTATCTCAAGATTAGTTGCAGATTTCCATAGAAACTCATCTATCTTGTTATATATATATATAGTTAGTGAAACTTCAATAAATTATAATAATCAGGGTTTTTACATTTTAGAGAAAAGTTTTAAATATCACTTGAGAGGGTATAGGTGCTAGGAAGATGAGACGAAAGGGAATTTATTTGTCAAGTGTGAAATATTTAATTAATTCAAATAATTTTTAAATTAAATGTAAATAGTAAAATGTTTAGCCATAATTTTAATTATAATTTGCAATGATAAAGGATAAGTGGTGAAATTTTATGCAACATTCTTTTGTATTTCCACTAACAATGTGGCTGAATTCTTCATGATGGAGAAAGGATTACAAGTAGTGGCGGTATTGGGAGTGAAAAATAAGTATAAAAGTGATTCAAAAATCACAATCAACATGTTGCAGAAAATCAACTAGTCTTCCCTGGAAAGAGTGGTTAAGAGTTGGTTGTTGGAACTTATTGGTGAACATATTCACTCTAGGCTCCCATCCTTTGAATATGTCATCATCAAGCATGTTTAATGGGAAGGTAATAAAGTAGTGGACAAATTGGCAAATTGGAGTAGTGAACATCAATTTCAGGACTGGCCCCACCTCCCCAAGATGCCACCCTTGAGGAAGTTAGAAGGATTGTGGCATCGGAAGAGGCCTCCCAAATGGGGGTGATTAACTAGGCAACTAATGTTCCCCAGGGAACGCGTGGGCATTCATGATGACTGTGTGGCCACAAGTGGGAGGGTCTCCCTCTCAGTATTCTCCCCACACCTTGTGTATGTGAAGGTATAATGGTACTTGTGAGAAACTTCATTCCGTCTTGGCTTTCGTGGGAGGTGGTGTTTGTTGGAGATTTATGGAGGGTGGCGAGGTCTGCTACAAGACATTATGCATTTGGTTGCGTTATGGAATTGGTAGTGTGAGCTGTAAGAGAGGAAGTAGTTGTTTCTGAGGGCATCCTGTCTCGGAGAGGTGGTGTCTTCACCACCGACGCCCCCTCCTCTAGTTACGGGTGTGTATTATCGTGAATTGCCATTTTTGTTTTCGTTTCAGAGGAAATGACCTATATTTCTTCTTCTCAGTGTTTTTTGTTGGTTTGGTTGGGGTTGGGCAACATCCCCTTCATGATAGAGGGAAAGTGGAGTCACAACCTTCAACGGTCCCTTCTCGAGCTCCTGTAAGGCTTGGTGATGTTTTTGGAGTGGGTTTACTGAATTCTGGGTGGTTTGATAGTGTAGGTTCTTTTTTGAAACCAGGACAGTGAATTTCTCATGGATGGGGTAAAATTGTTGATCTATGTGTATAATATGGCCTGATTGATGGTGGTCATGTAAGTAAGGATGTGTGTTTCTCCTCGGTGACAATCAAGGTCGGAAAATGTTCTCGTTGGTTCACCTTTGTTCATCTTTGTGGTGTCAGATTGATCATCATGCGTCTTGTTCCCCATTTGGGCCACTCCACCTCTCAAATTAAGCCCAATGTTGGTAGCTCGAGGCCCGGGTAGTGAGGCTCTCTCCTAGGTCGAATTGGCAACATACCATTAGGTCAAGGAAGAGTGGTAGCACCCCTCATTAGGTGGCTTCAGGCGGTCAAGGTGGCGGCAAGGCAGGGCACTCAGTTCAAGTGGGGTCTAAATCTCATGGTGGAAATAACTGGGGTGGCTTGGTGACTCATCGTGGGAATTGGACCCCACGACAACAACAACACGGTGGATCGGTTCATCACAGCGGTTCAAGGAGACATGGGATGGCATGTCATGTGGGGTGCAAGTAGAAATAAAATTATTGTTTTGAGCATTGTCGGGATCAGATACAATTTATGCTTGAACACTTGGAAACCTATGCAGGAGGAACATGCTGAGCTAATTGTTGCTTTGAACATAATGTATTATTTTCAGTGGGATGTACGGGGACGTGTAGTGGTCATCTAGCAAGGCCAGAACATGTTATTTGATAAAGTAGAGAAGTTGGAGGCTTGGATAGCCCATTTCGAAGAGCACACTCAATGCTCCTTTCGTCCTCTTCCTCCTCCAGGAACCAGTCTGGAAAACCCAACCTCCGTCACCTCCGATGAGTAGCATGGTTACAAGTGTTTTACTTGTTTTGTATGTTTACTGGTTCTTCTTGCCTCCTAAGTTGTGCATTGTGTCTCTTGTTTTTTTTTTTGGTTCATTATCATATTCTGACAACGACACTCAACAAACCTGTCAAGGTGAGAATACCTGGATTTTTATACTAATGTACTTCTTTTTGGAAGAATGAATATAATCTCCATTTAAAAAAAAAAAAAAAAAAACATTTTTTTATAAAATTTTGTTCATGGTGTAAAGCATATGTTGATAGGATTTTTTGTTAATTCACTATGCAATGAAAAAGCCATTGGCTCTAAGTTTTTTGAGCAAAAAATGCATGATTGATGTGATCCTTAAATGATTTTAACCATGGCTATTAAAACCATAGGCTAAGAGTTCTAATCTCAAGAGTCACATTAACTAACCAAAAAATTATTTATAATACTAAAATAAAATAGTACAAAATTTAAATAATTTATCTTCAAAAATAAGTATTTAATACTAAAAAAAACTAATTAATTTTCTAAATCTACTCTTTCAATTTTTCTGCCTATAAACATTATTAAAAATAATACTAATGAAAATATAAATAATATATGATTTAAAATTTATCATAAAATAAAAGAGATATATCATAATATTTATAGTTTTATTTTAAAATAAATTTAAGCTAATTTTTTTTCAATTATATGTTAATGAATTATCAATATCAATAAAAAAATTAGACTTAAACTTATATTTATATCTTAGTAAAAAATAATTTTAAAATATTTGAGAATTTTTATTTTAAAATAAAAAATAATAATATTAATTATTAATTATATTTATAAATAAAAAATACTAATAATAATATTATTATATATGTATAATAATTTTATCTTATTTCAAAAATTATATATATATATATATATATATATATATATATATATATATATATATATATATATATTATATATATATATATATATATATATATATATATGACCGATTTAAACATTGAATCTCATAAGTTATAAAATATTTAGTAATACCACATTCATTAGTAATATTTAGTAATATTTAGTAATATTGAGTTGCTTTAATGGAGAATAATTTTACACAATCATTTGATTATGATTGTTTTAATATTAATTAAGTTTTAATTATTATAAAATTAATATATTAGCAAGTTTAACATAATAACTTTTGTATCTTTAATCATTGAATTTTAACATATTGTAAATAAGCTAACTTATTAACACAAAATAAATGTTATAAATTAATCGATAATTGTTATGATTTTTTATAAATAATTATATAAATATGCTTATTGTTGAATACATAGTGAAACCTAATGATTAAAACCCTAGACACATAAAGTAAATACCCAATGACCCCTAACACTCTTAATCATACCAAGCACCTAAGGCAATAAACCAACCATTATTGCTTGATGCACTTATCCTAATCTCAAAAACACTAGCACATCCCTCTTATCATTTACTTAAAAGCCATCTTAGAACTTTTATCATATTGAATATTGATAATGATCACTATCCAACCATCAACATTATTTCCATTTTTTTTAACAATGCATAGTGACATTTGCTAATACTTTTAACAATCTTTAGTAATAGTAATTGACCATTGCAATTGTGAATAAATTTGGCTAATGATGAGCACTATTTTAAATAAAAATAAAAAAGTAAATAAATGGTGTACAATTGTGAATTTGATTGAAAAAAAATCAATCATTGATAAACATCTATTAAATTTAACTTAAAATGTTACCAAAATAAATTATTTAATTAATAATATCTAGAAATAATATTTTTACTATTTATTTTTTAATAATATTTTTATAACTTTTATTGATATATCTCTAGCTATTGTCTTTTTTAAATCAATATTTTCACTAATAAAATAATTTATAATAACATTTTTATTTACCTATAAAATTTTTAGAATAATTTTAAAAACATTTAAATCTATGTTAATTAATCTTCTACATAAACTAAATTCATTTATTTCTTATTTATGCTAAATTCATCTTATTTCATAATCTTATAAATATGTTTATAATTATTTAATTTCATATTGTACAAATTAAGTTTTTTATTTCATACTGATACAAAATATTTTAATAACAAAATGAAAGATATCATTCACATTTAAAAAAAAAGAAAAATTATAATGAAATCTAGTATCTATGGAAAAAATGATAGAAAAATACATTAAATAAATATATAGTTAAAATGGCAAATAAGTTATCTAATGCCGAAGATGTGATGGCTACAGTGCCTCCTAAATTCTTGTATATTCCTCAATGGAATGGAGGTAGGTGTAGCAAACAACGATGGGTTGCTACCTATCGGTCAATGCATATTGTAAAGGACTCCCAAGAGCATACTCTTTGATGTAGATGTATCATGTTTGCGCTGAAAATATCACCTAATCTGAGGAGTTTCGACAATTTAAGCACAGTCTACTATGTTCAATATGGGTTTGGAGAAATGATAATGAATAGGTTATTGACCTTTCTCAATGCAATTTTGTATTCTACAAAGTATCATTTCGTTATAGCTTTATTTAATTGATTCCAAGTGAAGGTCCACCAAAAAATTTGAGGATTAAAAATGTTATAACACATTTTAATCTGAAAAACGTAATCCGTGTATTATTTAATTTCGACGATTAAAACTTTTATAATTTGTCATGCGTTTGCGAAGGATCAAACAATCTGATAAATTGGTAATCAAACAAAATTAAGAAATCAGTGCATCCAGCGCAGGGTGCACATTAGGAAATAAGTTCGACCTAATTCATGTGATTTCAACTATTCGTATCATATTATATCGTTCTGTTTCCCACTTCAGAGTTGTTGGGTATTATATGTTTTAGAGAAACATACGTGCTTCTTTCACCATGGTAGTTTGGCCTTGGGATTGGCGAATATGTTTCAACAACAGCGACATTATTCAACTTTTGCATATTAGAATGCACATGGAGGTAGTTGAGTCACGTCATCCATTAATGGCTTCCATCCGATCCGATCATGGTTTCTTGGAACGCCACCTTTATTTTACCCACCGATGAATGAAGGTGAGGGTGCAAGCGTATGTTTTTTTTTTTTAAAACTCATAACCCACTGTGAACGTCTGTGAGCCATATATAAATAGATATCAGTTATTAAGATCTATGAAAGGAACCCAAAGCTGTGAAACATCATAATAATAATATAATGTTCATGCCTGCAGTTGACTGACATCATCCATTAAAGGCTGCCAACAGATAGAGGGGACGCAAAGTCTATTACAATAGAATGAATGAAGGTAAGAGTGGACGCGGATTCGATGTTCTTTATCTGCCATTCTATTATGATTGACCACGCAGTGTTGTTTGTTTGTGCCTCATTCTGAACAAACTGCGAGAAGAATCTCTGGATTGGTCCGTGCCGTCCGCTTCCTCGCTGCAGGGATTCTGTTTCGTTGTTTTGTTTGCTTTGGTCCATTTTGAACCATTTAGATTTGTACACGAAAGATTTGCCGTGGGGAATGTCGTTATCGAAGATGGATTTATGATTTCGTATGTGGTTGACTTATTAAATTAATACAATACATAGTTTTTACTTTAATCTTATTTTATTGGTAGTGACGGAGTGTGAATCTACCGTTCTATTTCTTAATCTCAGCTCCAAATCTGCAATAGATACCATTATCTCGAGTTTAGTGCACATCGACATTGCTCTATGTATAATTTTCATCATGTACACGAAACACTAACCCTAAAATTTTGAATGTCACGATGTAGATTTGCACAAGAAACTAATGTATCTGGTTATATATACATATGTATGTATGAGAAACTGATATATATATGAATAAGAAACTTATATATATATATATGAATAAGAAACTTCAGTGAATTATATTAAGCGATTTTTATTTTATTTTTTATAAAAAAGTTATCATATCCTAGCAGAAGGTATAGGTGCTAGGAAACTGAGAGGAAAGGAAAATTGTTTAATATATATATATATATATATATATATATATATATATATATAATTTAAAAAATAAAAATAGAGATAAAAAAATTAAAAAATATATAAAATTAATTAAAATATATTATGATTTTATAAAATTGTGTTCACATATGTAGACTTTCTTTATGGTGATAGGGTTTTTTTGGTTGATGCACTATGCAATTAAAAAGTCGTTTTAAATTTTGTGTCAAAAAATGCAGCCATGCCAAAGGTTTGTATTGCCATGCTTCGGGGTTGATTTTGAATTATAATACTTAAACCATAAGTTAAGTGTGCAAGTAAGTTTAAAATTAGCATTATGTTTCATAAAAAAATATTTTATAAATATTAAATAAAATAATATAGAATTTAGATAAATTAATTATTTTTTTATAAATATTAAATAAAATAATATAGAATTTAGATAAATTAATTATATTATAGTAAAGAAATTAATTTATTTTTTAAAATGATTTTTTCAAATTTTTTATTTATAAAAATTATTAAATATAATATTAATAAAATATAAACATTATTAAATATAAAATTAATAGAACATTTTTAAATATGAAAAAATATAAATTTTCAAAATATAATAAAAATATAAATATAAATAATATACAATTGAAAATTATTTATTTGAAAATATAAATATTTTAAATATAATAATAATAAAATAAAAATAATATATAATTGAAAATCATTTATCTCAAAATAAAAAGTATCTTTTATTGTAATATTTATAATCTTATTTTAAAATAAATTTAAGCTTACCTTTTTTTATTTATATGTTAATGAATTCATCTTGTCTTTAAAAAAAAAAAAATTAGACTTCAACTTATATTTCAATATTATTTAATATCTAAATGTATTATAAAATTTATTTGATATTTTTTATTTTTAAATTGAAATAATAATAATTATTAACTAATATCATTAAAATGAGGTATAAAACTTTTATTAAAAAAAAATATCACTAAAATTACAATATATTTTTATTAAATATTTTTCTTAAAGTATGATATCTTATATTTAATTTTTTTTACAAAATATTTAATATTTTTTTTTGGGCTTAATGAAAGAGAAATGTGAATATTGAATATTATGGGTTATACAATACTGCAAGACAAGGCAATACCCAATTGAGTTTCTCCAATAAGAATTTGTTTTTTAAAAGATATTTTTTTTCTCAATTAGAATAATGTTACACAATTATTTCATTATGATTATTTTAATGTTATTTAAATTTTAATCATTATAACATTAATGTATTATTAGGCTTAATTTAGTAACTTTTTTATCCATAATCATTGAATCTAAATATTTTCTAAACTCTAATAATCTAACCTATTAATAAAAATTAAATATTAATATAATTCATGATATATAGTAACCATTATAAGTTAACCCATAATCATTATGATTCTTGACAAATAACAATACAAAATATGCTTATTGCTGGATAAAAGTGACATCCAACCTTTAAAACCCTAAATACACAATGACCTTGAACATACCAACCAAGCACCTAAAGCAATAACTCACTCATGAACATACCAACCAAACACCTAAGACAATAACCCAACCACTAGTGCTTTAAGCACTTATCCTAATTTCAAAAACTGAGTAATATCTAACTTATCTTTGCATTCCTCTTGCACATTCCTCTTATCATTTACCTAAAAGCCATTTTACAAATCTTAATCATGGGAATATAGATAATGATCACTATCTAACCATCATTTTTATTTATATTTTTTTTAACAATGGACACTCACACTTGCTAATACTTTTAACAATTTTTCTTAATACTAATTTACCATTATCAATGTGAAGAAAAATAGTATGGAGTAATGATATTCAGTATTAGAAAAAAAACAGTAAAGTATGGATTATGGTTGTGAATTTTATTGAAAATTTTTCAATAATTAATAGTCATATATTAATTGTCACTTAAAATTTTACCAAAATAAATTATTTAATAATATAAGAATTTATTTTTTATTTATTTTTTAATAATATTTTTATAATCATTATTGATGTAGCTCGAGCCATAGTCCTTTTTACATTGAATAATAATAAAATAATTTGTAATAACATCTTTGTTTACTTATAATATTTTTACGTCGTAAGACATTCTTGTTTGAAAACAACTTTCCTAGGTGCCACTGTGTTTATGTCTGAGCCATTTGATCAAATGTTAGACTATTGAAATGTTTTAGGCCATTAGATCCACAAGTAAATAGTTTTATATATGTTTTTTATAATGTTAATTTTTTTTAATAAGTATTTGGGTTTTGGTGACTTTTAAGTTAGAATGATGTTGTTAAAAATTTGTTAGATTTATATAAAATTTATATCATAAAATTAAACTACACAAACCAATTAATTTAATTTACATGGATAAAAAACAAATAACTATTTATATATTTAAGTATTACATTTTTGTTCCAAATAAAATAATATTAAACTATAAAAACAGCCCATGGTATTTACCCATGGTATTCATGTGGAATGTAGTTTATTTAAAGGGAGAAATTAAGATAGTCAAGATCAACCTCAACTTTGGATCTACCAAGGGCCAAGAGAGATCAAATGTCTTGATATACAAACCTCTTTTAGAGTGAAAAGAGAATTGATCCATCTCATAAATAATATAGATCTAAACTAATTATTTAATAAAATTATTTTTAAATGTTTATAACCATTATTCTTTTAAAATTTTACTTAATAAAATGCATCTAAATTTTCATACATCCAAATATACATAGTTTTTCATGTTCTATATTATTTTTGTTAAAACTATTTTATTATTCCAAAAATACATGGCTTTTTTTGTTATATATTATCTATGTTACAATTGTTTTATTATTCATAAGTAGTATTTCTTAATATATAAAAAATTAAATTAATAATGAAAAATTTTAAACCTTTAATTACTTAATTGTAATAGTTTGTAACTACATACATACTCTTTGTGAATTTTTTTGTTAATGAATATCAAATTTCTTCCCTTAAAAAAAACTATATACATATCTTTAATTACCTAATTGTAGCTAAAAAATATTACATGTTTTTTACTTTATAATCATAAACAATTTTCATATTATATGATGTCAAACTTACTCAACTTTTTATTCTCAAATTTTAAACAATGTTTTTCACTACATAATTTTAGCTTTTATAATTTTTTTATTTTTCAATTCCAAACAAAACTTACAAAAGAAAAAACCCACTCAGTCCTTAGTGTAGAATATAGTTTTACAAAATTGACACTATGTGATTAACAATAGAGTAAGTTGAGACAACCCTAAGTGGTTTTTTGTACAAGTTTTATCATAACCTTTCCTTCCAATGGCTAGGGATTTCACAATTTATTAGTTTATAACTTGATCCACAAACAAAGAAACTAGCTAGGGATGTCACAAGTTGTCATTCGCACAATGATGTATTGACGTTCTTAGTTGAAATGGATCTTATTATATGCACAGTGATGTATTGACGTTCTCAGTAGAAATGGATCCTATTAGATGGATGGTGGCCAGAGACACTAAAAATTTCAAAATAGATATATGTTATGATATTCATATTGTCTACAAACCATTCAAATTTTCCATCTTATACAACTATTTCTAACAATAACCGCTTAATTTACTCTCCATTTTTTGAAACCCCCACCCATGCTCGGGAGATCACAGTGTAAAATCAAATGTTCTTATGGATTTTTTAAAGGGTTCATAAACAAAACATACAATGAGAAAGTCAATATTTTGGTATAATAACTAATTTTTGGATCATTCTGACAAACAAAACATCACATTATCTCAAATAATATATCTACTGTTATAAGGATCTGAGATGATAACAAATTTTTGAATCATGATAACTAGGTGACAACCAAAACTAAGTTGTAGCCACAAGCAAAAAATCACAACAACTCACATAACATATCCAAATTTGCAATGAACCCCATACATAGTGATGGACCTCATCGGAATTTTAGTGCAAATAGAACACCAACCTAAAAATTCTATACAATTGATCAATTTATAATAACCTTAGATTTCTAGATTAGATGTCGAGGTTGATGGTACAATAATTGAGGACGCTTCTTAAAGTGTAAGGGAAATTAGATACTATATACTTCCACCAAAGCTATAAAAGTGAGACTTGTAGATTATAGTTTTGCCTAGAAACATACATATGGTGCTAGAATTTTACGATTGGGTAAAATTTTGATGGGAAAGTCTGTTGGAATGGCAAGAAATGTTAGTGTTCAGCTACTATTGCGGTAGAGAGTGGGTAAATTTTTGATGAGAAAATTTGTTGAAATGGAAAGAAATTTTAGGGTTCTGCTACTATTGTGGTAGAGAGTGGTTGTTGTGCTTAGGTTTCTGCTACTGTTGTAGTTGAGAGTGGGTATTATGCTTCTAACTGTTGGAAGAGTGGAGCTAACTGTACATGTGACTCTTGCAATTGTAAATTATTAATTAATAATATATGTGATAGAGATTGGATAGCTATGGATGGATACGTTATATTAGGTGTTAAATGGAAAGGTCCTACGGATATAAAATACAAAGTTTTCTAATAAGCCATGACTCAATTCCTATGCGTCAGAACTGTTGTAAATATCGATGTGTTTGTTTACTATTTGTGCAGTGATTTTCCAAATAAAATTGCATTATAAAAGTTTGTATAATGTGTTTTCAAGCACATCACTTTCTACATAGCTTTAGTGAAAACGCTTGTGAGGCCCACCAGGTGCAACATGAAATGATGTGAAGCCTAAGATTTAAGAACGAAGCACATGAGTTGGCATCTCATTTAGGTTTTTATGTCACAATGGAATTCATTGGAGTGAGACCAGTTTTCAGAGTAACCAAGTGAGTGGCCCACGGGGTTTGTTTTTGTTTTACAAGTCAATGAAAATTCTCCATTTTATTTTATTCCATAAATTGTTTTTAATCAAAAAATTATATTTGTTATCATTCATCTCTATTCACAAATTTATAAATTCTATAAAATATAAATTTATAATTTACATAGTTATAATTTCATGTAATATTTGATAGAATTTTTGAGGGAATTGTGTAGATATACTATAATATTTTGATCAAGGGAGACAATTCAATATTTAAAAAGAGCACATTTTTTATTAAATATTTGCTATTGGAACTTGGAATTTGATTAAGTGATCTCTCTTTACATTATTACTTTTAATGACATTTTGTTTACTAAATTTGATATTCAATGATCTCATATATATCTCACGATTGAATTTATGCCTTACGATGTTTCCTTTGAAACATGTGGTGCAATTTCTAGTCAAAATTATTTTAAAAATATTTAAATATATCTTAATAAACTTTTTTTAATGTTATTTATGCTAAATTTATCTTAATTATAACCTTATAGATATCTTAATAATTATTTAATTTCATACCATACAAATTGATTTTAATCTCATACCGATACAAACTACCTTAGTAACCAAATGAAGGATATCGTTGACATTTAAAAAAACATAAAATTATAATGAAAAAACTAGTACCTATTGACAAAATAATAGAAAAAGACATTAAATAAATATAAAGTTAACATGGCAATAACTTATCTAATGCAGAAGATATGATGCCTACATTGCTTCCTAAATTATTTCATATTCCTCAACGGAGAGGGAGGTAGGTGTAGCAAACAACGATTGGTTTATGCATACCGGTCAATGCATATTGTGCTAGGTGTTGCAAATATCGGTGGTAAAGGACTCCCAAGAGCATAAATCTTTGATGTAAATGTATCATGCTTGCGCTAGAAATATCGGCCAATCTGAAAAGTTTCGAGAATTTAAGCACGGTATACTATGTTAAATATGGGTTTGGAGAAATGTCAATGAATATGTTATCTCTTATTGACATTTCTCAATTCAAGTTATCGACCTTTCTCAATGCAAGTTTGTATTCTACCAAGTATTATTTCATTATAGCTTTATTTAATTGATTACCCGGAAGGTCCACCAAACAAAATTTAGGATTAAAAATCATATAACACATTTTAATCTGACAAACCTAATCCATAAATTTACCAAAATGAACTTGGGATTAAAAATCATATAACACATTTTAATCTGACAAACCTAATCCATGTATTTTCTAGTTTCCACGATAAAAAAATTTATAATTTGCCATCCAATTGCTAAGGATAAAACAATCTGATAAATTTCTCTTATCAAACACAATCAAGAAATCAATACATGCCTGGTGCATAGTAGGAAATAATTTCGACCTAATTCATGTGATTTCGACTGCTCATATCTTATTATGTCGTTCTGTTTCCCACTTCAGAGAGGTTGGGTATTATACGGTTTAGAGAAACATATGTGCTTCTTTCACTATGGTAGTTTGGCCTTGGGATTGGAGAAAATGTGTCAACAACACTGACATTATTCGGTTTTTGTATATAAGAATGCAAATGGAGACAGTTGACTCTGTCATCCATTAGGCTGCTATTTGATCATTGTTTCTTGGAATGTCTCCTTTATTTTACCTGTTGGAATTTAGGAGAATTCCAGAACAAATTCTGAGAGAATAATACTCTTCTTCAAACACAGAGAAATTAAAAAAAAATTGCTTGCTGGTAGACAGAGTTTGCACACACTTCAAATTCTATTTCGTTAATATAAAAAACTGTTACAAAAATCTTCCTCCATTGAGGGATTACAAAATTTGGACTGCTGCAATAACACAATGCCAAAACTAACTCTCTATTTCACCAAAACACACTAAACAGTGCTCTGCATAGAAACTTTGTTTTTCTATTGTTTCAGCCTTCGAACCTTTTCTTCACTGTGTGTTTTTTTTAAAACAATACACACGCACTCACAACTTTTCCCTGCTGTGCATATATATATATATATATATATATATATAGGCCTTTAGGATTTTTCTTTTACATATGTTCCAACATATAACAATAAAACTTTTAACTATATGTTTATTATAAACTTTTACAAAGTTTATAATAAACATTTACGTTTACTTTGCATAATACGAACTCAAAGTCAAAAGAATTTTTATCACGCAGCATGTATATAACAAAACATAAGAAATACATTGCTGCATAACCTTTTAATAAGCAAATGATTTAATAAACCATCAGACCCCCGGACTTCAAACTCATTTAACCGTAATGCATTGAAAATTTGCATTACACTTTTGCATAAGTCACGGAGGCTGGAAAATTTTGCGATTGCAATTTCATTGGTTGGCGTTGGGCCCCATCGGACCTCAACCAAACTATGAGCTGGATTTTATAGAAAATTCGCATTACACTTTTCCCTGAAGACGTCAGACTCAAATGTGATGCGAAAAAATTTTTAGGGCACGGTTTATAAACTTTCAGGTCCAGATTTGAAGTTCGCGGACGAGCTCAAAAAAAATGCGATCCAATGATAAGCTTCCACCTGTTGTGCTGACATGGCAAGTGGGACCGACGGTTGCAAAGGTAAGTGGGGAATTCATTGCTGACGTTCCCTCCTCATTCAAAAGACTTTGCCGTGCATAAAAACGAAACATTGGTTGCCATGTTATCAAAACAGAAAGGTAACGAATTTTAAGGCCCGAGTGATCCATTCATCAAAACAAAAAGCCTGTGGTACATAGATTAAACAATGAAAAAATAAGAATGGAAAGCAGCTGCTACTCCAGTAAAAACAAAACGGCTTCCTTACAACCTTTTAAACTCTGATTAACTTGCACAGTTGGGTACAGATCAACATTGACCCTTCATGCTGCTCTTGTGTCCTCTGCGTAGAATTTGCAGATGGATTTATAATTTCAACACTCCCCCTTAAATTCAACTGTTGGGTTATCTGTCATACTCATGCATTTCCTCAGATATTCAAAACTCTTTTTCCCCAATGGCTTTGTAAGTATATCAACAAATTGCTCCTGAGTCCTGTAATGTTTTAAAATAATTTCTCCATGGTTCACTAGCTCCATGATGTAGTGAAACTTAGCATCTATGTGCTTTGTCCTTTTGTGAAACACAGAATGTTTAGACAATGCTATGGCTGAGCTATTGTCACAATAAATCACTGTTTCTTTTACCTGCTCTTGACATAAATTCCTCAACATTCTCCTCATCCACACTGCTTGACATGCTGCTGCTATAGTTGCCACATTCTCTGCCTTTGTTATAGATAACACTACAATAGGCTGTTTCTTAGAAGCCCATGAAATCGCTCCTAAACCCATGTGAAAAACATAACTAGAGGTACTTTTCCAGTCATCTACACTTCCAGCCCAATCACTGTCAATGTATCCAATTAATAATGAATTTTCTAAAGTAGCATATAAAATTCCATACCTTTTAGTTCCTTTAACATACCTTAGAATTATTTTTTCTGCTTGCCATTGTGCTTCTTTTGGCCTCTCCATAAATCTAGAAATTAAACTAACAACATGCATAATATCCGGCCTAGTTGCAGTCAAATACATGAGGCTACCAACTATGCTCTTGTACAAACTAGGATCAAAATCCTTGTTGCTGTCCTCTTTGCTGAGTTTTAATCCCATTACTGTGGGTGTTATTGCTGCCTTGCAATCCTGCATATCAAATCTTTCCAAAAATTCATTCACATACTTTTCTTAAGAAATAAACATTTTATTTTCATTTTTCTTTACTTCTATTCCTAATTATTTCAGCAAGCCCATATCAGTCATTTCAAATTCATCTTTCATGATCTTCTTAAAATTTTCAACAAGGCAATCATCATTACCTGTGAATATCACATCATCAACATATAAGACAACAATCAGCATCTTACCATCTTTCTCCTTGATGTATAAGGTGGGTTCTCCCTCACATTTTTCAAAACCATTTTCCAGTAGATAGGAATCTATCCTACTGTACCATGCTCTTGGTGCTTGTTTCATCCCATAAAGAGCTTTCTTCAATCTGCGAACTTTGTGCTCTTGGCCTTTCTTCTCATAGCCTAGAGGTTGTTAAACATAAACCTCTTCCATTAACACTCCATTTAGGAATGCTAATTTCACATCCATTTGGTAAAATTTCCACTTGTTTTGTGCTACAATAGGCAACACTGCTCTCACGGTTTCCATTCTTGCAACCGGTGCGAAATTTTCCTCATAATCTCTCCCATGTTGCTGCTTGTATCCTTTGACAAAAAGTCTAGCCTTGTGTCTTTCAATCTTACCTTCAGCATTACTTTTGGTCTTTTAGATCCATTTAACTCCAATGACTTCCTTACCTTTTGGGAGTTCAACCAAATTCCATGTTTTATCTCTTTCTATGGCATTAATTTCTTCATCCATAGCTTCTATCCATTTCCTATCTTTTATAGCTTCTTCAAAATGAATAGGATCATAAACATGAAAATATAAAGAAAATAAAGATTTCATACCTATAGTTGCTGCCTCTTGCTCATAAATGTCATTTAAATTTCTGAATCTTGTTCCTCTTTCATTTGGTGTACAAGTTCTTGAAGAAGCACTCAAATCTGCTCCTTGTGGTGTGCTTGGAGAAGCACTCTCATTTCTTCTCAAGGGTGTCCCTTGCTGTCCTTGTGTTGGTGCTCCTATTGAGGGATGTATTTCAGCCATCTCTTCCTCATTTTCATCACGAGACAAACAGTTTTTAACATTCACTATTTTCTCAATGCTTCCATCCCAAGCTTCTTTTTCAATGAACTAAACATCTCTGTTCACAATAAATTTCTTGGTGGATGGGTTATAAAACCTGTAAGCTTTGGATTCCTCACCGTATCCAATAAAAATATAATTCTCCCCCTTGCTGTCCAACTTCTTCCTCAGCTGATCTGGAATGTGTGCATAAGCCAGACAACCAAAAACTTTCATGTGGGTGACACCTTGTTTTATCCCACTCCATGCTTCTTCCGTAACTCTGTTCATTACTGCTTTTGTTGGGCATCTATTAAAATATATGCTGCACAATGTACAACTTCAACCCAATAATCATTTGACAAATGTTTTGCCTTTAGCATACTCCTTACCATATCCATGATTGTCCTATTTTTTCTTTCGGCAACTCCATTTTACCGCGGAGTGTACATTGCTGTAAATTTCTTGTGTATGCCATTTGCTCTGCAAAAATGCAGAAAATCTTTAGAGATGTACTCACCTCCTCTATCAGTCCTAAGGACTTTGATATGCTACCCACTTTGGCTCTCCACAAGTCCTTTAAAATTGTAGAATTTTTCAAACACTTCAAGTCTTTTATTTTTCAAAAAATAAACCATGTTTTTCTTGTAAAATCATCAATAAAAGTTAACATATAGTGGCTGCTTGCAAGTGATGGTGTTTGCATTAGTCCACATAAATCTGAGTGGACAATTTCTAAGGGTGCTTTTTCCCTTATGCTTTTTCCGGATGGAAAATTTTCTCTGTGTTATTTACCCAAGATACAATCTTCACATAGGTTGTCTAGTTTCTCAATTAATGGTAATCCTCTTACCATTCCTTTCCTATGTAACAAATTAAGACCTCCAAATTTGAGATGTCCAAATCTCAAGTGCCATAACCAATTCTCATCTTTTGCTTCTCTTTGGAAAGCCTCTTGTGTCACTGATGCCATTTCTTCTCCATTCTTCAAATCTGCCCTCATCTGGAGAGGGAACATTCTGTTCCTTGTCATCCTTATTTTAGCAATAGATTTTTTGTTTGGAGGTTTATCCATGATGGTGCATACATCATCTTCAAAGAAAACATTGTAGCCCTTTTGAATGAGCTTCCCAATGCCTAAGAAATTACATTTTATACCTAGTACATAATATACATCATATATGCTCTTCTTTTCTCCCTTCTTTGTCAAGAAATTTACTATGCCTTTTCCTGTGACAGAAATCTTACTATATATTCCCAATGTGACTTGAGACTTCACATTTTGATCTAACATAGAAAACATAGCAATGTTTCCCATCATATGGTTGCTACATCCTAAATCTAAAAACCATAAATCTTCACTTTTTTCCTCAGCCATATTACATGCTAATTTTTTTTTATCTTGGATGATATGTGAAATTTCCATTGGGTCTATGACCCATGTCATTCTGCTTCTTCCTACATTCATTTGCATAATGCACATATTTTTTACAATAATGACACTAAACATTGGATTTGTCATACCTTTGTCTATGAGCATGTTGTTGTCCACTTTGCTGGCTGCTGCTTTGGCCTTGGTTATGATTTTGATTGGTGCCCCTTCCTTGAGCATTTTTTGGGCTGTTTCTTCCTCCTCTGTTTTGGCTTCTGCCTCTTCCTCTCTTGTTTGCTCTGCCTTGACCTCTTCCTCTTCCAAAGAAAATTTAATTCTTGAAGGCATGCTCCAATGACGAGTTCTCATTTCTATGCAATCTCTGTTAATGTTTCATTAGTGATGCATGAATCTCATCAACTGAAAAGTTTGATAGATCTTTTGTCTTTTCTATGGTGGTGACTATAACATCAAACCTTGAGGGTAAGCTCCTAAAAAATTTCTCCACAATCATTCTTTCTTCAAGTGTCTCTCTATGAGACCTTATTTGTGTGACCATACCAATCACATGTGTGAAGAATGAGTCTATGTTATCACACTCCTTCATGCAGAGAGTCTCAAAATCTCTCCTCAGCAATTGTAGTTTTGTTGTCTTCAATTTCTCTATGCCTTGATAGGTTGTCTTGAGAGTTTCCCATGCTTCTTTGGATTTCTTAGCTAATGCTATCCTTGGAAACACTCTCATGTACTGCTTGATAGAGATATAAGATGGATTTAGAGTACTTCTTCTTATTGATCTTCAACAAGTCCTTCTCTGCTTGTGTTAAGGCATTAAACTCATTTTCATCTATTAGCTCTTCAAAACCATCCTCAAAAAGTTCCCATAAGTCTTGAGAGGCAAACAGGGCTCTCATGGTGATTGCCCAGTAATCATAGTTCTTCCCATTGAATTGTGGGAGCTGAGCATTACCAATACTCATGCTTGTGCTGGCTCGTGCCATGCATAGCACTCTGAACTATGCTTTAAATCTTGACTCTGAATTTTTTTTAAAATAAACTGACTGTCTTCAAATAATAACACAAAAAATTCTTGAGAATACCTTGAATTCTTTTTGACTGAGCCTTCACTCTACTGGAGAAGCTGTTGCAATAAAAATTAATTCCTTACGCTTCTTTGACACCTTCAAAGAGCCTGGACTAGCTCTGATACCATGTTGGAATTTCTGAGAATTCCAAAAAAAATTCTGAGAGAATAATACTCTCCTTCAAACATAGAGAAATTAAAAAAAAAAAATTGCTGGTAGACAGAGTTTACACATAATTCAAATTCTATTTCATTAATAGAAAAAATTGGTACAAAAGTCTTCCTCTGTTGAGGGATTACAAAATTTGGATTGCTGAAATAGCACAGTGCCAAAGCTAACTCTCTGTCTCACCAAAACACATTAAATAGTGCTCTGCATAGAAACTCTGTTTTTTTATTGTTTCCGCCTTTGGGCCTTTTCTTCACTGTGTAATTTTTTTAAAACAATACACACGCACTCACAACTTTTCCCTGCTGTGCATATATATATATATATATACATTGGCCTTCGAGCTTTTTCTTTTACATATGTTCCAGCATATAAGAATAAAACTTTTAATTATATGTTTATTATAAATTTTTAAAAATTTTATAATAAACATTTACATTCACTTTGCATAATACGAATCCAAAGTCAAACGAATTTTTATCACACGACATGTATATAACAAAACATAAGAAATAAATTGCCGAATAACCTTTTAATAAGTGAATGATTTAATAAACCAACAGACCCCTGGACTTCAAACTCATTTAACCGTAATGCATTGAAAAATCACATTACACTTTTCCATACTTCACGGAGGCTGGAAAATTTTGCGATTGTAATTTCATTGGTTGGCGCTGGGCCCCATCGAACCTCAACCAAACTATGAGCTAGATTTTATAGAAAATTCGCATTACACTTTTCCCTGATGACTTCAGGCCCAAATGTGATGTGAAAACCTTTTTAGGGTGCGGTTTATAAACTTTCAGGTTTGGATTTGAGGTTCGCGGACGGGCTCAAAAAAATGTGATCTAATGATAAGCTTCCACCTGTTGTGATGACATGGCAAGTGGGATCGACCGCTGCAAAGGTAAGTGGGGACTTCATTGCTGACGTGCCCTCCTCATTCATAAGACTTTGTCACACATAAAAACGAAACATTGGTTGTTGTGTTATCAAAATAGAAAGGTAAGGGCTTTTAAGGCCCGAATGATCCATTCATCAAAATGGAAATCCTGTGGTACAAATATTAAACAAAATAAAAATAAAAATGGAAAGCGTATGCTGCTCTAGTCAAAATAAAGAAGCTTCCTTACAACCTTTGAAATTCTGATTAACTTGCACAGTTGGGTACAGATCAGCATTGACCCTTGATGCTGCTCTTGTGTCCTCTACGCAGACTTTGCAAATGGATTTATAATTTCAACATTACCCACCGTTGAACTTAACGAAGGTAAGGGTGAAAGCGGATCCAATGTACCATTTTTTATCCGCCACTGTTGTTACTGTTATTTGTACCTTCTCCTTAATAAACTGTAGAAAGAATCTTTGCCCTGTTTTTTAGGTTTCCCTACCTCACAGTAGGCATTTTGTTTTACTGTATTGTTGTTTTTTTCTACATCTCTCAAATTGTTTTTGTTCTTGTTTTCCTTTGTGATGTTTCAATGTGTCTAAATTATCTTTGTAATGTTTCAATCCATTACTATAATATTAAATAAAATATGACATATTCTCGTTTTTATGAATTTTGTTCCACATTAATACTTCCCACTGGACAATGCAAATTCGTCATCTCCATTTCCACGAGAGATGTTGTTGAGATTTAACGCAATTTCCACCACAAATTGTCATGAGATAAGCATACATGGCAATTGACCCATGCATATTGTACCATGGAAACTATGACAAATTTCCTATCGGTAAGGATCAAGAAAGAAGAGTGTATTGAACATGTGTTGTTCACTAGGGTTAACCTCGATGTAATTTAAAATCCACTTCGATTCAGCTTTTGGATTTAAGAAATTACAACCACCACCACCATATATATCAGTGATTAAACTTTATCCATGGAACCCAAATCTGGTTGAAGATTTCACAAGAAACTCGTATTTGGCTTCATACAAGAGTTTTATTTTTGCATATAAAAGATATGTGGAATTATAATTTTTTTCTTTTATAATATTATGTTATATATATTTTGTGGTGACGTGATAATGACGTTAAAAAATATTTTTAAATGTAAAAGGTTTCACCAATTTTACTAATCTCTAAAGTATATATAAAATGTAACAATCTATTAGTTTCTAAAATGTTTGATAATAGTATTTTTAAATAAAATGTTTGATTATAATATTTTTAAATAAAATCAAAAAAATTGTTAATTATATATGTTAGATTTAAGATTTTTGTGATTCATAATTTAGAAAATGTAAATTAATTATATCATTAAGATTTGGTTGATGTTTTGAATCATCTAGTGGTTTATCTTCAAGACAATTGGTGAAAATGATAATCCATCTTAGTGAAATAATGATTGAAAACTTAATAGTTAAAAACTAGTCATTATTAGTCAATTAATGAGTTAGTTAGTTATTAAAGAATTCAAATATTAAATTTTTTTATAGAGAAATTAAAAATAATTAAAATTTATAGCAAGAAATTATTTATTCAAATCAAAGAGTCGAAAAATTTATTTTAATATATATATAAAGATTACCGTCCATTAAAACCAATACAGTCTCTCTCTCTCTCTCTCTCTCGTTCTCTCTCTCTCTCTCTCTATACATATATATATATATATATAATTTAATTTTTTTTAAATATTATTAATGTAATACTTAATAAAATATAAAAAATAAAAATTAATGAAGAAGATAAAAGAAAAATTTTAAAACAAGAACAAGGGAAATGAAACAAAAGTGGAAAAAATCAAGAACAAAAGCGACTCAAAAATTAGCACAATGGGGAAGAAATCACCTAGAGAGAGCTTGAGTCTAGCTCGTACTTAATTACCACCCATCATCCCTATTGAGATTCTTAGCATGTCTCTCAATCTCAATAGCTTCCTTGAGCTTCGTGTGGTGGAAGTGATCAACCTTAGCAAGGACTTTGGAATCCTCAATACAAACATGGTGACACAAGTTTTCTACATTCTCTATGAGGGTAGAGGTACGAGATCGATAGTGCATAATGTCTGCAGCATGCTCCTGGATTCTCTGTCTAATTGATCGACATGTTTTCCCATTATAGGGAGTAACAATAGGAGCAAGGAACCATGTAAAATCCAATTAGGTCCTTAGCCGAGAGAGTTTCTAATAATATAGAGTGGTTTGAATGAACATGGACATTATTTAGTTTAAGGACATGGGAAATTTTGTCAGAAGTCCCTTTGATAAAGGGGAGATGAACTTTGGAGATAAGATTTATCCGAGTTGATTTTCCACTTAACCTTTTGAACTTTGGAGATAAGATTTATCCGAGTTGATTTTCCACTTAACCTCTTATAAGCTTTATGAAAAGCCTTCAGGCCTTGGGATCTACTATATCTATTGTTTAATCATTTTTAATTTCTATATAAGAATTTTTAATATTTGAATTCCCTAATAACTAACTAACTCATTAACTAACTAATAACAGCTAGTTTTTAACAGCTAAACATAGACCAAATCCTAATGATGTGATTAATGTGAAAGACATTTTTCTAATTTTATACGGTTATCTAAAGTTTCGATAAATTTTTAAGTAACATAACCTTTTAAAAATTAAATAAATTAATTTTAAAATTAACCTTGTTGAATCCCAGAAGTGATATTTAATATAATACATTAGGGCGGAAACGTGAAGCTAGGTTACACTTTTGTGAGAATCGGGGGCCGAAATTTTTTTTCAACAATAGTTCGGCAAAACATTTTACAAAGTTCGGCCGAAATTTGTAATAGTTAGGCCAAATTTTTTTATAAAGTTCAGCCGAACTCATGATTCCGTTTAGATTGACGGCACACTGACGGCGCGGGCAAACAGAATTTTTGCCAGGAATTGGAAAACCGACATCAAAAGTTCGGCCGAAATTGTTTTTTATATTCTTCTCACATTAGCAACTTGGCTGTCAAATTCATCATAAGATTCCAATTCTTCTCTTGTCTAAATAAAGCAACCTGCAACACAAAAGATATGAAATTCTCCTTAAATCAATGTTTTATTTACATACAACACTCTGATTTAAATATACAAAACTATGTTTCCAATTGCTTCAATATCTTCTCACTCTCAATGCGCTCTCAATGGAATTCTCTCACACTCTCAAGAATACCAACCATCCAACCACACTATTATTTTTCACATAAGTAAAATAAAAAGTTTCCTCAACAATATTCCAAGTGAATTCCACATGCAAATACCATGGTTATGTCAATACGCAGGATACGTGTAGCATTGTAATATCCAAACTAGTACCACAGGAAAATACCTTGGTTATGTCAATACCAAATACACCTATACCATAGTAATATCCAAATCAATACCATAGGAAAATACCTTGGTTATGTCAATACCAATGATAAATCTACCATTTTAATATGAAAACCACTATCGTTGACAAATTCCATGGTTATATCAGTACCAACGACTCATATGCCATGGTAATTACCAAACTAACACCATAGGAAAATACCATGCTTATGTCAATATCAAGACTATCTACAGAAAGGTAATAGCATGTGCTAACCTACTCCACACAGACATACCAATGCCATGGTAATACTAGTAACAGGGGCACCTGTACCATCGTAATATTTTAGTCATTCTAAATCAAATACCAAGGTAAACCATTTAGCTAAAGTAGAAAATACCATGGGAACCATCCTTGGTAAGAATGTATAGCCAAGCAATTATACACATAAAAAATCCATATCCAAACACCTTACCACCATCAAACTCTATGTAACAACATGATCATGAGGACAATCACATCCTCTGCTCATAGTCTGTATGAAGCACCTACAAATCACATATCCACATCCACATCTCCATGCTAGTACACTTGAAAAAACCAATGTGACACATCAAATAAGAAAAATCCACTTGTAGCCAAACACACAATTGCTAACTAATTTTCCTGCAACCCATGCTACTAGGTTGACATCAATGCCAATCAAAAATACATCTAAAACACTTACCAATGCCAACAAAGGTTATAAATTTGGAGAAAAAGAAAAGAGGGGATTAACAAGGTTAAAGTCACATTCCATTAAACTATAAAAACAAACATTAATAAAGTTAGGTATTGAGTTACATAAATGATTAGCAATGAAAAGGAGAAATGTTTTACAAAAATGAAACCCTTCTAAGTTCACACATTAACATTCTGAGACCCAAAATTTTATAATAATAGTACTATTCAAGAGGAAATGGTTTGTAATACCTTTCAACAAAAAAAAATGGAAAACTTATTCATGAATAATAATGGATATTTAGATGATTAATTCGATGGCTTAAACCAAAACAAGAAGGTATAAATAAATAAATAAATAAAATGGAAAGAGGGAAAAAAGGGTATGATACTTGGCGAAAAATATTTGTGTTTATGGTAAGCCTAATGTTGAAGTAACATATTACTACTCATCTCATAAGGTTGTAACTTGAAACCGTAAAATAAAATCTTTCTACAACAAACCATAAAGGGTGTTTAAGTTGTAAAAACTTTTCCTTCATATGTTAAAATATGACCATAATATCTCAAACCATATATAATGAAAGGAAAAATATAGCTCACATGATAATTACCTTCTATAAGTAATAGGTTAAAAAATTGGAAAGTGGCCACAATCCAAATCTTCTTCTGGCCATCTAAACCTGGTTAAGTCGCTACCTTTACTCGAAATATTAGAAAGGTGAAAAGAAAATTATGTTTGGAGGAAAAGAAAGTGATGTCACAATCCTTTTGTCTTTGAAACTGGGCGGAAATTTTGAAAAACCAAAAATAAAAATCCTAATGAACAAGATATTTTCAATCAACTTTGAAAAGGCTTAGCAAATTACCAAATAATTAGTGATTAGCAAGCCATTTGAAATTTCTTAATAGGACTTCGCGACCCCTTTATACTCAACAATGTGTTGGGAGCAAAACTCTGGTGGCGCTGGCTTATGGGAGGGCAAGATCTCTGGAAGAAAATTTGGCAAATAAAGTATGAAATGCCAACAACACTAGCAGGATGCCTGAAAATAGACAGGACACCAAAAGGATCTACAATATGGAATCTTGCACCCATGAACAGAAACTTAATACGTATCCACAGTTTTTGGGAAATAAGAGATGGTAAAACAACTTTGTTCTGGGAAGATTCATGGCAACAGCACGATAAACTGTTCACGTGGTTAGAACTGGGAGAAATATTCCTCTATACGAACACTCCTAATAACAGGCTAGTTTAGCATTATTGGTCAAACAATTTGAATGGAATATGGCGATAATGGAAAGACAGAACTAGCTGGCTTGAAGCCCCACTAACGCAGCAATGGAATAATTTTGCCAAAGAACTCAGCACACGAAAACTACGTAACATTTCAGGCCCAGACATTTTGCGCTGGGGTCATCAACCTAGAGGTCTGTTTACCATCAAGGAAGGATACCATATTCAAACTCAGCAAATGCAGGGCAATGTTCAGCTAATATGGAAGAAAATATGGGAAATGCGACACTGGACAAAGGTGACATATTTCTTATGGCTTGTAAGTCATTGCAGAATTTTAACATGGGAGCACCTCAGGAAAAGAGGTATGATAGGTCCTTCTCGATGCCCTTTTTGTACCATTGAAGAGGAGACGACAGAACACCTCCTTATCCTCTGTACAAAGGTACAATCACTTTGGGAGAATCTAGCTCAACTTTTCAGACAGACAGATAAAAGCAATGCAGGCATAAAGGAAACAATAATCAATTGGAGAAAAGGAAGATTTCATTGTCAGGTGATAAATAGAGCATGGACCCTTTCATATGGATTCCTAGTCTGGAACATTTGGAAAGAGAGAAATCAAAGAATCTTCCAAGACAAAGAGAAACCAATGAGTAATATCTAGCAACACTCAATAGGTAACATCAAAGAAACCATTCTAACAGAAAAATGGTCAGATGAAGATTGGAAAACTGTGGGGATTGAATCCTAGATCCTAGAAACTCTCAATCTTAAACCGCAAATGCTGAACCAGGGCTTATGGAAATTCAGACTTCCCAATCAATCAAGTCAAGAACAATGGACACCCCCACAACAAGGTTTTTTAAAGTTAAATTATGATGGGGCTTCGAAAGGGAACCCAGGGCAGGCCGGGGCAGGTGGACTCTTCCGAAATTCTCAAGGGATAGTATGCAGATTTTATGCTTTCGACCTAGGTCATGCCACTAATAACGAAGCAGAATTAATGGCGGTCAAACAGGGCCTTAAGATCGCCATAAGAGAAGCCTATCAGAGAATTATAGTGGAGGGTGATTCCGCAATGGTCACAGAGATCCTAAAAAAGCTACAAAAAGGTACCCCATGGGAGAAAATCTCACAAAGTTGGAGAACAACAAGCCTTATAGAAGAAATCAGTTAGCTAGTGAAATGGATAGAGTATCTCATCCCCACTCATGTGCGTAGAAAAGGTAACACAGCAGCGGACTACTTGGCCAATTGGGGATGTCAAAACGTGGAACGTCCAATAGAAGGCCGCCCTGTGGATCCAATCTGGAATGTAGAACTACACTCTCTACAACTGATAGTCAACAAAGATCTCCAATCCCTCGATTGGGGTGATCAACAGGCATTTGGAAATATTCGCCGTGGCAACTGGGCACACGGTCCAACTCCGACTCATTAATAGCTTTTATGAGGGTAGGACAGGAAAAATAAATTCATTTCATCATGGGGAAAGGTGGCCAGGCTGTGTGGACAGCTCACGCAAGGTGAACCACCGCGAATGTAAGAGGATTTCTTCCGCTCCCCCGGTCATTCATGCATGATCTTGTGCATGCACCTGTTTGGAGACGGACGCGGAGGAGAAGCTACAGCATCCAGTTGATTCTTCAGGCGATCCTGTTACGGTATGTAAGAAACATGCTCACTGCTATTATGGAGCCTCATACTGTAAATTGCCTTAGACGTCTTTGTAATTATGATTTCAAGCGTCTCTGTAAAACTTTGCATCCCAAAATCCCCCTCAAGCAACCAGTAAGACCCTGTTTTAGAGACCCTAGCGCAAAATTAGCTTATTAGGTTTCGTGGGTCCTGTTTTCGTATGTAAGTATCAGTTATATAGGGATTATGGAGGGGGTTATAGCAAGTAGTCTCTGTCTACTGTGTATACATGCAAGGGGAGAGTCGAGCGAAACTCTGTCGCCAGACCCTAGTTTTTTATCAACCCAGAATGTTTTTCTGCTCCAGTCTGCCTTTGAATCAGTCAGTATCACCGAGAATAGGAAGGCTATAACAATTAGTTTTTTTCGTTCTTTTCATAAGCATGCAAGCAAGGGATTAAGGAAAATCCTATACTTTTTTATCCTCATAAAGCATTCTCAGTGGTTTCGGGTATGGGATTTTAGTCTTATTTCTGCTAACATCCATCAGAAACATTGTGTCGAGTTAAAGGGGGGTTATATTACAAGAAACTCCTTTCACACCTGTCAATATATCATCTGTTCCTCAAACCTGTATAGCCTCGATCAGTTGGGGTTTAAGGTAGATATTTGGAAAATTAAAGTGCAAGGGAAGTCTATTATCAAGCTCTGTTCCATTTGCGTTAAGCGCAGGAGGCGCTGCCTCTTTCAAGCCCAGAACCCTAGCCCTGGTATCTTTCATCTGCACCCTATCAATTATACAGACCATAACCATATTCTCAATGATACTGCCCATACTGAGAGTCCGATAACCTACCTTACTGTTTTCTAGAATCTGAAGCTGAGAAAAAGACCCCCTTATCTGACCCACAGTCTCAAGGTTAATACTGATTTTCTGTCTAACAAATTACAGAGTTTAATCTCCAGGGTTAAGTCTCATAGTTTGTATGACAGCCACGAGCTGAAAGCCCAAAGGTGGCGCACCGACCATAATCAACTAACGTGTTATATTGTTACTGTTCCTATTGATGTATCGGTGCATGTTTATAGGTGTTAAATAGACATGGGAAAACGCAGAGTTAAAACCGAGGCTGCCAAAGGAAAACAGCCAGAGCAAACTGACCCAGCCCCGAAGAAAAGAGGACGCAAGACAAACCAGGAACATCTGGAAACGTTAGCTGCTACCTATGTTATAGGTAATTCCTCTAACACAAGGCAGGTCATTCGAGGATGGGAAAGGGATATCCAAACTGATCCAGAAGATAATGAGACAGAAGCAGACATTTTGGATTTTATCCAAGATCCAGGAAACACGAGGGGCCGCCTCACCTTGTTCAATCAGACTGTCCACACATATTAGATAGTAAAATGCTTAATAGCGAAAGCCATGCAGAGCTTTCATCCAGTGCACACCCAGGCAGAAACAGTAAAGCAGGGGACAAGCATGCAGGCTCAGATTCTAGAAATTCAGGACCAACTTCAGCACATAAAGATAACTCAATACCAGACTGTGGACAGAGTTAGTAGGCTGGATGATAAAGTGGGAAGGATGGAAAAAATTCTTCAACAGATATTACATCAGCTACAACAAACAGATATGCCTGGCACCAGTGCGAAGGACCCAGCCCCAGTTTCTTCTTCAGAAATATAACAGCATGCCTTTTAGAAATAATGAAAGTAATGGTGTCTTAAATTTTGATGATATTAATGGTTAGAAACCAATCTATAAACTGCTCTAGGAAAGTAAGTATAGGAATCATAGAACAGACAGCTCAGGAAAAGTTTAGAAGGATGAAACAATTTCAGTTTTGGACTGCTTATCATGCTTTTAGATGGCCAACAGACCTAGTTTCCCGCGGGCAGGTTGAGGCCAAGTTTTAACTGTTAACTTTTATATTTTGTAGCCTGCCTTTAAAATATAAATAGAAAATGGAATGGACCCAATGAATTTACAAAAAAAAAAGAAATTTCTTAATAGGAATAAATTATTAGATAAAAAAAATGTATGCACCTAACAGCGAAACATGATCTCTTTATGTTTGATTTCGATAAGACCCTTGGAAACTTAATAAAATGATATGGTTTGCAAGGAAAAAAGTGGAAATACCCATCAAAATTAGCTTGACGCATGGTCGTTGTTTGTTGTGGAGATCGATTATATTCCTGATTCAAATATTTTGTTTTAGCCATGGTTGGATCCTAGTCCTTGGTAGCAGGGTCTCGAAAGGTTTTCCCTATGAATAGTGTCATCGTAGGTGGCACTGGAAGTCCTTTAGAGCCCCTCCTGCCTACTCTGGTAGGGGCTTAGGGAAAATACTTTTTAAGAAAAAATTAGATAAAAATCTCTTTGTAATATATTATGATTTTGTAGTCAATCTTGATCATTCATTAGGTAGAATATCTCACAGTATAAGTTACATGGAGAAACTCCTCATACTTCAAATAAAAAAATCAAGTGATTTACATAATTTTTTTAATTTTTATATATTTATTTTAAAATAATAAAATATTAACATTATTAAATTTAAAATTAATTTATACCAAAATAGAATTTATCTTTTATCATAATATTTATAAAGTTATTTTAAATTACATAAAAGTCACTTCATATAGTAATATTTCAAAGCTTTGAAATTTTAATCATTTTCACTTTTATGCATTGATACTATACTCAATATACTTGGAACTTATATTTATATCTTTGGTGATTTGTATATAAATTACTTTGATATTATTTATCAATTGATATTATAATTTAATTTTTAAATTATATATTTATATATGTGTGTGGTGAATTGCATCACAGTTAAAAGTTTCAATTTACTATTAAGATATGTATAATAAGCTCGGTCTATTAATATTAAGGAGAGTTGACTATATTTAAAATAACTCCCCTTAGAGTAGAGAGGAATAACTAAGTTTTGGCCAGAAGAAAATTAGATGGATTAAGATTGATAAGTTGGATTAAATTAAGTAAAACTCATAAGTTTGCATAAGTGACATTTTAGATAGAAATCTGAAGACAAAACAAAAGGCCTATGACCAATATCATTTCACATCTAAGCTGAAGGTTTTGTACATCATATTTCTACCTAGATGGGTGGTTTTGGGAATTCTAAAGTGGCTCTTGTCGTTAAAGGAATGAAAAGGTCTTATTCAATCCTCTCCATTCTCTAATCTAGATCCCTCTAATTCCTATGAAAGTACTCAAGAGAGTGCATGATATCCATGTAGTTATCATGCTGACCAAAAATAGTATGTCCCTGTAAAAATTTCATCTACCAGTAGAGGTCCATAATATTCATTTATTGGTGGAATCGTCCCCTTGTGTGTCCTATGTCGGAGATATAATCTACCCAATCTATGATAAAATCCATGTGCAATAGAGTTATCCTAATTAAGGATGCTTCCACCTCAAATCGAGTGAGTCCTTCCTAAACATTGGCTAGTGTAAGCTCCTGATATCATGTGGCAAATTTGTTTGGCATGCAAGCGTCACCTCTGTGGGCCTAATCCTAGTAGTCTCTTATAATCTGGGTCATCTGGCACAACATGGGGAGCATACCCACTAAACGAATTATTTCAAAAGGTGACCAAGCCCAACCTATGATAGAAGAGGAGCAAGGGAATTTTCCTTTCTAACTACTTCCTAGAAGAGAGACACTTAATAACCTTGGGACAACCAATACAAAAGTGAAAACTACAATAAAAACCAAAGG
This sequence comes from Pinus albicaulis, assembly GCA_034641835.2. Classification (NCBI taxonomy): domain Eukaryota; kingdom Viridiplantae; phylum Streptophyta; class Pinopsida; order Pinales; family Pinaceae; genus Pinus; species Pinus albicaulis. The sequence continues at coordinate 1,483,229,164 of CM076582.1, forward strand.
AAAAGAAGCAATGGAGGACTACATAGGCCAAAAATTCCCCACGTAAAACAAAACAAAACCTTCACCAATAGACTAGTGGGATAAAAATCCTCTTAGAAATTGAAGGCCTACACACATATGAGGAAAAAAATTTGTTTGAAGGGGGGGAATGGAAAGAGTGGACAACTCAAACAGAAACCAAGGCATAGCATTGAATATTCCATTCAATGAAATACTTGAAGAATGAAAAGGAAATATAGCAGATGGAAACGAAACGCAAGAACCCACTGACAAAGGATTACCTGCCCAGGGAAAACCAAAAACTTTGTCTATAAACACCAAGACAACACACCCATTTTGAAAATGAAATTCTTCACATGAAAAAGGAATCATCACAATCGGAGCGGTAGAATGGATAGAGAATAAAGCTCAGGAAGACTCCTAAGGAATATGGACAAAGAAACTGCTCAACAAGTTGTTAAAAAAGAGAACAAGAAATGCACACCAATAATAACAAGGATAAGAATGCATAGAGGGAAAAGTACATGACCTCGAACCTCTCCTAGCCACCTGACAGGTTACCCTATAGAGATTCAAAATTAACTACAACAAAAAAATTCAAAATAATAAGCACTGCGTTACCAAATAGGAAATGAAGTTTTAGAGTCTGGAGGAATAAACCAATCAATACCTATTGAAATTGTATCTAGATAATGAAAAAAATTGCACCTAAAGACCCTTCATGCCCACTCCAAGCTCCTGACTTTTTTTCCCTTGTCTCTAGCGAGACTATACTCTCTTCTACCCCATGCTCCTATTTTCTTGTAATCGAGGAATCTGCATTCCGACTCTGGAAATTTAAGAACTTGGGAGAGGTAATCACCACATCTACCATTGCGTGATTAAACTGATTATTCCCTCCACCCACATTCCATTTTTGTATCCTTCACATCACAATTATAATTTCCATTGAATAATCGTTGGGTGTTGCATTTAACTTCATTGGTGGTGGCTTTCCACAACACTAGGCTCATCTCCTAGGTTGGGAAATGACATTCCATTCCCCCCCATATCATCAATCACCCCATTCGAGGGAACAATATTATTAGAGAAAATGAAGCTGAGTAGAAGAAATAATTGGGAAGCCAACCCCAAAGCACTAAAATTCTTATGTCATTAGTGATTAAGAATACAAAGGGTCCATCAAGTGGAGGAGGTAAGCCCAAAAACCCTATGAAAAAATAATGAAAATACTTTTGTGGAATATAAGGGCTATGGGAAGGCAAAAAAAACCAATATATTAAATATTTTATAAAACAAGAGAAGCCTTCAACCTTTCTTCTTCACGAAACCAAATGAGAAGAAAAGGGAAAATTGAACTTCACCAGGTAATTTTGGAGAGATAGGTCATGAATTGTACAAATATCTCGTGGAGCCTCAGGGGGTCAAGGCACATTCTGGAAGGAATATTTATCAATGTTTTAAAGTATTAAAAAGAGGCACAAGAATTCCCTATTGTTAGAAAAAATATACACTAAAGAAAAAATTCCAATCATTAATGTCTACGCACTCATATCATATGGAGAAAACAACAAATTTTGGGATTCATTGATCTTGTTGAAGGATACTAAATGATACCAGAGTAGCATTGTTTCAAGGGACTTTAATACAATACTACATTCCTGAGAAAAGTGAAGGGGTAATATAGTTTCAGACCCCTTTAAAGAGAGGTCAGAATAACTAATAAATGATTGGGAATTAATTTATATCAAGCCCAAAAAAGGAAAGTATACATGGATAAGTAGGAGGAGAGAAAATGAGCATATCATATAGTGTTTGGATCATTTTTCATTGCACCACAATTTCTTATTATAGGGCTCGACTATGCATCCTCAATGTTGGCACAAGGCAAGATTGATCACCACCCATTAGCACTAGAGGTAAAAAATATGAAATAATTGGGACTTATAGCATTCTGGTTGAATCTGGGATGGTTAAGGTAAGAAAGGGTTTCATAGTTAATCAAGAAAGCCTGGATGTCACCTATACAAGGATATCCTTCCTTTTTATAGGAATCAAAGCTAAGGGTAGTTATACAAGCATTGCGAGCTTAGGTGAAGGAGGAATTTATCCCACCACAAAAAAAAACCTGATATGTTTTAGGAATTGACACAACATCAATTGATGATGGAAAATAATGTAATGGAGGAGTGGCACCTTCAAAATTAAAAGTACTTAAGCATGTATATCAATCAAGTAAGTCGATTGGAGGAGGAATATTGGCGATTAAAATCAAGGAGTGTTTGGCTAAAATCAAGAGACCAAAAATAACTTTTTTCCATAAAAAGACGAGACCAAGAGAAATACAAATTTAGGTGAGATAAATAGCTCTAGAAGGTAAAACTAAGCTAAAAATTTTCCCTGATATAAAAAAAGAAGCATTTTTTCATTATCATTCTTTATGTAAACAAAATAAAGATCTCAACACAGGAAATCCCCAGGAGTCTCTATCCTACAAATCAAGGGGGCTTCATGAAAAATATGCATATTTTCAACAATATAATCCATGTGAAAGAGGCCATACACTTTAAAGAATAAAGGGGGGACCCAGAATTGTTATAAATCTTGATATGGCCAACACTTTTGACTAGGAAAGATACTCCTTATTTCTAATTTTAGAAAATTTGGGGTTTAAAAGTAACTTTATTAGCTGGATAAGATCCTATATTGGGTCCCCGTTGATTGTTCCTCTGATTAATGGAAGTACCAATCCATTATTCAAAGCATTTAGGGGACTTTACTAAGGGTGCCCTCTCTCTCCATTGTTTTATCTTATAGAAGCTAAAAGTCTTAGCTGGAACCTAGAGAAAGCTAGAGTAAATGGACAACTAATGGTATTAAACATAGCCTAGAATGAAAACGATGTAAATGATTCGCAATTTGCGGATGATACCATATTATTTGGTAGTGCATCAAAAATAATATAAAATCATTTCAACTCCATACTTGATGTCTACATTGATTTCTCGAAGGGATTGGTGAACAAAAGGAAAATTCAACTATATGGATGGAAATGCTCAAATGTAGTGCCATGATAGATCTTTTTAACTCCATAAATTTTTATGGATCTAGGATGGAAACCATGTAAATATTTGGGAGTCCCAATATCAATGGGAACCTCCCATATGGAAAACTCAGAGGAAATTATCCAGAAATTTAAGAAAAAATATACAAGGTTTTGGTGGAGGGGGGGAAAACTAGAATAAAATTGTAGGGAAGGTGGTCCTATTCAAATAAATACTTTATTTCTTTTTGTTATATTTATGATATTCCCTCTTGGATCTCAAAAGCATCTTAAATATATTAGGAAGATTGATTAAAAAATTCTTATGGAAGGGAGATAAAAGAAACGAAAAGAAGTTCCATCTAGTAAATTAGAGTATAGTTTGCCACCCAAAAGCATATGGCGGCTTGGAAACAAAGGATTCTTAGTTATGAATTTATCTTTGGGAACAACGTTTTTTGGATATTTCTTTTAGACACCAAGGAATTGTGGAAACAAGATTTTTTTGAGAAATATTTTTCAAAAAAATGGGCTCTTAAGGGTTGAAAGACCGACAGGATGGGAAAAGGTTCAAAGATATGGAAATTATGTAAGGTGAAAACATTGATCATTGTAGATAATTTTGGATGAAAGAAGGGAATGGATAAAGAATCAAGTTATGGAAATATAAAATACTGCTAGTTGATCTTCTCAAAGGGTGGAGTGATATCAGAGAATTAGCAAAACCGAAATAGGACAAATTGGACTTAACGAAATCTCTCAACTGGTGGGCAAGGTAGTTAGAAATGTTGGGATTGCTATAGAATTCCTATAAATTTTTAAAATCAATGGGAAACCCTGATAAAATCCTTGAATGGATTCACCCCCATTTTTTTTCCATCTAGATACCATCACTCATGGATGCCAAATAAACATAAAAGATATAAATTAAAGGTCGGATATAATTTTCTAGTGTTCAAAATCCCAAATCAATTTTCATAAAAGATATGGATGAAGGTTTTTCATAAGAATTTGATCCCTAAGCTTAATATATCTTGTTGGATGATTATTTAAGGGAAAGTTCTAATGGTGGAGGATTCAAAATGGTGTAACATCCAAGGGCCATCATGGTGCATTTTATACAAAGTAGAAGATATTAGTGTAAATATTTCAGAGAAGTAATGCTTCACTTAAGTCGCTCATTACATCCCTAACTACAAAATATGGTTTTTTATGCTTCAAAAGTACAATGAAAATAAAAGAAAAACCTTGTAGAAAAAGGTCATATATGATCATAAACATATAATAGAAAATATAAAATTATAGCAACCCAATGGATGACATGAATAAGAAACTTTTAATAATATAAAGAGTACACCTAGTGAGGAGAACTTATAAACTTGGGCCTACACGTCCCCGTCAGTGGGATGGGTCCTTTTGATGTCATTGTGCCCAACTGTTTGTTTCTCTTTCTCAACTTGCAATGTGTAGAAAGTAAGAATGGTTTGAACTGAAGTGGGAGCTAAAATTTTATAATATGATAGTGTTGACGATGAGAATGATCAATGTAAAGAATGAATGCAAAAACACTCCATTTATAACAAAGTATGGATCTAAATTATGAATTAGAAAATAATAAAATATTAAATTGAATAAATAAAAATTTAGTTGTTGAGGATAATTTATTATATTTTTTAAAGGAAAATATATTCAAAATGGTCAAATATGTTTATTTAGAAATTGGTAGAAGTAATTATCAAATAAAAATGATTTCTTAATCACTTTGTGAGAATTAGGAAAAAAATAATGGTTTAATAATTTTCTCATAAAGAAAAATGGAATTAATAAAGAATATTAAACAAATAGTTATTAATTTAATTATTCAAAGGTAACTAAGTCAAAAGTAGTTAAGAAATACTTATAAATAATGAAAATTATTTCTAAAGAAAATTAAATAAATAATGATTTACTCAATTATTCTCATGGGGGTTTTAAATTTTAATGACAAATAATTTAGGAAGAATAGTTTACTAAAATATTTTCTATGGTGAATGTGGATTTACCATGGTAAAATTAATGTGACATGGTGTATTTCGATCCACGTAGTAAGAAATGGTTAGGTGATAATTTTTTGGTTGATAACAGATTTCCCCCCAATGTAAGAGTGTGAGGAGAAAAAAGTGTGACCAAAATATGTTGTAGGTTGCACTTTCACGAGACACCGAAGGGGATTCATAGAGAGAGAGAGAGAGAGAGAGAGAGAGAGAGAGAGAGTTGAATCAAGGCATGGAATGACTGATTATGGAGGGGAAAGATCTACTAATCTGATATAAGTCTCATTTTATTTTGGAGTACATGATATCAAATTAGGCGAGGAAGGCATACCCATACCCATGGAGATAACTGAGTACGAATACTAATAGTATGTTGAAAAATGTGGGTCTAAGTGACAAAGTACATTATGTATGATATGCCAGAATCAATCGGTCGGGAAGTGATACAATGATACAGTGAGTCCCATATACATAATGTTCCTCAGAATAATGAGGCTAGGATTGAATACAATAATATATGTCGATCTAAGTACATGAGATGTAATTCCCTCCAAGATGTAATGGTGAGGAGATATCACAAAAAAAGAAGCCCTGTTGACAGGAAAGGGCTTTGAAGACGTAAATAGATCATTTGAAGGAGATGTTCAGGTTGTAAGCACTGAAATATGTGGAAACTTAACCAGTCGAATTAACGAAAGTACATCTAAGGCTAGATCATGAGATGTTAACATATAGGTGTTTGGGGGGCTAACTGAAAGGTCATCCCCTCATGACGCTTGGCACATCACAAACACATCTCATAAATGATGGTACAATATATTGGATCACTAAACCATAAAGTGAGAGATTCTCAATCGTGCGATAATGAGCTAGAGTCAAGCATGCGTTAAACAACCAAGTAAAATGGAAATGATGATAACCTTTTCTTAATTGAAGGCACCAAAAAATTATGAAGGCTGGAACCAAAGTACACCACCCTCTAAACCACTTTCCTGGAATCAATGTGTTGAGGTAAACAGAAGAGGGCCTGAAATTTCGGGAAATGAAGATTCATCAAGAAAGGCATGATGATAATAGTAATGTGACTAATGGACTGACACCAGGAATGATGATGGAATAATAAGGTAAGTGGTGGGCTAGCTACTTCCCTTGTCAAAGCATAATTTGCATGGTTGATCTAACAACAAATGACTCTATTCCAGAGGGGATGGTAGATTACTCGAACTAAGGATTGTAAAAGAAAAATCAATATATCTCAAGGGAAAAAATAAGTGAAATGGGATGAATGTGATGCAACAATGGATTATTTACTATAACAACACTCAGCAGAACTCGAAACAGATCCATGGATGCAAGGGTGACTCATCTTTACTGCTCTGAACAAGGGTGACTCGATGATGCTACCACACAGGAGAGCGATCTAGGTGGATATTGGTGGCCACCCACCTATTCTACCTATACCTCCAGTTAGCTTAATAAATTTCCTTTTTTATAGCAGCATTTACTATTTTTAGGATTTTTTCGTGTCCTTAAATTCCGGATAAGTTTTAACCCCCGAAATGAATTTTTTTTTAGGTCTACAGTAAGCGTGTGGGAAAAACATATAGTACTCGGAGACATATTTTTGTTGGTATATCGTACGTAAGAAACACAGATAATATGACCAAGTTATGATCCTGGGAACTTGGCTGCCCAAGTAACTCCAACAGTGCCCACAAACTCTTACTGTTTCATCCCCTTGGGTTAGGGTTTTGGTTGTTTAGTATTTTCCAATGTTTTTCAATAATAAAAAGGACCTTGAGCCTCATTTTATCTCAGTTCAAAGGCCTCTAGCCACCAAATATCTTCTCAGAGATAAGATACCAACGTCATAGCTAGTTTATTTCCATTATGTCTGAAAGCATATTTCAGTTATGTGATATTAATGAAATGAAGTTTTATTTCTGGTGCATATTCATGTTTCTGTGTATTTATGTATTTTATTGTGTTCTTGCATAAGTCCAAATCAAAGAGGCCCAAATTGGACCGTAAAAATATGAGTAAATAATTCTTACTCGTGATGAAAAACGACATATAAGTCGAGTGCAAAGGAAACCTGGTACCGGAGTACAGGTCACTCATATAAATACATTAAGCTTTTATAGGTGGAAAAGTGAGACCTCATGAAAAAAAAGGCTTCCTAGTGAAGTTTCAAATTACCAAAAACCAAGAGAGACCCATTATAGAGATTAATGAGAGATTTCCAATGATGTTAACGACTCATCAAACCGAGATACAGTTAACTCATAATGGTTTCTGAAAAAATATAGTGTTATTCTTATATAAGGGATTCTTGCACCCAAATCAAATATATTTTTGCATTGAGTTTTCCGGGAAGGAGAGGAGGAGAAGCCCTAAATCTTGGTGAGATTGTAGTGGAAAAATCGATCATCAAATTTCATATTTGTGACTTTCAAGTAGGTGGCCTCACTCGTTTAAGGATGGCCTTGTTTCTTCTTAGAAGTATTATTCCTCATGAAGGATCAATGTAAGAATGGAATACATGAATAAACTACAAGATAAGGTCTATAATCATCCTCGCCTAGCATGTAAAACATGGGGACTGGGTGGTAAGTTTTTCATCACATATAGTAAAATGTTTCAATGTATGGTTTGAATTATCTATGATATGCGATTTGTAAATGGATCGCAAGATGAGAAAGTAGGACAAACTATCCAAGAAATGAGAGGATAATCAACTATAACTATATTTTTGGGGTCTACGATGAGACTTGTGTTGATTTAGTGAGAAAGTAGCTAGGGGTGCCATCATTCCCCCAAGCATGAGATAATGGACCAAAACATGTGTGATGGAGGGTATTGGTCAGGTATGAAAAGTTGCGAATGATGCCCCCGACTTGATGATTTTGTGGAGCTCCATTGTGTTCCAAGTGCTCAAATAAGGGTTTCAAGAATATGTCCCTATTGGAAAAATATCCTCTAGAGGATAATGGGTAGATGTAGGGGAAAAGGGGCCCCCCATTTTTGTATTTATGGTTATAACATGCTATGAACATGCCAAATTTATTTAGAATAATGGAATATAAACACATGTCAATGATGTGGTTCACCATTTATTGTTTTTTGGATGTCTTCTTATGGGAAGAATAGATAAATAATGTGGTAAGATAAAGGAAATGGTGGATTACCAATATCATTTCGCACTAATTATATGATTCAAAGGGACTACATTTCTTACTATACCAAAGAATGGCTTAGAATATAATTAACTGATGCTCAACTAGACAACATAGTGGTTGAACAACAAAAATATAGAAGGGGCTAGGTTGTTGATGATTACGTGGATCATCCATAGAGTGATATGAATTGATATGAGACTCTATATGTTCTTCTAAATGGGGAATAATAAGGGGCTAGGTTGTTGATGATTACGTGGATCATCCATAGAGTGATATGAATTGATATGAGACTCTAATATGTTCTTCTTGATATGAGACTCTATATGAGAATTACTTCTCCCCGACTCTCATAAATGGATGCCCCCTTACCCAAACATTGAGTGGTAATGTAATGGCCACAAGGTAGATGTGGTTTGAATTCATGGGTTCAAGGTAAGGGTTGATGGAACCAATTTTCATCATGGGAGACCTAGTTTACATGTGTATCATTAGAAGGGTTGGGGAAATGACTAGTAGATGTGACATATACTGATGTTGAGACTAAATTTTCCTCTAAAAAATGCTCGAAAGAAGCACAAAAGGGAAATCCTAAAAAGTCTTAATATATCGATCCCATGGATGATGATAAGTATATAATAGGGGCTTAAATATCAGTCATGTCAACATTAGGATGGGGAATCATGATGGTGAGTGTAGAAACCTCCATCCTTGGCGAAGCAGTGGGGCCACGATCCATAGGTAGAGGGAAAGTTGAATCACTACAAGAAGAATATAAATCGCGAATAACTTGAATAATATCTCAAAATTATTTGATATGGGGATAGTGATGGGAGTAATGGCCATACTTATCACACAAGGCACAAGGGTTATTTGTGCGTAAGGTTTTATTTTTCTTGGCCGGCTCAGGTAAGGTAATATGGACCTGGGGAATGTTAGGGTCGGGAAATGTAGCAGAGGCCAAATTCTAAATCCGAGGGAGTTTAGGAAATTTATTGGTTGCATGCCCAAAAAAATCACACAAAGCACATGGAGGATAGGAATTTGGAGGTTTAGGAGGGGTGAGAGTTTCCAAGGTGGCTTGTCTTGTTTCCCTTTTTCTGGACTTTTCTGCCATCACCAAATTATTTTGTAATAGGAGTGGCTTCCTATAGAGGTTGTAGTGGAACTAAAGCAAAAGATTGGGTGGTTACAACTGGGTGAAATAGAGTCAAAGATGTATAAGGTTTGAGTTGGTTGGGACAAGTGTTTGTGAGAGAATTGATGTACCAGACTAGAATCCCCAAGGTCATGTTAGTAAGACTCAATGTAGCCATTACAGGGGTAGAAAATTTTCTTGGTGGTGGAAAACATATGGGTATATGAGCATAGGGGTAATGACCTGAAGGAACTTTTCATGGCTGGGAAATACCTAGAGGAATAGTTCCTCGCTAAAAAGGACTAGGAGAGATACTAGTAGGAGGAAAATCACCTAGAGGAATTGTACTTGAACGAAACGTTTACTTTTGAGCAGGAGGATGTGGAGGAGCTGGCTTCTGAGAAGATGTACCAAATTTATTTCCTGCGGTCCTTGATTCTTTAAGCATACCAACACTTGAAGAGCTAGGCTTAAAAGGGGTAGGAAGTGGGTAATATTAATCCCCAAGACGCATGGAATATTTATAGACTCTAGGGGAAACACCAGTAAATGAGGAAGTGGTATGATTACCAGTCATCAATGAGATATTGGTTTGAGGGGCATTTTAAGACTAGGGGTCATTGTAAGTTAATTGATCGATAGTGACGACCTTTACATTGTGGGGAAAGCACATCATGGAAATGATAGAGGATGTGAGAGATTGCATGGCATATGTGTAACTACGAGCCAACAATATGTTATAATATAAAGTATCATCAATGACTTTGATATCAATAAAGATCATCTTCCCATCAAAAGTGATGGGGAAGTTGAGATATAAACCGAGGGGATGCGAGGGATGACCATCCCAAGCACGAAGAGTAGTCGATGGTGATGGGTCATGGGAACCAATTTTATTCCAAAAACTAGCACCCATCACACATGTGGAGGTGCCTTCATCTATTATACACCTATCGATAATGACATTGTTTATGGAGACTAGTATTTGAAAGGAAATGGATAAAGGAAGCGGAGGATGTTGCACTTTATCAACATCAAATACAACCATACGATTGTCAGAGGGATCCACAATGTCCAAAGAAGAGAGTAGAGTTTTCCATTGGGATGTTCATGTCTGGAGAACTTCCAACATTGATATGGTAGTACGATATTGTGCCAAGTCATCTACTATACTATAGGTGTGGACGAATTTAGAAGAGGCAAGATTTCCACATATTAGACCTTTGGTGATCTTGGTGTAGGTTTCAACCCTGTATAGAAATTATCTACAAACGAATCCTAAAAATTGAAAATAAACAATAGTGAGGGAAAAAAACATAAAACAAATATACACAGAGACTTTCCCCTAATCCATTAACCCCAATCCATTAACCCTGGATTAGAACACAACCGTAGTTCCCTTGACTGGATCTAAAAAATACCAGGGGCTAAAAACCATCGTGCCCCAAAACCATGCACAAAACCATGGGTGGGTCCACCCACTGGAAAATAAGGCCCAAAAAGAATTTCTCGAGGCACTGCCCCCCCCTATGATGGCCCTTCTGTGCCCGACACAACATATAGGGGGGGCTGTCGCCCCCCCTGTGACCCCCCCACGCGTGACTAGTCGTGGAAATAATATAACACATACCCAACACTATCCCACTTGTTGTTTTCTTTCCGCAGGGGGTCACAGGAGAGCTGAGTCATTAGCCCAAATTTGCAACATCCATTGTTTCTCTACACCAAGAGAACTTTTGAGTGCTCATAGACTTCGTCAATGCATCTGCAACATTCTTCAAAGTGTCCACCTTTATCATCAACACCCTTTTAGCCTCAACCATATATCTCACAAAGTGATATTCAACATCAATGTGATTTTTCTTTGAATGATAAGCAGGGTTCTTAGCCAAGAAAATTTCACTTTGGCTATCACAGTCTATCCTTATAGCTTGCTGCACCAACCCCATACTTGAACAAAATATTTGCAACCAAACTGCTTCCTTGCTTGCATGAGTGGCTACCATGTATTCTGCCTCTATAGTTGAAAGAGCCACTAAAAAATGTCTTTTACTCATCCAATTGACTGCACCTCCAAATAGGCTAAACACATACCCACTTGTATATCTTCTTTGGTCTAGATCTCTAGCCCAGTCTGCATCAAAATAACCACGAATTTCCAACACTCTTTCCAATCTTTCTCTTCCCTGGTAGCACAATCCATGATCACTAGTGCCATGCAAATATCTAAAAACCCGCTTCACTGTTGTCCAATGCTCCTTCCCTTAGTTTGAAATAAACCTGCTCAATACTCCCACTTCATGTGCAATGTCTAGTCTAGTACAGACCATTGCATACTTCAGGCTACCCACTGCACTTTCATATGGAACATGAGACATATCCTCCTCTTCTTCTTGTGTCTTGGGACACTGTTCAGCAGACAGCTTTAATGCCTACAGGAATTGGAACATTCACCAGTTTCCTATCCTGCATATTGAACCTCTGCAATATAGTGTCGACATAATTCCTCTGGTTTAACTAGAGCTTCCTCTTTTCCCGATCTGTCTTAATTTCCATGACCAAAATATATTTTGCATCACCAATATCCTTCATGTTGAATTTGGAGAATAGTTGGGTTTTCAAATATTGGATAATTTCTTTGTCATTTCCAATCAACAACATATCATCCACATAGAAGACCAAATAAATAACAGGGTCACCAATTAATTTAAAATAAACACAGTGATCCTCCTTGATTCTGGTGAAGCCAAGTCCCTGTATATAGGTATCAAATTGTTTCTAAGAATTTTTCAGAGAAAATCACATAAAAGAAATTTTTGTCGACGCGTTTCGAACCAACCAGTGTGTTTCATCATCAGGACAAGATGAGATATCTGATCAAGAAACCTAAATAAATAGACTAGGGAAACTCCAACTAGCCATTGAAACATAATGGCTAGTTTGACTAAAAAAATAAATTAAATAAAACTAAAAATAAATTAAAATTAAAAAACCATCAATATTAAATTAAATTCATCATATTAAATTAATATTTATTATATACAATGATATAAATGAATAAATAACTAAAAATTAAAAATGAATAAAAAAATAAATAAACAAATTTTTAATATAATTTACTTCTTAGCTTTAAATTAAAAAAAAAAAAAAACAGACAAGAGAGAGAAAACAGGAACGAGAGGAAGACACAAGGAGGAAAAAGGGGGGCACCTAAGAGTGAAGGGCAGGAATCCAGGATCTACTAACACTCCACCCATCATCCTTATTAAGGTTGACAGGCCTCTTTTCAATCTCCAAGGCTTCCCTCAACTTCTGATGGTGGAAATGGTAAATCCTTGCAATAACCTCAGCATTCTCAACACATATGTGATGATTTTTCTTTTCGGCATGCTCTACTAAGGCAAAGGACCAAGATCTACAATGTTTGAGGTCTGCTATATGTTCCTGGATTCTTTGGTTAATGGAATGACCAATTTCACCAATGTATGGCGTCCCACAAGAACAAGGAATCAAGTAAACACCATTACTATCCTTAGGGCACACCAGGTCCTTAACTGATCTAAGCGAACTCTGAATGGTGTGAAGGGGCTTAAAGTTTGAGGAAACATTATGTTTCTTCAAGATCCTAGCAATTTTATTTGTAGTACCTTGAATAAACGGAAGGTGAAATCCAGATAGCCAATCATAAGGATCTATCTTAACACTAGGGCCTTTTTTAGCTTTTTGAAAAGCTCTAACACAATGAAATTTGTTGTAATCATTCTTAATGAAAACATTAAAGAGATGAGATTTTTCACTTTCAAAGTGGTGCTCATCCAAGATTCTAAGGGCTCTTGTGGCTAGGGTGCTAAGAACCCCAAATTTCTAAGCCGAGAAATGATGAGAATTAGCATGTAAATACTGCTCAGTATGAGTCTTCCTTCTAAAGACTTGATGAGAGAAGGAACCATCAACATTCCTTGAAATAAGGAAATCAAGGAAGGGAAAACTACCATCCACTTCAAATTCCATGGTGAACTTAATGAAGTCAGATTGATCATTGAGATGCTGGAAGAAAAGGTCTAGTTTCTCTTTTCCATGGGGCCACACTACACAGGTGTCATCAACAAACCTTTTCCAAAGCCTATTTTGAAAAAGGGATGAGGAAAGGGCCTTAGATTCGAAGTATTCCATGAAAATATTAGACACTACAGGGGAGAGAGGATAACCCATGGCCACCGAACAAGTCTGCTCGTAGAAAACACCTTCAAAACTAAAGAAAGTCGAAGTAAGACAAATCTCAACAAGATGAGCAGTATCAGGGCCAGTGAACCAAGAAATGACCTCGATGGCTTCCTTAATGGGAATGAAAGTGTATAATGAGACAACATCAAAACTTACAAACCTATCCTCAGGATCCAACTTAATGTCTTTTAATTCATTGACAAAGGAAGAAGAGTCTTTTACAAAGGAGCTGGTGCGACCCACAAGAGGTTTCAGCTTACTGGCTAAAAATTTAGCAAGCAGATAAGTCGGACCACCTATGGTGTTGACAATGGGGCGCAGGGGTGCTCCGCCCTTATGAATCTTAGGAAGACCATAAATCCTCGAAGGGCGGGGGTTACTTTTAATAAGCTTCTTATTAAGGGAGCTAACAGTGCTACTTAATTTAATCGCTAAAGCAACCGCTTTAGAAAATTTTTTAAGGGGATTTTTATCAAGCTTCTTGTAGCTTCCACTATTAAGAAGGTGATCCAACATCTTATTGTGATAATCTTCCTTGTTTAAGATAACCATAGAACCCCCCTTATTAGCCTTAAGAACAATAATGTCTTGGTTATTATTTAAGGATTTTAGAGCCTCAAATTCAGGTTTACTAATGTTGCTTTTAGGGGGCTTAGCTTTTCTAAGGATCAAGGCACAGTCCTGCCTGATGGTGTCTTTTGTAATATCAGGAAGATCTCTAATCCCATATTATATTTCACAAATGATATCATGAATAGGGATGTTTTTTAGGAGCAAGAGCATAATTAAGGCCCTTCTCCAAAAATTTGTAGACATGATGATCAAATTTCTGATACCACATCCTTGGTGACTGTTTTAACCCATACAGAGAATTCTTTAACCTTCATACCAGTTCTGCCTTCCCCTTCACCATAAAGCCTTCAAATTTTTTCATGTATATCTCCTCTTCAAGATCCCTGTGAAGAAATGTTTTCTTCACATCCATATGTTCTACCTTAAAATCAAATGTAGCAACAAAAAATAAAAGTAATATAATAGAAGTAACTTTGGCAACAGAAGAAAGAATATCACCAAAATCAATTCTCGGCACCTGGGAATAATCTTTTTCTACCAACCTAGCTTTGTATTTCTCCACCTTGCCTTCTACATGCATCCTCTTCTTAAACACCCATTTTCTCCTGATGGGCTTCCTTGTAGCCAACAACTCCACCATATCCCATGCCTCATTTTTATGCAAGGATGCCATTTCATCAACCATGACCTTTCCATCCTCTATATCTACTGCCTCCCTGAAATTTTTTGGATCATCATCAGTTATAGTTAAAGAAAAATTTGAACAAAAAGAAGATGGCTTATACATTTATGGTTGTCTTCTTTCCCGAACTGATCTTCTCATAGCTAGAGTTTGTGGTTCTTCCTCTTATGAATATTCTTCTATTGTAGAGTCTGAGTCATCCTACTTTATCTCAAACTCTATCCTCTCAGGTTCCTTTGGTAGGACCTCATGTTTAACAACATCTTTCACCTCTCTAAACACCACATCTCGGTTGTACACAACCTTGTTTCCGGGTTCCAAAGCTTGTAACCCTTTAAACCATCCTTATACCCAATAAAGATGCACCTTTCAGATTTATTATCCAACTTGCTCCTTTTCTCCTTTAGAATATGTACATATGCATCACATCCAAAAAACCTCAGATGTGAAAGAGAGGGTTTCTTACCAATACATACCTCATGTGGAGTCTTATCCTCCAACGTTGATTAAGGTGATATGTTAACCAAGTAACATGCAGTTTCCACTGCCTCTTCCCAGAATTCGTGTCCTAACCCGGTACCACTGAGCATGCTTATTGCCTTTTTCCATCAACGTTCTATTCATTCTTTCTGCAACTCCATTTTGCTGAGGTGTGTATGGAGTAGTCTTCTGCTATGCTATACCACACTTCTTGTAGAACTCTTCAAATTCCTTCTTGCAGAACTCCCCACCATTATCTGTCCTCGGCACCTTTGTCTTCTTCTCTATCTTCTTTTCCACCAGAGCCTTAAATTCTTTAAATCTGTCAAAGACTTCCGATTTCTTCCTCAAGAAATATATCCATTTATTCCTTGAGAAGTCATATATGAATGAAAAATAGTACATAGACTTACCTAGTGATGGAACCGAAACAGGTCCAAACACATCACTGTGCACAAGCTCTAATATATTGTTTGCCCTCTTAGCACCAGAAGGAAAAATCACCCGATTCTTCTTCCCATATACATAATGTTCATAGAAATTCAAATCTAGAGAGCTATTAGACATACCTTCTACCATACCATTTCCAGGCAGTATCCGAAGGCCCTTCTCTCCAATCTTTCCAAGCCTTTGATGCCATAGCATGGTCTTTTCTCTAAAGACCACTAGGATTTCCACTCCATTTTCGGGAACCACATAATTGTTGCACCCATCAATAATAGTGTTGCCGTGAAGCTTGTACACTGTTTTTACACCTGCATCATCCATCTTGCTTACAGAAATCAGATTTCTGGCCAATGTAGGAATGTGCAAAATAGCAAGAAGTGTTCTAATCCTTCCACCTTGCAACTTCAGCTTAACTTTTCCACGTCCAATGATTCTAGCCTCCTATCATCCCCTAAGAAGACATAACCTCCATCATATTTCTCATACTCGTAGAACCACTCCTTATGGGGAGTGAAGTGAAAGGATGCACCAAAATCAATCAACCATGACTCATGATCTACATGTGTATTTGAAGAAGAAGCCAAATACACATCCCCACATTCATTCGATGTGGTTTTTGCCTTTGTAGAAGGAGCATCATTAGATCCATTTCATTTCTCAAGAGATTTAGATATGCAATCCTTTTTGTAGTGCCCTTCTTTTCCGCATTTCCAACACACCTTTACAAACTTTCCAGGAGATTTAGATCTCCCTCTAGATTTAGATCTCCCACTCGAAACCTTATTCTTGTTTCTATTCTGGGACCTTCCTCGTATAGATAAGGCATCTCCATTTTGAACCTCCATATTTATTTCTTTCATTTCCTCTAACAGCAAGGCTGAGACAATGTCATCAAAATTTAAGGTAGTTGTATTGCTACCTATCGCAATAACCAGACTATCCCACGAATCTGTCAGAGAACACAACAAACGAATGCACTTGTCTTCATCTGAGATTTTAATATCAATAGATGACATCTGACTTACCACAGTATTGAAGGCATTCAGATGCTCTATCACCGAGTCTCCATCCTTCATCCTCAGGTTATACAACTTTTTCTGCATGAACAATTTATTCACTAGAGACTTAGATTGGTACAAAGTCCCTAGCTTGTCCCAAAAGGTCTTCACTATATCTTCCCCAGATACATTCAACAATACCGAATATAAGACACACAACCACATTGTGCACTTTTCCTTCTGATCCAGCTTCTTCCAAACTTCATCTGACATTTCCATTGGTTTAGTACCTAGATCTACCGCAATCCATTGGTCTTTATCCACCAGTAGATCCTCCATCTTGAGCTTCCACAACTTAAAACTCTGACCATTAAATTTCTCGATCTATATCTTCCCACTGATCGCCATCTTCTTTCACTACAAGAATCGATCCTGCAATCTCCCACTGAACAGGGTCTACCTCAGGCCTGAACAAAAAACCCCTCAGCAGCAACGGTGTCCCCTTGAAGCCGAAAAAACTCTGATACCAAATATAGGTTTTAACCCTATATAGAAATTATCTGCAAACTAATCTTATAAACAAAAAATAAACAATAGCGAGAGCATAAAATGAATCTAGAGGTTGAATTTTTCGATGTTGACTTCTGCAGAATTCATCATGAGAATATGGTAGTTTTTTTAGTCAGATTGTGAAGGTTGAGTTGCTACAATGTTTTGTGTGATTGACACAACCACATATCCTTGATGAGGAAAATTGTGTGTAAGCATTTTCAGTTGTGATGAATCAGGAGGGGGAGGAGGTAGAGTAGTGGGCTCAGGTGCTCTAGAAGTAGCTGCTTGGGCTTCCCATACTTGACGCATTTGAGGTAAAAGGGGACATTCATGAGTATAATTTCCAAAAAGCCTACAATAGGTGTGACAAGGTTTATTAGTTCTCAGAGCCTTGTTTTTCTTAGGTTATCCACCTCGTCGTTGTGTTACGGAGTTAAGTTGGCCACCCGTAGGGGCATTAGGTTGTCGATCTTGATTTCCTTGGTTACCTTAAGGCTACTGATTCTAGTTATATTTCCTCTTGTTCCTTATATTGGTGTTAGGGGGATTGGTATTAATTTTTTAGCATACATTTGATTCTGTGGAGGTGGTTGCTATTTTTGCAAAGGAACCGAAGGCATGGGAGGTTAAGGTGCTGGTGCTAGTGGGGATGGAATTTTGGGCAGTGCATAAGTATAGTAAGGATTCATGATAAAATTTGGATAACCTGTTTGAACAAAAATTAGCCTTAGAATTTTCTAATTTGGATGGGGATATGCATAGGAAATTATTGTACCTTGGTAACAACTAACACGTGAAGGGTCAAGAGGGGGATAGGTGTAAGCAGAACTAGTCCCCCTTATGAGGTTGACCATAAATCATAAGAGGTTGAGAATATGGTGATGGTTGAGGGTGGGCAAGAGATTCAATGATACTGGTAGTGGCATGATATGCCCTGGATGCATTACAAGCACTAGGTCAGGGCAGAACAAGGAGGATAATTTAAATATAACTTGACTGGGAATGTATGATATCATATTTCAAGGCTATTTAGAGAGATTCTTCATCAATTTGAGGGAAGTTAAAGGTGACATATTTACCTATGGGGGGCGAAAGAGTTCTTAGAAACCAATCCATATATATATATATATATATATATATATATATATATATATATATAGAGAGAGAGAGAGAGAGAGAGAGAGAGTCTTCAAACTCAACACATCTACACATGCTCCTAAATCTGCACCAGTCTTTAACATGGTCAAAAGGGAACGTGGAAGAAGTTTGATGAAAATAGGTCAAGATTTTGGTAGCTATGTCGTATCGGAGAGGTAACTGGAAATATGAAATAAAATATTTGGGGAGAGTCATGAAGGTGGAATGGGAGGCATGTGGTTTTTCCACATACCATTTGGAAGAAACTCCAGTTAGGGTGCATTGGAAGAGACAAATATGAATGGAGTCTTCAGTAATATAATTTGACGAACACCACATGCGAAAATATAAAAAATTATTTGTGGGGTCTTCTCCAGGATTACCTTCAAACTTGGGAATTTAGAAAGGAATCTTCGTAGGCATATGAGGCCAACTTGGGTTATGGAGAAGAGAATTGTTGGTGAGAAAACTAAAATAAGGGATGCTCAAACCATCCATATAAGGAACTAACTGAGGATTAGTGGCCTTATCGATAGAGGTTCCTCCGGCTGAGTTAGCTTGGTTATGACCTTGGTTACCCCTTGGTTTCCAACACTCATATTGGTGCTTAAAATGGTGGCAATGCAGGGATGGGAAGATGCAAAATCAGAGGAAGAATTGGAAGAATCAAAAGAACTAGAGTCACTATGGGGACTCATTGGATGATTATGAGGATGGGTTTGAGCTCAACAAGAGGGAGTAATATGTCCTAAAGGGAACTAAGGGCGAATGCCACAAATTCTCCATGAAAAACGTCTCGGGGCACAATGGTGTGAAGACAAAGATGACTCAATAAAATAAAAACTGATGATAGGAGAAAAGAATAATAAAAAAAATAAAACACCTAGTGAAGTGGTGAAAAGTGTAAACTAGCTATAATTAAATTCTAATCTAATTCAAGAAAACATGTACTATCAAATAAAAGTTGACCTATAGCCTAAAGGTGATCTAAATTTTCAAACAATGTAATATCCCAAAATGGGAATGCAGCAATGCATGAACACAATAATGGAGTAGCAGTGATACATAAACACATAAAATGTAAGAATATCCAAATATCCATCATATTAAGATCATAGTAGAAAATGTATACAAATCCTTGAGGAAATAATCACTCAAGATAGGCAAAACAAGCCTCAAGAGAACATGTACATGAAAAATTAAATACACTGCTACACAGAAAATGCTCAAGGCTATGACAAAGAATTTTACTACATGTAACTGTTGCTAGAGTAATTCAATACATGGATATGAAAATATACAGCTCATACAATGTTGGGAGCAAATATCTAAACCCCCAAACTGAATTTGAAGACAATCCAGAAAGGATTTCCTGAAATATGCAAAATGGAAAAATGTTGGAGTTGCAGTCCTAGGATTGAGTAGCAGCTGCAACTTGAGAACTGGATGGAGATGGCTGAAGATGATGCACAAGCTGAACAAACCTCCTCCAATGGATCTTCCAAGTGAAAGGCTGATCCTAACATTGAAGATATCACCCTCCAAAAATCACTGCAAACCCTTACTGAAAATAATGCAGTAAAGGAGAGGGACTGCGCTGTAGGAGATAAAATATGTAGTGGCCAAGTGCCAAGATTTGAAATTTTCTCCAAATACTTTCTCACTGATCTCCCAAAGAAATTAAAGCTTCCTCATCTGAAAAATAAGCTCCAAAAATGGTGTTTTGAAACCTCCACTGCAACACCTTGTAACACAACGTTATACTTCAGTAGAAATAATGTTGTAGCTGAATAAGGTAGCTTGCCCTTAAGCCTGGATGTGGAGAAATTAAGTACAAGCTCCTTCAATAGGCCTCTCAAGAGAAGAGAAAGAATTACTAAATAGGAATGCCTTGTGCTAAGCAACACAACAACTCTACTAAACATCAAGAGAATGCAAAATACTCTAACAAACCACAAAATCAATAATCCATAATGTGTCTTGCTATGGCTACCTTGCCCTCCTTTCATACAAATGGAAGCCCTCTCACCATGGGTACCACTCATTAGGGTTTCCTCCACCAAGGAATCTTCCTCCCACTATCTCTGCGTTGTCTCTAAAGATGATCTCCACCTCCTATCCCAGCACTGTTGACATGGTCAAACTTAACCTTATCCATAATAAAATGCCCCTTTTCACACATGAGGGTGTTAAATCCAGCTCCTATGATGATCCATCTTTACAATATGAGGGTTTTTATTCATATTTATGAAATTTATGGCTCTCCTTACCCATTTATTCATCTCGTAAGTGAAATCAGAAAAAATTAATATTCCAATTTGCTGCATGCTAAATTTGGAATATTACAGTCCTCCCCTCCCAAATGTTGCTTGTCCTCAAGAAATTGCAAGGATAGAACTAAGAATTCTCCCCTCCTCTTGTTGTGGCATCCACATATGATAAGATCTTCCAAGGAAGTAGATGATGTCTCATCAATAGATCTCCATATTGCCCCTCCCAAGCAGGAAAAATAGCTAAATAACTATCATCATGAATAATTAAAGTAGTTAAGGAGGAAATAATGTGTTGTCTAGCGGTACCCTTAAGGAATGGTATCTGAAATGTATAGGGAACCATCATTCCCATGTGGATCCTCCATCCCCAAGCAATCATCCATACCAAATGAGTTACCTCCCAACATGGCAACTCCTGAAAATCCTCCTCCACCTTTGGCTCCTGCAAAGTAGGTGGGTTGAAAATCTGAACATGGTAGACAACGTAGCCTACCCCACACTATCCTCCTCTCCAATTATGATAAGTGTAGAGTATTTGCTGATTTTGGGCTGCAATAAGGTTGCCCTAAAGTGGCAAGGTGAAGACTAGATCTCCAAAGATATTTTCTCCAACGTTATGAATCATATTGGCCCAAACCATCTCGTATGTGATGGATAGGAAATCACCACCATATGGCATCCAATCAATCTCATGGCCCACCTCATAAAGAAACAAGTGTTTTTCTGTGGTGGCCATATCACCCCCCATACTCCCATTAGAACATGTAATGCAAAAAGTGTGGGAATCCTCTTCCCTAAAGGACACATCCATCCAATGTGTCTGTCCCCCAATCATGCTCCCAATAAAAGTAAGAACAACAGCAACATAGGGAACCGTAATGAGAATCATACTTGCTTCCATATGTAGCAAGGGAGAATGAAAATGGTCCCTCAAATGCAACCAACGCCGTTTGACTCTCAACCGCAATAGAGAATGACATAATGTGTGGCTTCTCAACCACTTGCTTGCTGCCCTAATCTCCTCACAAGTTTGGAGAAAGTGTGTGATGTAAAGTGCACAATAAGCATTTTCTCCATAAGATATCTCCTTCCCAAGTCCTCCTAGGGAGTGGCCATCAATACTGCTCATGTCCTCAAGTAGACCATGAGGTCTAGAAGAAATAATGCTCCTCCTTGGAGCAATATCTTGCACATATATGGTTAAGGGATGAATGTATACATTATATTAATCATTATACAACTAAATAGTACCCTTACCATATAATTTTCTCATGCAAATGGAGTGAATCATAGATGAATCCACTCTCACCCTCAAAGAGAAAAGATATCGTTGTGATAACTCCCCCAAAGAGTTATGTATCTCCTCCATCTCTACATGATCCATGCATCTCCTCATATGCTGATATATCTCCTCCTCAAATCCTTCCCAAAAATGCCGCTCCATGATGGTGTGGTATCTTCTCATAGAATAAGTGTGGCTAAAAAGGAAATCTTCATGAGCTGCTTGTAGCAACTTCTCCTTGAGCTTGGAAGCTCTAGATAAGAATATCCTTATATGATAGTAGATGACCCCATCTCTAACTGAATATCGCTCCTCATGCAATTGGTCATCCAATATCATACAAGTAAAAAGATCCTTGGAATACTCCAGCAATAGCTGTGAATTCCAATATGGATCTATCCTCAATAGTGACAGCGCTGATGAACCATCATGAAAAACATCTGTCATATGGTTGTCCTCTTCTTTGACATTTCCCATGCCAAAGATGCAAGTTGGAAGGCTGCTATCCTTCCCATGCTTCTTCTGCCACAACGCAAAATCTGAAATGAAAGTGGGTAATGATGATGTTGAAAGAATGCTCCATCTCTCCTTGAGTCTACCCAAGGCTCTCAACGTTGTACCAAGCTCTCCCAAGGTCTCCACTCCTCTGAAATCAATGGGTAATGCCTCCAATTGTGAAGCATCCCTCATCATCTGCTAGTCTAGTGGTCTCCCTGTGAAATGACTCCATGCAATGAGACATCATCATCAAGAGTAGACTGCATATATGGATGGACAGAATTTTCCTTGCCCTCACTATGCAATCCAGTCTCCCTCTTAGGTGCATAAACCTCTTGAAATAGATAGGGTTGTGTGCTCCTCATCACATGATTTTTGTCATCCTCCCTATCTCCTCCTTTTATCTCCATAGTTTCAGACCCTATCATCAATGGCACATGTAGATCATGAGTTTTTCCTTGATCTCCACATATGATATCCTGGGGAATTCCTTGCAATACTACATTAATCCCTCTTGTTGGAGCAATAACTCCCTCTTCCTCTATATGAGGTGCTAGATAAACTCTATACATGACAATGTTGTTTCCCCCTTCCTCATCAATATGTATGGGCAACCTCCCATTGATTTGATCCTCTTTCGAAAAAGGGGTATCCATACCCACTTGCTCAAGAATATGAGATAGAGGTCTTGCCTCTAGCAAGGTATGTTGGAAGTTAAAAGCCTCCTCTATGGTTTTCTGAAGTGGAGTTGAGTTTATGGTTTCCTCCATCACATGCAAGGTTTTTTTTTTTTTTAGGTTTGTTTAGCTCCACCACATGTGTTTCGAAATATTTTCCATCAAATATTTCCACTAATGTATTAGTGAACCTAGTATAAGAAGAATTATTTGCATTCTTCAAAGAAAAGGACTCAAATATCCACCATGCATAGGCCTTACCTCCAAAATGCAGTGCTGCAACTTTGATGTTTTCATCTTTAGAAATCTGGTGCTGTTGCAAATAGGTGTCTAGCACCTCCACCCAAGCTCTAGCTAAAAGTGTAGGTGAACCATAAAAAGTAGATAGGAAACATCTACTCCCATTATGTTTCTTGCTTCTCTCCACCTTGATCTTGCAAAACTCTCAAAAAGTGATATGATCTCTAAAATTTTGAGTTTGAGAGTCATACTCTTGCAGAAAATCACTAAGAGTTTCTCTCTTAGGAATTTCTTCTCTTCTATCTCCCGCATACCAAATCTGGGAAAAGGATTGCGCTGTGCATCATGATGTGTGGCTACATGCTCATAGTCATCATATGAAAATCTAGAGTTTGCTTCAGATTCAAACTCTCTTGGATATTATCTACACATCTCCCTTCTCATCTCCTTGAGATCTCTCTGAATGCTTTACATAGTTTGAGAAAGAAGCTTTAAGAACTTTTCATCCTTCTTTCCTCCAAATAATGGAGTCTTCTTCTTGTATTTTATGTGCATATTTCCTTATTCTTGCCTTCTTGATATCATATTGGCTAATATTCCACAAGCTGAGCCAAGATTATGCTCTGATACCACTATAATATCTCAAAATGTTAATGCAGCAATACATGAACACAATAATGGAATAGAAATGATACATTAACACACAAAATGTAAGAAGATCCAAATATCCATCAGATTAAGATCATACCAACAATTGTATACAAATCCTTGAGGAAATAATCACTCAAGATAGGGAAAACAAGCCTCAAGAGAACATGTACATGAAAAATGAAATACACTTACATAGAAAATGATCAAGGATATGACAGCACATTTTATTAGATGTAACTTCTCCTAGAGTATGTCAATACATGGATATGCAAAATATAAAGCTCATACAACGTGAGGAGAAAAGATATAAACCCCCAAACATAATTTCAAGACAATCCGGAAAATATTTCCTGAAATATGAAAAAATGGCAAAATTCCGTAGTTAGAGTTATAGGACTAAGTAGCAGCTGCAACTCAAGAACTCGATGGAGATGGTTGAAGATGATGCACAAGTTGAACAAACCTCCTCCATTGGATCTTCCAAGTGAAAGGCTGATGCCAACACTGAAGATCTCACCCTCCAACAATCACTACAGACCCTCACTACAAATACTCACTGAAAATAATGCATTCAAGGAGAGGTACTACACTGTAGGGGATAGAAAATGTATTGGCCAAGTTCCAAGATCTGAAATCTTCTCCAAAGGCTTCCTCACTGATCTCCCAAAGGAAGGAAAGCTTCCTCCTCTGAAAAATAAGCTTCAGAAGTGGTGTTGGGAAACCTCCACTGCAACACCCTGCAACACAATGTTATACTTCAGCAGAAATAGCGTTGTAGCTGAAGGAGGGGGCTTGGAATTGAGACTGGATGTGGAGAAATGAAGTACAAGCTCCTTCAAGAGGCCTCTCAAGAAAGGAAAAGGAATTCCTAAACAATAATTCCTTGTGCTAAGCAACACAACATCTCTTCTAAACAACAAGAGAATACACAGTAGTCTAACAGACCACAAAATAAATAATCCATAACACGTCTTGCTATGGCTACCTTACCCTCCTTTTATACAAATGGAAGCCCTCTCACCATGGGTCCCACTCATTAGGGTTTCCTCCACCAAGGAATATTCCTCCCACTATCTCTGCATTGTCTCTAAAGATGATCTCCACCTCCTATCCCGTTGCTATTGACTTGGTCAAACCTAACCTTGTCCACAAGAGAATTCCCCTTCTCAACACAAGGGTGTGAAATCTAGCTCCTATGATGATCCCTTTTAACACTATGAGGGATTTTATTCATATTTCTAAAATGTATGGGTCTCCTTAACCATTTATTCATCTCCTAAGTGAAATCAGCAAAAAATAATATTCCAATTAGCTGCATGCTAAATTTGGAATATTACGAACAAGTCTTAGATCTATTGTTTCACACGACTTTTAAAGAAAATTCTTACTTGATGGAATCTTGTTCCTACAAGCAGAGTTATCTAGAGAAAGCTAGGGTAGAGGACCAACTACTTTAAACCCATAGTCAATCCTATAGGGTTTTTTCGTAAGATGGGCCACTAAGGATACCTTCGTCCCATGGGGGTGATCGATTCTTGAGCTTCTTGGGGATTAACCATGACACTGAATTCCCTACAATTATTTTGGTATCCCGAGAAGAACAACTAGTACCATTATGTAGTCTAACCCCCTTTGAATCCGGTTTCTGACACACTTCGAATTTAGACCGTGGGATGATGAAGGATTTTAATATCCCTAATATGTCAACTTTCTATGCCTAAATGTAATCGATTGGTGGGTGTTATTGGAATCCTATCTCATTTACCCTACACCTAGCTACAAAGATTGTTTTGGCCCTAGTGCCCAAGTGGGCTTAATCTACATGAGTTGAATCATTAAGGTGTAGTGTTCCAAGTCTTAGTTTAGTGGTGTTAACCAATCTCATGTTCTCTTAGGGTGTGTGTATGAGATAAATGGGTCAAGTGGATGAGTTAATTGAGCATTTTTTTATGATGTCAATGTTGTTGAAAATAAAGTGCATAAATTTTAAATACTACTAAAAATGAGCAGTAAATAAATAGCCAATTGAACCACACAACTCCCCACCCAAGAAGGAAATTAATTAGAAAAAAAAATATGGAGAAAAAGAAACTCAAAGACACACAAAATTTCCAAAATATCTAATGTCTAAGGGAGTGGGAACTAAATGAAATAATATGCTAAAAATGGGGACAAAAACTACCAAACAAATGGGGGTGGAAATACTGGAAATTGGTAGGAAATAGGGTGAAAAAATAAGGATGTACAATGGGATCCTACAGAGGAAATCCCACACTTTTTTTAAAGGGGATGAATTGTTGTAAATATATTTGTAAACGGACTATAATAACCTGCCAAAAAAGATGAAAAATAGTGGGAAAAACTACTCCACACTAGACTCCTCAACTGAGGAACTCTCTTCACAAATGGTGTAGGTGGTCTCTAAACCTTAGGGAGAATTTTACTTCATCAATGAGAAACTACTAAGTTGATATAGTCCTAGGTATGACTCACGAAAGAAGATAAATCCTCCTTGACACACACACAACATTCACGGAAAAACTAGAATTTTTTTTGAAATTTTGCAGAGTGCGGAAACGGACTTAAAAAGTACATTAGGCGTAGTTTTTAGGTAGAAAAGTGCACTCCACACAGAAAAATGGTGAAAATTTGAGTTTCTTTCCCACTTCTCTCACTTGGCAAATCATACCTAGGTTGTGTCATCTTCTACTTGGATGGTACCTTTGACTTGCGGAAAGTTGTGAAACCCATATAGAAGCGGAAAAAATTCCAAAAAAGTATAATAGTTATAAAAATAAAAATTTAGAGTGCTAAAAATAATTAGAAAAACACCGAAGATAATTGAAACAATGTTCACCAAAATTCCAAATTACTACACCAGTGGAGTCTCCATTTATTAACGACTATGTAGCTAAAGACTTAGTGGAGTCACCATTTGTTAGAGTAAATATTTTAGACAAGTGTACCAAAAATGATTCACTTAAATCTCTGGTGACGAGTAACCCTAATAACAAATTATGGTTGTTTGTACTTCAGATATGAAATTAAAAACAAATAGAAACCTTGCATCAAAAGATCATATACGGTGAGAAACATATAACAACAAATATAAAAGTGTAGCAAACCAATGGATCATATGAATAAGAAAATTATATTAATAGAAACAATACATATGGTGAGGAGTACTTATAAACTTGGGTGTGTAGATTCCCCTTCGTGGGATGGGTCCTTTTAATGTCCTTACCTTCAACAATCTGTTTCTTTCTTTCAACTAGAAATGAGTAGAAAGTAAAAATGGTTTGAACTCAAGTGGGAGCTCAAATATGATAAGACGATAGTGGTGCCAATGAGAAAAACCACGTAAATAATGAATGGAAAAACCATCTATTTATAACAAATTATTGAACTAAATAAGGAATTAGAAAACAACAAAATATTGCTAACTAAATCAAAATATAGTCATCGAGAATACTTTGTTATTAGTTTTGAGAGGGAAAATATATTCAAAATTGTCAAATATATTTGTTTAGAAAGTGGTTGAAGTAATCAATAAATAAAAATGTTTTACTAATCACTTTGTGAGAACTAAGAAATAAATAATTATTAAATATACATTTAATCATGATCTCATATGAAAAATATGGAATAAATAAGGAATAATAAGTAAATATCTAGAAATTATTGACCAAATCAAAATCTAATTGTTATGAATACTTTATTATATTTTTGGAGAGGGAAAAAATATTCAAAATGGTCAAATATATTTATTAGAAAGTGGTTGAAGTAATTAACGAATAAAATGATTTATTTATCACTTTCTGAGGAAGATGAATAAGAAATAATAAATAAATAGTGATTTATTTAATTATTCCAAGGGTATTTAGTCAAACTTGTTAAGAAATACTGATCAAATAATAATTTAATAGCTATTTATAGATAAAATTAGATAAATAATTATTTATTCAATTATTTTCATGGGGTTTTTTAATTTTAAACACAAATAATTTCTTGAAAGGAGTTTACTAGATTATTTCCTATGCTGGAATACATTTTACTATTGTCAAATCAATCCTACATGGTTGATTTTGATCCACCTAGTTAGAAATGTTTAAGTAATCATTTATTGGGTGATAAGATATAAATCTCTTTGTGGAAATTCTAAATATATCGAATTTCTAGAAACCTAGGTCTTTTCGCGATAAGATTTCATTGATAAAACTATTTTGAAATCATAAAATATCCTCCACTAGCATAGAGAGAAACCTATACACTAAGAAAGGAAAATTTGTGATTATGTTGGGATGCTCATAGAGGGCCTAATGATGAAACTCAACATTTCAAGGCTTACTAGCTTTCTTGTGTGTGTGTGTCTATGTGCGTGTACTCATCATTTTAAAGCTTACTATATTTCTTGTGTGTGTGTGCTCTTCATTTTAAGGCTTACTAGCTTTTGTGTGTGTGTGTGTACTCATCATTTTAAGGCTTACTAGTTATCTTGTGTCTGTGTGAGAGAGATTGAGAGAGACATTAAATTTATGGAAACATAGTGTTATACAAGCACCCCCTACTATCATCAACCATACAAATTTGTTTCAAAAAAATCTATCATTTACATACCAAACCATAACCCTAACAAATCCATACACATTAATTTTTTGAGAAAAATAACATATGAATATTAGAAAAACATAATTTTGTGACTTATGTCAATTTTCCATAAATAAAAGTTATGCCTTCGTGAAGTCAATTTGATTTTCTATGTTTCATATTTTTACATCATGTCTATCTCCATAAATTCTTTTACTCAAGACATCTTTTCTTTCAAATTTTCATTCCAACTCACATGTCACAATTGGGTAACATTATCTTTCACTACTCATAAAAAAAAAGAGCAGTGTTAATAAGAAATGTGAGAATGTTCAAAACATTAAAATCACTTCACTACTAAATCAAGTTATGAAATTATACATGTCCATGAAGTCAATTTGCACTTGTCAAGTATTACATGATTAGGATATTAGTATTGGATTTCTAGAAATAAAATCTTAGATAGTATATGGTTTGAGATTTGTAATGGCTATGTCTGCTAGGTAGGTTAGGTGAATTACTGGATTATGAAATTAGGTAGTTCAATGCATTTTATAAGTTAGAAGGTTTAGGTTAGTTAGTGACATGGGCTAAGTTGAGATAATTGGGCTTTTAAGCTAGTGGGTTAGTGGGATCTATTGGGTTTGCTGGTGGATAGGTTACATGCTTTGTATAGGTATTGGTAGGTTAGTTTAGTTAGCTTTCGATTGCTTTTATAGTAAGCTATAGGGATAAGTAGATTAGTTGTGATAGATATTTGGGTAAGATTCGCGGATTAGGTAGAGTAGCTGTAGAGGGTAGGTTAAAATTGGGCAAAGTAAGTCAAGTAGGTTATTGGGTTCTCTACATTACATGATTGATTGCGCTAGATTACATAGTTTAATTGATTTAGTTGATTAGGTAACCTAGTTGATGATATAGCCTATCCTAAATGATTATGTATCTTAGTCATGTAGATCAATAAGTAATGTATAGTAAAGTGTGTAGACTAAATATTTTAGAATGTGTGGTAATAATTGATTTTATATTTCATAAATTAATCATTAATCTAGATAGAATTTAACCATTACCATAATTACTAATAGACAGCTAACCTTCTCAAACAATGACAAAATCTATAATAATTCATAAGTCAAACCAACACTAAAAGTAACTACATTCATTAACACAATAAAGGGAAATTAACTAATAAAAAAACTATTATATAGTATTAATTTAAAAAACTATTCGATCAAAATAACACATATAACTACATTCATTAATACAATAAAGACAAAGTAACTATTGCATAGTCTTATTTAAAAAAACTATTATATCAAATCATACATATAATCAGAAGAAGCAGATAAGTATACATCATGGAATTCATTTTTGTGCAACACGAGAGTACGAAACAGGTTACTATAGGCTTAGACGTTACTTTTAAAATTCTGCTAACCAATCAAGTGGTTTCTTTCGTATTGGTCATTGTACAGGGAAGAAAGGGTTGCCACACCGTAAACTGGGTCATATTCTTTTGATGCACTTTTTGCATTGGAAATACCAGTAATCTAAAGAGTGCCTAATGTGTTGGAGATGGTTTGGGAGAAAGGGTAATGAATTTGTGGCCGGCAATTAGCAACGCAATTTTATAT
The DNA here is from genome assembly GCA_034641835.2 of Pinus albicaulis. NCBI lineage: Eukaryota > Viridiplantae > Streptophyta > Pinopsida > Pinales > Pinaceae > Pinus > Pinus albicaulis. Next base: position 1,483,259,489 of record CM076582.1, read on the forward strand.
GGACTGAATACATGGCCAGTATAATTTGCTGCCTCCTTGTAGATTCTTTAATCAAATGAAAAGGATAAACTAATTAGATAAATTGCGTATCAGTGTCGTTAAAGGAATGAGAGTGCATCCCACCTGTGATGTTCATTACGGGTTAACTTTGACCTAATTTCTGTGTTTTCAACTGTCAGATCACATTACATCGCTCTGGCTCTCACGTCACTGATGGTTGGGAATATATGTTGTATAATAACATACAATCCCATTTCACTATTGTAAGCCTTGGTTTAATGTTTCAACTCTACGAAATTATTTAAACATATTAATTTTTAAAATCAGTAGACTAACATTTATCAATATTATTGTCATATAATGTGAATTTTATATAGGATTAAAGCTAATCTATTTCCAGACAATTTGCATTAATTAATCCGATTTGAGGATTTCGTTATTTGAGAATTTGCTGGGATGGTTTTGTTGAATATTTTTATCTTTATTTTATTTTGAAGGTTATAAATTCATATTCACAACTCTACAATACATATCTTAAAAAAACCCCTAAATAGTGAACTTACTAAACAAAAGAAAATTATTTTATAAACAAAGTTTTTAATTTGAGGTGTAAATTGAGCCAAATCTAAAATAATTATCATCTTTGTAATCACAAATATCATCTTCTTTTGATTTATGGTGATAAGCACATAAATATTACAACTTCTAAATAGCATGTATGCTTGAGAGAGTTGCTCCAGTCTTGATTTTAAAAAACAAGCATCATCCGCTCATCCCCTCCAATGTATTAATAATAATGGATCCATGTTTCTGGCGAATAATCATTAAAATCCGGTGCGGTTCATCTTCTGCTTTTAAGAATATACAATAAACAAGGACTCCACGGGTTCCGTTAGGTCGTGCGTCTGTTTTTTTTTTTATAAACTCATAACCCACTGTGAACTTCTGTAACTCTGGAAGAGCCATGTATAAATAGACATCAGTTATTAAGATCTATGAAAGGAACCCAAAGCTGTGAGACATAATAATAATAATATAATGTTTTTCAAGGACATGCCTGCAGTTGACTGACATCATCCATTAAACGATACCAACAGATGGAGTGGACGCAAAGTCTATTACAATAGAATGAACGAGTGGACGCAGATCCGATGTTCTGAATCTGCCATTCTATTATGATTTACCTAGCAGTGTTGTTTGTTTGTGCCTGATTCTGAACAAACTGCGAGAAGAATCTCTGGAATGCTCCGTGCCTTCCGCTTCCTCGCTGCAGGGATTCTGTTTCATTGTGTTGTTTTCTTTTCAAATGTTATACATATCTTATCGAGATGCTTTGGTCCATTTTAAACCATTTAGATTTGTACACGATGATTTGGTCAGCGGAATGTTGTTATCAAATATGAATTTATGAGTTCGGATGTGGTTGACGTATTAAAATAATACAACATATGGGTTTTACATTAATTTTAATTTATTGGTAGTGACAGAGTTTGAATCTACCATTCTATTTCTTAATCTCAGCTGCAAATTTCTTGAGCTTGGTGCACATCGACGTTGTTCTATATATAATTTTCATCATGTACACGAAACCCTAAAATTTTGAATAACACGTTGCAGATTTCCACAACAAACTAATGTATCTGGTTATGCATACATATGTATGTATGAGAAACTTATATATATATATGAATCGGAAAATAGCAAGTTATTTATATTTTATAGAAAAGTTATAATATCACTATACAAGGTATAGGTGCTAGGAATAAAGGAAATTTGTTTCTAAAAGTGTGAAATATCTAATCAATTTTATATAATTTTTAAATTCTATCTAAACTGTAAAATGTTTAATCATAACTTTATATATATATATATATATATATATATATATATATATATATATGAATTTTTATTATTTTATATTATTTTTCTCATAGTTATAGAGTTTTTTTTAATGGTAATATGTTTTTTTTTAATATATTATGTAATTAAAAATTCACTGATTCTAAATTATATGCCTAAAAATTAGCTATGTTCAGGGTTTGTCTGGTTCATGGTGTGATAAAGGGGTGATCTTGGCCAAAGCTCCTCAAACCATAGGTTAACTGTGTTAGTAATATTAAGACTAGGATTATCTTAAAACAAATATTTTATAGATACTAAAATAAAATAATATGGAATAGGATAAATTATTTTAAGAAAATATTTTTTTAATAATAAGAGAATTATTTTTTTTTCTAATTTTTTTAGATATTAATGAAAATATAAATATTATTAAATATAATAACAATGAAAAAATAAACATTATAATATAAATATTATTAAATATAATAATAATAAAAATATAAACATTCTTAAATATAATACTATTGAAAATATAAGAATTTTTAATATAATAAAAATAATATATAATTGAAAATTATTGAATAAAAATATCTTTTATCATCATATTTATAATCTTATTTTAAAATAAATTTAACCTCTTTTTTTTAATAAATTCAAGCCTACTTTTATTTATTTATATGTTAATGAATTCATCTAATTCATTAAAAAATTAAACTTTTACTTATATTTACATATTACTTAATACCCAAAACTGTTTCTTTGTGTTGTCCAATAATAAGAAAAAAATGAAGATCGCTAAGATAAGAACTAATTCCCATGAGCTTTGGAGTGAGACTCTGAGTGGTCTATCCCCAAGACCCCTTGGGACAATAGAATCTGTCAGATTTGCTACTCTAAGAAGGTGGAAGATGAAAATAACTTCCTTTTAGACTGCCCTACTCTTACTCACATTCGTTCTCAATCCCCTACCATCTGCCACATTCTTGACCTATTAAGCCAACCCACTTATTTCCCTTCTCTTTGACCATAGAAACAAGATTTTGAATAATCAAACTTAGATTCTTTCTCCTTTATTAAGGTCCGATAGACCGCATTTGTCTCAGTTGAGAGTAACAATCACCATTGTTGTAGTGCCTAGAGACAGTCTTGAGTTGCAAGAGACCAGTGCCTAGGACATCTTAAAATCAAAGGTTAAATGTAGACAATTATAAGGATGCCTCTAACATAATATGGAATAAGAGAATAATGGTTTTGGTGGTTCAAGAAAGGAGAAGACCTTGGAGTTTGATTCATGTGAATTACCCTATACTGCGAGAGGGCTCAAGAAGCTATATGGTTGGATGGCTTTCAAGTGGACCAAGTGTGAAACAATGAGAAGAGGCTTTCAAAATATGTAGAGGTGTTGAGAAGAAATGGAGGAGGAGGAACCTGCGAAAGACATGCTTAAAAGTCTTAAGAATCCGTCTCCCATGAATTCATAAGAAGCGGACTCAAGTGGAATATGACCAACAACAGAGATTCGTGGAGCGTGAATTAAGGGAGAACAACAAATTTAACACATGAGTGTTATTCATACACAGATTCATGAATAAAAATGCATACCACTGGCAGTTAGATTACACGAATCATCAAAGCAGCAGAGCATGGAAAGATGATTATACATAAACAAAATATTACTGATAAACAAAGAGAATACAGATACATACTAGTCATTGCTCCATCTAGAATCCAAATAAAAAGAGTTGCATATAAGATTATATTCAAAACAACTCTCCCAAATATGTATCTTAGAGCATAAAGAGCACAGTCATATAGAACTACAGTAAAATTCTCCAAAATTCAGAACCCTTCTTTCTTCACTGAGTTTGCTCTTTATATTTTTTACATTGGAGCTCATCAGCGAGATATTTATCGGATGGATATTCTTTCTTGATCGTACTCTTTCCTATCAAAATAAAAAATAATGCGATATAACTGCATCATATCAAAAGAATTACTCTTTGACATTGATTATGACAGAAATATCACAATTAAATAGTACTTACGGTGCAATCGAGATTTCACCCAATTTTACAACACAATTGAAAATGAAACAGAAAAGAAAAACCATAAGTCTGTGGGCCTAATCATGATATCTTTAATGGGTACGACGAGGAGTGGCAGAACCCCCTGAGCTGCATGGTCAAGATAAAGAAGAAGAAGAGCCAGAGTGGCGAGGTAGCTGAGGTGGGGCCCAAGCTCATATCACAAATTGTAGTCAGAGATTTGTTATGGGAAGGGAGAGGGTAAATGGTACAATATCCAATGTGTGATTGCGATGGCAAAGAGGCGATGTGTGAAGACGAAGGTGGGGCCGCCCGCACCTCGCAAATAACAAGGTTTAACATATGAGCAGTGGAGGGTAAATGGTTGTGATCTATGAAATGCGATGCACGATACGAAAAGGTATATGGATGCTGGTAAAGGTTTTGAGCAGAGAGGAGTGAATTATTGATGATAAAGGTTCATGCGGGAAGGTGAAAGGGTTAAGGTCTAATCGCATCGGGGGTTTTATGAAGGATTGTGATGGTAAATGTATGGAGTTTTTCGAGATGCGATAAGTGATTAAAGAAGGGGCCCATATCTCCACCTTGTGTGCGGTCACAGACCAACATTGACTCCATCTGGGGACAACGTGTTGTTCTAAGTTCGTTGGGAACCTACAGACCTGAATGCCTATGCTTTATTGGGCGCATGGAGTCGCAAATGTATATTGTAAGCCTGAATTGAAACTATAAATGAGCTATGCACTACCAACTATCAAAACGGAAATCACTATCGCACCCTGAAAATATTGAATGTTGAAATCTGAACTATGCTCAAACTAGAACTCAAACACACTTGACCTGAAAATCGCAAAGCAATCTGAAACTAAACTGGAAATATGCTCATAACACTGATCTTATTTGCACTCCTACCTACCCTAATCTGCTTGAATTACTTCTATTCTAAATGATACAATAATGCCAGTCTAACTAGGCAAGAAACTGCTCTAACAACTTTTTTCTTTCATTGTTTTTCACCAAACTCAGGAAAAAACCTGTTAATGGTATTTGATAGGAAATTTAAGCCTGATATTCCTTGCAAGGAGCTTGGTAAACCTGAACGATAACAAAAATGTTGGAAAGGTAAAGTGACCTTGTGATGAATAATTTCTCAATATAAATAACGACTAGATCAAGATACACTTGACCTGTTTCTTAATATTCTGATCCAATCGATCCAACTTCACAACTTGGTACTGCACATGTGTTCTTCATGTCTTCAAACAACTCACTCAAAACATGTTTGCATTCTATCTAATGAGTCAAGGCATAAAGGTAAAGGATAAAACAGGATAAATTCTTCGTTTGTTTTAAACTTTGTCTCTTTTTTCAGCGGGTTTACTTCCACCTCAACTACAAAAATTTTCATTTCTTCAAGGGTTGCAGTGTCTCTTTCTCTTACATGGAATTCCATCCCTGGATTAAAGGCACTTGGGTATTTCTAGAGAGCTACTCCTAGGGGTGGCCTTATATCAGAAAGCATTGAATGATACACCTTATTGAACCTGGCTGAAAAATATTGTACTGTCTCCCCAGGCTACCTTTCTAAATTTCCATATTCTTCTATGATAAGATAGAAATTTCCCATGATTACCCATCGACCCAGGAAAACTTGCATGAATTGATGAAAATTTCTCATGCTATTAGCTGGAAGATTTTCAAACCAATTTTTAACTTTACCTTGTACTGAAAGGGAATTTGAGATATGGTCTTAATCATGCAAATTTGCTTGGTCTTTAATCTCTGAAGGAAACACTACTTTTTGAGGATATTCTTGTGGATCTAAAAAATTAAGCTCTGATGCCTCTCTTTCCGGATCACCGGTCTTTTTTTGATTTTTAGTTTTGTCTTATGGGAAACACCTCAGCTCTTCCCCTTCTTCATGGAGGGTAATCTCGCATCCCTCTTCTTCCGAATAGGCTAGGAACTCGTTTTCTACATGCAGTCCAAAACCCACCATGGTTCTTTATTCTTGGAGATTAAAGGGTGCAGCCCCTTTTTTTGTAATAGCTTCTTTGAACTACTCTTTAGGAGGGTTGGGCAGTTTCAAGGGTATAGAAGTGGACTTCTCATGTTTGGGAGGATCAACTTCTTTCTTTGTGAAAGTGGATGCAATGGCCTTACAAGGGGCTGACTCTTTTAATTCCTTCTTCCCTTTACTAGCAAGACTAGGAGGGGTTTCTTCTCTTGATATTTAACCTTCGTTTTGTTCTTTCCCTTGGGTTCTCTTTCTCAAGGACTTGAGGTAACACTTCTTATGGAGGTGAGCCTGCATGAAATCCATGAAATGTCTGCAGTAATTGTCGATGTATTGATCTTCTGGAGGGACTTCCTTCTCTTCTTGCTCCCCTTGCAAGATGAGTTCAAGCTCCTCATCATCAGAGTAAGTGAGGAATTGATTCTCTTGACTGTTTGTGTCTTCTTCGGCCTTTCCCTCCACTTCTATTTCCTATTATAGAGTTTTAGTGTGGTCTTGATGTTCCTTCCCATCCCATTGCAACAACTGCAAAGGGGGCTTCTGATATTGAGGATTAAATCCTCGATTAGGAATCATTTGATTGGGATGAGGAGGGGGATTTTTGGCCTCCAATTGTAGATTAATTAGCTTATGTGAGAGGTTCTTTATCAAATTATTAATTTCTTCAATTCTATACTCATGTGATTCCCTCTCCTGATTAGAAGTAGAAGCCTCCTCCCTATTCATTCTTCTTGAAGCCTCCTCCCTATTCTTTCTTCTTGATTCATACTCTGTCTTCCCTTTGAATTTACCAGTAGAAGAAAAGTTTACCTCAAATTCATTAGTCTGGATCTGATCCAGATATGTGGATTTTCTTTCTCTTAGGGTGAACCCAAACTCTGGTTCGAAAGCTCCTGTGAAGACCACCTTAGAGGTTTCCTGGGGAGGCTTTATTTCAACAGGAATATTATCATAGAGCTTATTGAAACTATTTATGAATTTTGTTACATCCTAATTGTGTCTCTTCTTTATAGCGTTGAACTCGGTGAGAACATATCCATGGTCCCTCTTTTCTCCCCATTTTAATGTGAAGAAATTTTCCATATCTTCCCAAGTGTGGACTGTGTTTCTAGCTAGAGACTTGGACCACTTCCGGGATTCTCCATCCAAGGATTGGAAGAAAAGCCTTAACACCACATCTAAGTGCTATACATTCATATTCTCAACAAAGGCGCATAATTTTTCAATATGTTTATGCGCTAGAGTATTATCTTCCCCTATAAATCGTAGAAAAAACTCTATATAGTCTTGCGGCATATCATTTAGAGGTTGAGGGAGGGCCAAGGGGGCATACTTGTTCAAAAGGAAACCCCACATGACCATCTGATTTAGAGGTGGGGGTAGATGGTGGATCTGAATCTGGTGTGAAGCCCGATGAAAGCCACAATTACTTCTGATTAGGACTATTTTACAGTGGAGTCACCAAGGTGAGGAATACGTAACTCCCAACCCATCCTGCTCACCTGTCTGAAGGGTGGAATTTATTTTGTCTCCAAGGGAAAATATTTCTTCATTCTTATCCCTCGCAACGGTGCCAAAAATATGTTGTAGCTCCTAGAGACATTGTTGAGTTGCAGGAGACTAGTGCCTAGGACATCTTAAAGTTAGAGGTTAAATGTAGACAATTATAAGGATGCCTCTGGTAGAATATGGACTAAGAGAGTAATGGTTTTGGTGGTTTAGGAATGGAGAAGACCTTGGAGTATAATTCATGTGAATTATCCTATAATGCAAGAGGGCTCAGGAAGCTGTATGGATGGATGGCTTTCAAGTGGGCCAGGTATGACAATGAGCAAAGGCTTTCAAAATATGCAGAGGTGTTGAGAAGGAACAGAGGAGGAGGAACCCATGAAATACATGCTTAAAATTCGTAAGAATCTATCTCCCATGAACTCAGAAGAAGAAGATGCAAGGGCAATATGACCAACAACAGAGATTCGTGGAGCGCCAATTAAGGGAGAAAAAAAAATTTAACACATGAGCATTATTCATACACGAATTCATGAGTAAAAATGCATACCAATGGTAGCTACATTACACGAATCATCAAAGCAATAGAGCATGGAAAGATGATTATACATAAACAGAAGATTACTGATAAACAAAGAAAATACAGATACATATTACTCATTGCTCCATTTGGAATCCAAATAAACAATGTTGTGTATCATATTATATTCAAAACGTCTCTCTCAAATATGTATCTCAGAGTATACAGAGCACAGTTATATAGAACTACAATAAAATTCTCCAAATTTCAGAACCCTTCTTTCTTCACTGAGTTCGCTCTTTATAGTTTTTACATTGGAGCTTATCACCCAGATATTTCTTAGACACATTTTCTTTCTTGATCATACTTTTTCCTATTAAAATAAAAAATGATGCGATATAACTGCATCGTATCAAAATTACTACTCTTTGACACTGATTACGATAGAAATATAATAATTAAATAGTACTTAGGGTGAAATCGAGATTTCACCCGATTTTACAACACAACTGAAAATGAAATAGAAAAGAAAAACCAAAATCATGATACCTTTAACAAGTATGATGAGAAGTGGTGGAACCCCCTGAGTTGCGTGGTCGAGCCGACAAAGTAGAAGAGCAAGAGTGGCGAGGCGGCTCGGGTGGGGCCCAAGCTCATATCGCAAATCGCAATCAAAGCTTTGTTATGGGAAGGCAAAGAGTAAATGGTATGATATGCGATGTTCGATTATGATGGCAGAGAGGTGACGTCTCAAGACGGAGGTGGGGCCGCCCGCACGCAAGGTTTAACATATGAGCAGCAGAGGGTAAATGGTTGTGATTTGTGAAATGTGATGCATGATTGTAAAAGGTATATGGATGCCGATAAAGGTTTAGAGAGGAGAGGAGTGAATTATTGATGATAAAAGTTCATGCAGAAAGGTGAAAAGGGCTAAGGTTTAATCGCATCAGGGGTTTTACGAAGGAGTGCAATGCTAAACCTATGGAGTTTTGTGACAACGATTAAATAAGTGGCCCAGTTCTCCACCATGTGTGTAGTCACAGGCGAAAAAATCATCATCATCACCATTATAAAAATAATTTGATATATATATATATATATATAAATTAATTTTATATCATTAAAATTAAATATAAAACTTTCATTTAAAAAAGTATATCACTAAAATTACTATATATCTTTAATATTATTAAATATTTTATTTAAAATGTCATATCTTATATTTTTTTTCAAAAAATATTTAATATTTTTTTGGTTTAATACAAGAGGGATTTGAAAATTGGATATTAGGGGCATACAATACTTCATAACTCAGCAATATATTAGTACACTTAACATAGTAACTTTTTTTTTATCAATAATCATTGAATGGAAACATGTTCTAAATTCTTATAATTTAACCTATTAACAAAAAATAAATTCTAATATAATTCATGATATATAATAACCATTATAAATTAATCCATAATCATTATGATACTTAGCAAATAACAATACAAAATATGCTTATTGTTGGATAAAAGGTGACACCCAACCTTTAAAATCCGAAATACACAATTACTTGTAATTATAACCCTCTTGAATGTACGAGAATCATAAAACAATAACCCAACCAAGCACCTAAGACAATAACCCAACCACTAGTTCTTTATGCACTTATCCTAATTTAAAAAAACTAGTAATATCTAACTTATCTTTGCATTCTCCTTGCACATTCTTCTTATCATTTACCTAAAAATCATTTTACAACTCTTAATCGTGTAAATATTGATAATGATCACTATCTAACAATCATCGTTATTTCCAATTTTTTAACCATGGACAGTGACACTCATACTTTTAACATCTTTTTGTAATAGTAATTTACCATTATCATTGTCAAGAAAATAGGCAATGAATAATGATGTGCACTATTTAAAATAAAAATAAAATTAAAGTAAAGTAATAGACTACGTTTGTAAATCTCATTGAAAATAAAGTAAAGTAATAGATTATGTTTTTGAATTTCATTGAAATTTAGTAATAGATTATGTTTGTGAATTTCAATGAAAAAATTTCAATAAGTGATTGTCAATTAATTTTCACTTAAAATGTTAGCAAAGTAATTTGTTTAATAATATTGAAAATAATATTTTTATTATTTATTTTTTAATAATATTTCTATAACCATAGCCCTCTTCAGATCATTGGAAACAGGATTTTGACTATTGAAATAATTTATAATATTTTTTGTAAACATTTAAATCTATCTTAATCAACCTTCCTACCTGTTATTTATGCTAAATTTATCTTAACTAATGGATACCTTAATAATTATTTAATTTCATACCATACCAATTAGGTTTTTTTATTTCATACTGATACAAACTACGTTAATAACAAAATGAAAGATCTCATGGACATTTAAAAAAACCTAAAATTATAATGAACACTAGTATCTATTGACAAAATAATAGAAAAATACATTAAATAGATATAAAGTTAAAATGGCAATAACTTATCTAATGCCGAAGATATGATGACTACATTGCTTCCTAAATTCTTGCAGATTCCTCAATGGAGAGGAAGGTCGGAATAGCAAACAACGATTGGTTTCTGCATATCGGTCAACGCATATTGTGGTTGGTGTTGGAAATATCGGTGGTAAAGAACTCGCAATAGGATACTCTTTGATGTAGATGTATCATGTTTACGCTGGAAATATCAGCAATCTGAAGAGTTTCGAGAATTTAAGCAACGTCTACTATGTTAAATATGGTTGTGGAGAAATGCCAATGAATATGTGACTGGCCTTTCTCAATGCAATGTTGTATTCTACCCAGTATTATTTCATAGCTTTATTTAGTTGATTACCCAGTGAAGGTCCACCAAAAAGTTTGGAGGTTTAAAAATACTATAACACAGGTTAATCCGAAAAACCTGATCCAAGTATTATTTAATTTCCACGATTAAAACTTTTATAATTTGTCATACGATTGCGAAGGATAAAACAATTTGATAAATTGCTTATCAAACAATCAAGAAATCAGCGCTTCCAGCGCATTATGTACATCAGGAAATAACTTTGACCTAATTCATGTGATTTCAACTGTTCATGTCATATTATATCGTTCTGTTTCCCACTTCACAGTGGTTGGGTATTATACGTTTTAGAGAAACATATCTGCATCTTTCCCTATGGTAGTTTGGCCTTGGGATTGGCTAAAATGTTTCAACAACAACGACATTATTCAGCTTTTGCATATGAGAATGCACATGGAGGCAGTTGAGTCACGTCATCCATTGATGGCCGCCATTCGATCATGGTTTCTTGGAACGCCACATTTATTTTACCCACCGATGAATGAAGGTAAGGCTGAAAGCGGATCCAATGTACCATATTTAATGTGATCAGCGACTGTTGTTTGTACCTGCTTCTGAATAAACTGCAAGAAGAATATCTGCCCTATTTCTTCCGGATCCCTACCCCGCAACATGCATTTTGTTTTACTGTATCGTTGTTTTGTTCTACATCTCGCAAATATTCATTTTCGTCAAGATGCTCGGGTCGATTTTTCGACCATGCAGATGAATCTGAAAGACATCTTGTAAGGATATACATATAGTTGCAGAGGATGTTATGAAAGGTTAATTTTAGATCTTTGATGTAAATTGACTTCATTAAAAACTAGAAAAATAAAGACCATACAATTACTTGCTTTTGGTTTTATTACTAGTAGCACATTCATCATCTCCTTTTTCGTCGCAAATTTGCGCCAGAGATGCTCTTGACATGTAACAGAAATTTCCACACTTTCATGAGATAAGCATACATTGCAATTGAGGCATGAATATCGTACCGTGGAAACTATGACAAACTTCCTATCAGTGAGCTTCAGGAAAGAAGAGTGTATGCAACATGTGATGTTCATTAGGGGTTAACTTCGACGTAATTTATGTGTTTTCAACGGCAATATCATATTACATCGCTCTGGCTCCCATGTTACAGTGCCTCTGTATTATATTTTCTATAGAAACCTACAATCCCTTTTCACTGCAGCAAATCATAAGATTGGTAAAATCTTTCAACCTCTCCGACATTATTTAAATATATTAACTTTTAATATAACTATACTAACGTGAGTGTATTAACGTTTAATATAACTATACTAACGTTTAGATTATTGGCATGTAATATACATTTATACAATATTAAAGCTAATCTATTTCGAGACAATCTCCATTAATCCGATTTGAATATTTGCTGCGTTGGTTTTCGAATATATCTATGATTTGGAATATCTCTATATCTCTCCAATCATAGATTAGATTTTATAACGATAAACAAGTGAACATAACAACGTATAAACCACATCGTGAGCTTCCTTATGTATTAATAAATGCATATTTCTGGCAAACAATTTTTAAAATCCCCTTCGATTCAGCTTTTGGATTTAAGAAATTACAATAGACAACGACTCCATCGTTACAATTAGGTGGTTCACGTGTTTTTCTTTTTTTAATTCACAATCCACTGTGAATGTCAGTCTGCAACAGCCATATATACAAGTTATTAAACTTTATCAATGGAATCGAAAGCTGTGAAAAATAATAATTATTATTATTTTAAGAACATGCAGGCGATTGAGTACGTCATCCATGAATGACTGGCAACACGTGAAGAGGGCGTCAACTCTTTTATAATAGAACGATTCAAGGTAAAGGTGGAAGAGGATCCCATGTTCTTATCCAACCACTGTATTATGTTTGACCGACCATTGTTTCTTGTTTGTGGCTGCTTCTGAAGAAACTGCGAGAAGAATCTCTGCAATGAGCGCGGATTCCGTTTTCTTGTGCTGTCGTGTTTGGCTTAAATCTTGCACGGATATCTTATCTAGATGCTCTCGTCCAACTTCAACCATTCAGATTCATACAAGAAAGATTTCTGGAGTTGCAGAAGATCCTTATCAAAATCGATTTATAATTTTGATATATGGTTGACCTATGAAAATATACATTATATATTACGTTTATCTTATTTTATGGGTGGTGACAGAGAGTGAATCTACCCTTCTACATCGTAATCTCGTTGCATATTGCATAGACTCTATGATCGCGAGCTTAATGCACATCGACATTGTACTACCTATAATTTTTATTGTATACCTGAAAGACTGAAACTGTAATTAACTCTCTAGGTTAATACTGGCTGAAGTTTTCACAAGAAACTGACTTGTCTTAATTTATAATTGACTCATTATGTTAATACTGGTTCACGGCGAACTCACAGAAAACACATGTATCCGGTTTCAGACAAGAGTTTATATAAAAGTAATTTTATATTATATTAAGTTTATATTGGTGAAGTCATAATTTTGTGGGAAAAAAATTGAGAAATTCTTAAAATGCAAAAGGTTCGAACAATTTTACTCGTCTCTAAATTATATAGAAAGTGTAACAATTTACTAGTTTCAAAATTATATTTAAATTGCAAAACCATTAAAATATTTCATCGTACTTTTAATTTTAAATAAAGACAACTTTTATTAATTTTATACAGTTATCAAAGGTTTTGATAAGAAAAATGAACTCATTCGCATACCTTTTAATTTTCTTTTTTTTTATATTTAATCCAAATATATATATATAGATATATATACATTATTAAATTTAAAATTATTTTATAACAAATAAAATTTTGCTTTTATTATAATATTTATAACCTTACTTTAAATTGCATAACTCACTCCATATAGGGCTTAGAACTTATATTTATATCATTAGTATTCTGTATAGTTTAGTTCAGTTATTCTAATTATTTATATCTTTCTAATTTGATATTATAATCTAATTTTTAAATTATATTTGTATTTGTATTATATATATGTGTGGGGGTGGATTGTATTGCTTCTAGAAAATATTATTTACATAATAACATAGAGAAAGATGGATCCCACCTTTAGGGAGTGATGATTATATTTAAAAAACACTTTCTTTAAAGTAGAGAGGGATACTTAACTTCTCACCAAAAAAAAATTAAATTGACTAAGACTTATAAGTTGGAATAAGTGGATTTTTATTTAGACATTTGAAGAAAATAACAAAAGGTTTATGATTAATATCATTTCACATCCAAGTCAATGGTTTTGTATGTGATATTGCCACACGAACGAGTGTCTTTGGGTCCTCCAAAGTGCCTCTTGTTATTGAAGGAATGATGAGGTGTTATTCAATCCTCTCCATTCTCTAATCTAGATCCCTTTGATGCATGTGTAGGTGTTTAAGAGATTGCATGATATCCATGTTGTTCTGATGCTGACCCCAAATAGTTTGTCCTAATAATAGATTCATCTACCAGTAGAGGTACACAATCTTCATGTGTTTGTTGAATCATCCCCTTGAGCGCTCCGTATTGGAAATATAATCAACCCATTCTATTAGAACCTCCCTTTCCAAGACAGTTATCCAAATTGAGGATGTTTCCCCCTCAAATCGAGTGGTTTCTCCTAAACAGTGGATAGCATAAGCTCTTGATATCATGATGAAAATTCTTCTAGCATGAAAGTGTGACCTATGTGGGCCCACTCCTAGTAGTAAGTGGCGCCTTCTCTAACGCAAGCCACCAAGAACAACATGGGGAGAAGACCCACAAAAAGAATGATTTCAAAAGGTTACCAAGACCAACCTACGATACGAGAGGAGCAAGCGAGTTGTCCTTTGTAACCATTGCCTAAAAGAGAAACTCCTAAGAACCTTGAGATAACCAATACAAACATGGGGAATACAATAATACCCAAAGGAAAAAAAAATAATAAGGGAATCCATCGACCACAAATAGCCCCCCTCACACTAACCGACAACTTCACCAATAGACCAGTAGGATAACATTCCTCTTAGAAATGGAAGGCCTAAAAGCATACAAGGAAAAAACACTGCTCTAAGGGGGGGAATGGAAAGAGTGGAGATCTCTAACAGAAACCAAGGCATAGCATTGAATACTCGATTTAACGACTTTCCTGAAGAGTTGAAAATAAATCTAGGATATGGAAAGAAACCAAAGAACCCACTCACCAAGAATTCCTCTCCCAACAAAAACCAACAAATTTTCCTATAAATACAAGGATAAAAGTCCCCTTTGAAAAGGAAATCCTTTAAACTAAAAAGGAAATATCACAACCTCAACGGGTAGAATGGAAAGAGTGTAAAACTTAGGTAGAGACCAAGGAAGATGGAAAACAAAACTACTCAACGACTTTCCAAAAAGGAGAAAAAGAAACCCATGCCATCAATAGCAAGGATAGGAATGCATAGAATGAAAACGCCATGACCACCAACCTCTCCTAGCCACCTAAATCATAACCTTGTATAAATTCCAAAATAACTAAGAAATTAAATTCAAAGAATAAGCATAGTGTTACAAGATAGAAAATGAGGTCGGAGATCCTCAAGGAATAAAGCAATCAATACATGTTGAAATTCTATCTAGGTAATGAAAAGATTTGTGATTAAATACCCTTCACGACCACTCAATGCTCCTATCTTGTTTGTCGTTGTGTCTAGAAAAAATAGATTCTCTTCTACCAGTTGCTTCTCTTTTCTCGCGATGAGGGAATTTACATTCCAGAACTCCATATTTAAAAACTTGGGCAAGGTAATTTCAACCTATACCATCACATGACTAAACTCATCATTCATTCCACCCACATTCCACTATTGTATCCTTCACATCACAATTAAGTTCATTTAATACTCAATGGGTGTTGGATTTAATTTCATTGGTGGTGGCTTTTTGCATCACCGAGCTCATTTACTAGGATGGGTAATGAAATTACACTCCCTCCGATTCTGTTAATCGTCCCATTTGTTGAGATTCAACAAGATGATGAGCTTAGTGAAAAGAGTCGCCTTCACTAAGTGGGCCCGCAGGCTATTTTTGGCGCAAGTCTATTTTTAGACATGATAATCATAATTCAAAAATTGCAGGATGGTATTTGTGGATGGTTGATCAAGTTGGAAAAATAGATGAAATTATATTTTTAGAATATTGGGCAAAGTATATTTATAGATCGTCAATCTAAAAATAGATGCATGTTGATTATTATTAGCTCTTAATAATAATTAGACTCTAAACAACAACTTATTCTCTTGGAGCACTTCAGTTCAGTGCACAGATGTGGCACATCAGCTGACAGAAGGAATTACACTATTCCTAAGGGTTTAATGGAGCTAATGCATGAAGGACTCAGTTAGAACTCAAGTGGCAGGGTTATGACACAGTTGGAAGAAGCAATTATGGAGTTGTATTTAGTTTAACTCAGTTAGACTCAGTTGAGCTAGTTGTATCTAGTCTAACTGATTGATACACTAGTGAGAGTGGAGTGAATTAATTAGTTATTTAATTCACAAATAATAACTCATTAATCAATTGAACAATACATCAGTTAAATACAGTGCATGGCAGTTTCAGTGGAGACCAGTGGAGAGATAGGTGAAAGGGCAAGATAGACTATCTGTTGTGACTATAGTGATGCATTGATTGCATCACACACACAGTGGAGATGCCAATGAGTATTGCGTAGTCAACGATGGAGTAATTCGAATTCATTCAGAGTTATTCTTCAGCAGGGTTTGCGCAGTGGAGGCAGGCTAGCAGGTGTCATAGATTAGTGCATGGATTTGCAAGATTGGGCCTGATTAGTGTATGATGATTGTATTGTACTGAGGGCTTGTGATAAGCTTTGTATGGTTGAATGAGATTTTCATATGATCTCCATGTTACATAATATATAGTTGGGGTTTTCAGCTTTAGGCTTTCTCGGTTAAAAACTGTGTTATGTGTAATTGAATATTTTTGTTTATGCTTCACATGTGCGTGCAATTAATTTTTCCGCAAAAGATTAACAAGTGGAATAGATTCGATATCTTGCATAAATTTAAATAGTGTGAGATCAGGTGGATCTTGGACATATGCATGCTTAGTGCATATAATTTCTACATGGTATCAAAGAATTTTTGATTGAAGATTGCAATTGTGAAGTGAGTTTGTGCCAGTGGACAATTGGAATTTTCTACAGAAGATTCTTGGTGCAGAAATCGAGTATACATTGAAATGTCTTTCAACGGATTGAGATTGGAGTATGCCCTTGATGGGAACTCGAATTACATATCCTGGAACGATAGGATGGAGGCGGTGCTGGAGGATAATGGCCTAAAGCAGTTCATCGATAGCAATGTTCCTAAGCTGGGATCTAGCGATGCTACATTACTTAATGCATGGCAAAAGAAGACTGCAAAGACGAGGAGGATTCTGTTGGAAGGTGTGAAGGACCATACTGTGTCCAGACTTCACGGGAAAGCCACTCCATTCTTAATATTGAAGGCTTTGACAGACTTGTTCCGAAGTAGAAGTGACCAGAGCAAGTTGGCGCTTAAAGACAAGCTCAGAAAAATAAAAATGGAGAAAGGCGATAGTATTCCAAAATACCTCACGAAGTTTATCCACTGCAAGGATGAACTGGGAAGTGTGGGGGTTACTGTTGATGAAGAATACTTGGTGAGCTTGGCTCTCCTTAGGCTTCCGAAGAGTTGGCATAGCTACAAAGACTCTATCAATGGACGAGAGAAATTGCCAGGATGGGATAGGCTTTGGTCGGATCTTGTGCAGGAGGAGATAAGGCGGGGTACCAGGGATGGATCTTCATCAAAGAATGAAGATGAAGAGAATTTCACTTTGGCTGCCAAAGCAAGGAAAAGTAAGGGGAATAAAAATCCTTCAAAATCCGGTGCTAAAGGCAAGAAGCAGGATTTGTCCAAAATAAAGTGTTTTCACTATCACAAGCATGGACATTTTGCCACTAACTGTCGACAGAAGAAGAAGAATAAGCAGGTTGCTGGATCTGTAGCTGGAGAGGCCTTAGCCTCGCAATTTGAGCTGGATTTTTCCTTGATCGCATGCTTGGTTTCAAGCTGGATGGGATCGGTGTGGTATCTTGACAGTGGTGCGTCTTTCCATATGACGGGATACAAAGAGTTGTTTAGTGACTTGGAGGAGAAGGACCTCCAAATGCATATAGAGATGTTCGATGATGGTCGATACAGTGCGACTGGCATTGGGACCATTACCTTTGAGAGGGAGTCTAGTAATCCATTCTTGTTGAAGAATGTTATGCATGTTCCAGGTCTGAAGAAGAACTTGGTTTCAGTCACAATGCTGGAAGAAAATGGTTATGATGTTGTTTTCAGTGAGGGAAAAGCCTTCCTTCTACATAAAACAATGGGTCAAAACAAGAAGATATGGGTTTGAATTAAGAATATTTACAAGCTGGAGGTAGATGATTGCGATGCAATGGTGGGCAAAGTAGAAGAAGTGGTGAGCTGGGATGAGGGCGAATTATGGCATAGGAGATTGGGCCATCTTCACCATGGCACTTTGAAGATTTTCCAGAAAATTTCTACTGGACTTCCCAAGGGTACTCTTGCGTAGTCAGATCAGTGAAAAGGATGTACAATGGGTAAGTTTGTGAAGACCACCTTTCATGAGATGGAGAACCGTGCTTCGGGGATCCCGGAGAGAATTCACACAGACGTGTGTGGACCATTCTCAGTTGCTTCAACAACAAACCATAGGTATTATGTGATATTTGTTGATGAATTTTCTCATCGATGCTGGATCTTCTTCATGCAAAAGAAGAGTGAAATGTTCTCAAAGTTTCTTGAGTTCAAGGCATTGGTGGAGAAAGATTCGGTGAAGCAGGTGAAAGCTCTATGGAGCGATAATGGTGGTGAATACATCTCAGGCGAATTTAAAGACTTCTGTAGCAAAGAATGAATTCGAAGAGAACTCATAGCGCCTCATAACCCACAGCAGAATGGGATGGTGGAGAGAAAGAATAGAACGATCGTGGGTGTTGCATGAGTGATGCTGCATGACTAGGGCCTACCGATGCACTTGTGGCCATAAGTATGCAACACTGCGGTTTATGTGCAAAACCATTGTCCTCACAGAGTACTTGTCATGAGTACACCCGAGGAATCTTTTACTGGTAAGAAGCTTGATATTTATGTTTGAAGATTTTTGGCTCACACGTTTACATTCATGTGACAAAGGACGCCAGGAAGAAGCTAGAGCTGACTACAGAAGTTGGGATATTTGTGGGGTACACAAAAACACCCCATAACTATCGTGTGTATTTTCCAAACAGTTGGATGAATTTTGTGTGACGGGATATAAAATTCAATGAGGTGAAAGCCATGAAGTTGTCGCTTGAGAGGGAGCTACACTTGCATGCGGAAGAGGAACTTCTTGTTCCCAAAGATGAGCCTCTTGATGTGGATCAGACACAGTAGGAGATTCATGAAGTGGAGGAGTCCACTCATGCAGAACCAAACATCAGACAAGGTAGAAAGCGTACAACAGAAGCTGAGAGATTGAAGCTTGATGCAACACAGAATGTAGGATTCCCTACATCACAGCGCAGACAGAGATAGTCGCCTGACTGATATACTCGATACATGGCTCTTATGAGCAAGTGTATTGTGATAGGGCCATCTTATTTTGAAGAAGTAGCACATGAGCCTACATGGGTAGATGTCATGGTGGAGGAGTATGACTCGATTGTCAGAAAAAGTGCTTGGGAGATTGTTCCAAGGCTGGTGGGAAAATCAGTTGTAGGATCAAGATGGATCTACAAGGTAAAGCAAGCTTCTGATGGGAGCATCCAGAAGTATAAGGAAAGATTTGTTGCCCGGGGCTTCTCACAGATTGAGGGGATTGACTATGAAGAAACCTTTGCACCTGTCACACGGTATTCTTCCATACATACCATCCTTGCTCTCTCAACATAGATGGGTTGGCACATTCATCAGATGTATGTGAAGACTGCGTTCCTTAATGGGATCATTGAGGAAGAGGTGTACATTGAGCAGCCTGAAGGACTTGAGATCTTCAACAGTGAGTCGCATGTGTGCAGGCTCAAAAGAGCACTGTATGGGCTGAAACAAGCACCTTGTGCTTGGTACACTCGGATCGACAGCTATTTCACTGGACTTGGCTTCACCAAGAGTGAGGCAGATGAAAAGTTGTACCAGATTGTGGTGGAGGGTAAGATTTTAATCATTGTACTTTGTGTTGCTGATTTAATATTAACAGGTGATGAGCAATTGATACACTCATGCAAGGCAGATCTTGCAAAGGAGTTTGAGATGAAGGACTTGGGCCTCCTTCATTATTTCCTTGGATTGGCAATATGGCAGTGGGAAGGTGAAATGTTTGTGTCTTAAGGCAAGTATGCTCGGGATATACTGGAGAAGTTTCACATACAAGGCTGTAAGCCTATCGACACTCCCCTTCTAGGAAATTGGAAGAAAGAGGATGCTACATCGGCAGAGGTAGTGGATGCCACTGCTTATCGATAGTTGGTGGGTTTTCTCATGTATTTAGTCAATACAAGACTGAGCATATGCTGTGTGGTGAACCAGCTTTCACAAGCGATGGTTAAGCCTACCAAGCTCTTTTGGAAGACGAGCAAGCATGTCCTAAGATATCTCAAGGGCACATCTGAGTATGGTTTATGGTACAGACAGACATATGAGGTGAAGTTGCATGGCTTCACGGATGCAGATTGGGCAGGAAGCCCAATAGATAGAAAGAGCACATCAGGAGGGATTTTCAGTATCAAATCTAAGGCAGTTACTTGCTACAGCAGGAAACAAAGATATGTGGCACTCAATTCAACGGAAGTGGAATACATGGCAACAAGTTTAGATGCATGTTGGGCTATCTAGATGAGGAAGATTCTGGTTGGTTTGTTCGGTTCACATTTAGATCCCACGGTGATTCATTATGATAATCAGAGTTGCATTAAACTCGGTTAATCCTGTGTTTCATGATAGATCTAAACATAGTGATATCCGGTATCATCATATTAGAGATTGTGTGCAGCAGAAGATCATGTTGCTTTAGTACATTCCTACGGAGGATCAAGATGCAGATATTCTGATGAAGGCGCTCACCAGGAGAAAATTCGAGTACCATAGAGGCAGGATCAAGGTGAAGGATAATCCCTATCTTGTTGAGAGGGAGTGTTGAGATTCAACAAGATGATGAGCTTAGTGAAAAGAGTCTCCTTCACTAAGTGGGCCCACAGGCTATTTTTGGCGCAAGTCTATTTTTAGACTATGTGTTTTTTTAGACATGATGATCATATTTCAGAAGTTGCAGGATGCTATTTGTGGATGGTTGATCAAGTTGGAAAAATAGATGAAATTCTATTTTTAGAATATTGGGTGAAGTCTATTTATAGATCATCAATCTAAAAATAGATGCATGTCGATTATTATTAGCTCTTAAAAATAATCAGACTCTAAACAACAACTTATTCTCTTGAAGCACTTTAGTTCAGTGCACATATGTGGCACATTAGCTCACAAAAGGAATTACACTATTCCTAAGGGTTTAATAGAGCTAATGCATGAAGGACTCAGTTAGAACTCAAGTGGAAGAGTTATGACACATTTGGAAGAAGTTGTTATGGAGTTGTATTTAGTTTAACTTAGTTAGACGCAGTTGAGCTAGTTGTATCTTGTCTAACTGATTGATACACTAGTGAGAGTGGGGTGAATTTATTAGTTAATTAAGTCACAAATAATAACTCATTAATCAGCTGAACAATACATCAATTAACTATAGTGCATGACAGTTTCAGTGGAGACCAGTGGAGAGATATGTGAAAGGGAAAGATAGACTATCTGTTGTGACTATAGTGATGCATTGATTGCATCACACACACAGTGGAGATGCCAATGAGGATTGCGCAGTCAAGGATGGAGTAATTCGAATTCATTTAGAGCTATTCTTCAGCAGGGATTACGGAATGGAGGCAGGCTAGCAGGTGGCATAGATCGGTGCATGGATTTGCAAGATTGGGTCTGATTAGTGTATAAAGATTATAATGTACTGAGGGCTTGTGATAAGTTTTGTATGCTTGTATGAGATTTTCATATGATCTCCATGTTACATAATATATAGTTAGGGTTTTCAGCTTCAGGCTTTCCCAGTTAAAAATTGTGTTATGTGCGATTGAATATTTTGTTTATGCTTCACATGTGTGTGCAATTAATTTTTTCACAAAAGATTAACAAGTGGAATAGATTCAGTATCTTGTATAAAGTTAAATAGTGTGAGATCAGGTGGATCTTGGACATATGCATGCTTAGTGCATATAATTTCTACACCATTTAAGGGAATAATGTTATTAGAGAAAATGAAGCTCAGTAGAAAATAAAACTAGGAAGCAAACCCCAAATCACTAAAATTCGTAGGCCAATGTTGATTATGGATTCATTAACGTGTCCATCAGGTACATGAGGTAAGCCCCAAAACCCTCTGAAAAAAAATGAAAATATTATCATGGAATATAAGGGGTATATGATGTAACACCTCCTCCCATATATACCCACTTTAACCATCCTATCACAGTAAACATGAGTTGAGGGCTATTATGACATGGCTCAACCTCCAAGATAACCTCAAGAAAATGGAGTCGACAAAACAAGACTTAGCTAACCTTCCTTAGGTGCTACAAGACCCCTAAGGACTAAAGCACCCTTCCAGGTGTCCAAAACCTGAGTTAGCTTACCTTTCCAATGATATGAAATCCTAGTCGCATTCACAAGCCTTCATCCATGATATTGTAGGCGTCTAGCCACATGCAAAAGCATTGTTAGGTTGTGACTGCAGTTTTGTTCAGCTAGTTTTGTGTCTAAGACCACAGAATTTGTGCCACATTTTTAGGGCTAAACTCCAAGTTACTTCCCAGAACATGAAAAAAATTCATAGAATGATAAATGAAACAAGGAAAAATCCTATAACACAAAACTTAATCAAGGACTTGACCTAAATCAGTCTAACCATGAAAACCATTCCATCGAACATATGGTAAACATGAAATCTATAAATCTTAAATGCATATCTGAACAACTAGATATGAAAATTATCTAAGAAAAATCAAGAAGGTCTAATTTTCTCTCACAATAGCTACAGTAACATCTATTAGGTCATGCATTCATTAACCATTTAATTACAAGTAAAAGCACGATAAGGGCCACAACTTGAATCTGTCATAAAACCATTCTTATAACCAGCATAAAACCAGATAAATAACAATGATAGAAAAACCATTAAATCCACATAATAACAAGTATAATTAGTCATGAATTACAAGGGGAAAAATCTCTTATAATTAATATGTGAAATCCAACCAAGTCGTGGACTTCCACATACCACCTGACCATAGATTGAGCTGAGCTAAATATTTCTTTTAGCTAATCACCCTTGTGACAGATGTTGAATTTCCACGACGTTGGTTCTAGGTTAGATTCTTAAAATCACTAATGCTACCAAACCAAGAATCTCAACCATGAACTACTTTACACAATGAAAATATAAAATGGTAAATCACACATGCACAAATATACATAAATTTTAACAAAATAAAACAATGTACAACTCCAATCTTCATTATATTAAATCAAAATATGAATAATAGAACATTCTATGGTATACAAAATATAATGAAAAACTCAATGGCGTATCTTGTCTTATCAGTTCTTTGCTTCCATACTGTTCACTAGTCACCCCTTAGCCTTTCAAAGGACAACACATCGAGACTCCAGGAGGGTTTCCACCTAACATTGTTGCAAGTCACTTCTATAGTATGTATACGAGTTAATCCAATATTATCCCTCACTAGGCCTAATTTTAGAGCTTCAAAATGTGAGGCTAAAAGTCACCTTTGTCCATCAAGGTGCTACACTTCGGCACCAAACTTCACCCAACATTTGGCTCCTCTTCATCACTTCAAGATAGCTCATCTAAGGCTAATTTTGGCTATCAACAAGATACCCTCCACCACACCAATGATTCCTTATAATACACTACAAAATACGCTCCTAGGATGACATCTTCACCACCATGGAAGATCTTCCAAATGGCATCCATAGGCTGCTCCAATTCTGATCCAAATCCAGTCAACCCCTTTGACCTAGTGCACCTCCAAACGCTACTCCAAATCTCCTTGTTACACTAATTTTCGTGATTTTTCTAGTTAGGGAAATAAGGCACACTATTGGAGCCCTAAACACCTCCAATAATCCTTGAACAATCCTCTAGAAAGTTGTGGCACGCCCTTAGGATACCCCTCCCTTGATACGCTAGTGTCTAGGGTCAATATTAGCCATTAATCTGCCCCTACACACACCTCACTATGGTGTTATGTCCTGTGACCTGGCACACAGTAATAATATAGCTTTCGGTCCCTACAATAGTGCTGCAAGCTTTTAGTGTTTAGCCCTTAGGGGCTCGGCCTCACACCAAGCATACTCGACTTCCAACACAAAAAACTTGGACCCTGTAATAACCCTTAAGACAGTCCTCCTTATCCCAGTTTTTTGCCCTCTCTAGCTACAACCTTCTCCTCCTCTTGAGTATGCGTTGTACTTGATGGATGCCAAAATGACATGAATCCACCCTCTATTTGTACACCAATAGAGAGCTTCCTGCATAGCTACACATGGGATTCTATAAGTTGTCACATGTCAACTTTACACTAAGCCGACCTTGACACACATGTGTAAACTCTATAATTAACTTTCAAAAAATCAAATCTCCACTTCTTCCTTACATGGTTGGTTGGGTTAGGTTACATAGTTTAATTGATTTAGATGATTATATAAGATAGTTGATTATATAGCCTATCAGATAATTATGTATGTTAGTCATATAAATCAATAAATAGAGTAAATTTAAGTGTGTACACTAAATATTTTAGATTGTGTATAGTAATAATTTATTTTATATTCCACAAAATAATCACTAATTTAGATTAAATATAACCATTACTAATCTCGATTAAATATAACCATTACCTGTTATTAATAGACAACTAATCTTTTAAACAATAACAAAATCTATAATAATTCATATGTCAAACCAGCACTGAAGATAACTACATTCATTACTAACCAAGAAAAAACTTAAAATAATATGCTTTTATTGTTATTAGAAGCAGTTTTAAATCATATTGTATAGTTTTAATTAAACAAACTATTCTATCAAATCATAAATATAGTCTGAAGGAGATAAATAATCGTGTACTACCTATATAATTCCTAGCCAGATAGGTAAAAGTATACAGCATGGAATTCCCTTTTGTGTAATACCAGGGTACGAAACAGGTTACTGTAGGCATTGACGTCCCTTTAAAAATTCTGCCAACTAATCAAGTGGTTTCTTTCGTAATGGTCAATGTACATGAAAGAAAGGGTTGCGACGGTGCAAATACTCCGTGGGTCTTTGATTCACTTTTTGCGTTGGAAATATCAGTAATCTAAAGAGTGGTATGTTGAAGATGGTTTTGGAAAAAGGGTAATGAATTTGTGGCCGACATTTAGCAACACAATTTTATATGGGCTAAATACATTACCTGTAGAATTTGCTGCCTCTTTGTAGATTCTTTAAGAAAATGAAAAGGATAAACTAATTAGATAAATTGCGTATCAGTGGCGTTGCATCCCACTTGTATGTTCATTAGTGGTTAACTTTGACCTAATTTCTGTGTTTTCAACTGTCATATCACATTACATCGCTCTGGTTCTCACGTCACTGTTGATTACTGTTGCTTTTTGCTGGGTAGTATAGGTTCTATAATAACATACAATCACATTTCACTATGGTAAGCCTTGGTTTAATGTTTGAACTCTACGAAATTATTCAAACATATTAATTTTGAAAATCAGTATACTAACATTTATCAAGATTATTGTCATATAATGTGAATTTTATATAGGCTTAAAGCTAATATATTTCCACACAATTTACATTAATTAATCCGATTTGAGGATTTGGTGATTTGAGAATTTGCTGCGATGGTTTTATCAAATATATTTGTCTTTATTTTATTTTAATGTTTAAAACGCTTTTTTTTTTAAGGTTATAAATTCAAATTCACAACTTAAATAACTAAACAGAAGTTTAAACTGTTTTATAAACAAAGTTCTCAAGTTGAGGCGTAAATTGGATCAAATTTAAAATCGTTATCATTTGTGAAATCACAGATATAATTTTTTTGGACTTATAATGATAAGCACATAGATATTACAACTTATAAACAACATGTATGCTTTAGAGTTGCTTCCGTAGTGATTTCTTTGATTTCTTCGTGATATCATCGGATGAAAAAAAAAGGCAATATGATCGGATCGTCTCTTCTATAATGTACTAATGGATCCATGTTTCTGGCCAATAATTATTAAAATCGGTTGCGATTCATCTTTTGCATTTAAGAATATACAATAAACAAGGACTCCACTGGTTGAGTTAGGTGGTGTGTATGTTTTTCTGTGAACGTCGAGCATAATTATTAAGATCTATGAAGGAACCCAAATCTGTGAAACATTATAATACAAAGTTTTCAAAAACATGCCTGCAGTTCACTGACATCATCAATTCAAGGCTGCCAACAGATGGAGGGGACGCAAAGTCTATTGCAATCGAATGAATGAAGGTAAGGGTGGAAGCGGATCCGATCTTCCTAATCTGCCATTCTATTATGATTGACCAAGCAGTGTTGTTTGCTTGTGTCTGATTGTGAACAAACTGCGAGAAGAATCTCTGCAATGGTCCGTGCCTTCTGCTTCCTCGCTGCAGGGATTCTCATTGTCTTGAGCTTAGTGCACATCGACATTGTTCTATGTATAATTTTCATAGAGAACAAGAATCCCCAAAATTTTAAATGACCCGTTGCAGATTTCCACCAGTACTAATGTATGTGGTTATATATACATAGGTATGTATGAGAAAGTTATGTATATATATATGATTGAGAAACTTTAATAAATTATATTAAGCAAGTTTTTCTATATTTTATAGAAAAGTTATAATATCAATGCACAAGGTATAGGAAGATGAGGAGAAAATAAAATTATTTAATTAATTTTATATAATTTTTAAATTATGTCTAAATTGGAAAATATTTAATCCTATATATATTAATTTTTTATTATTTTATAATTTTAATTTTTTATTATTTTATAATTTTTGTTCACTATTGCAAAGTTTATTTTATAAATACTAAAATAAAATAATATAGAATTTAGATAAATAATTTAAAAAAAAAATTAATAGTAAGAAAATTAATTAATTTTATAAATTGATTTTTTCAAATTATATATATATATATATATATATATATATAAACATTATTAAATACACTGCTAATGAAAATATAAACATTATTAAATACAATGCTAATGAAAATATAAAAATTATTAATTATAATACTAATAAAAATGTATCTTTTGTTATGGTATTTATAATCTTATTTTAAAATAAATTTAAACTTACTTTTTTTATTTATATGTTATTGAATGATATTCCTTAAAAATTTAGACTTTAAATTAAATTTACATCTTACTTAATAAGTATATGTATTATAAAATTAATTTGATATCTTTTATTCTAACATTAAAATAATAATAATTATATATATATACTTTATTCGTCAATTGAGTTTTCCCAAACAGATTTGAAATCTTTTTTAAAAAAAATTGTTGTTCTCTGTTACAATAGTTTTACACAATTATTTCATTAAGATTATTTTAATTATATATAAGCTGTAGTTATTATAACATTAATATATTACTATATTAGTACAAAATATACTTACTGTTGGACAAATAATGTCACTCAACCTTTAAAATCATAAATACACAATGACCCATAACACTCTTGAATATATTAAGCATCTAAAGCAATAACCTAACCACTACTTCTTTATGCACTTATCTTAATCTCAAAAGCGTGACAATACTCTAACTTAATTTTTCATTCCCCTTGCACATTCCTCTTATCATTTACTTAAAAGCCATTTTACAGCTCTTAATCATGTGAGAATTGATAATGATCACTATCCAACCATCAAAATTATTTCCACCCTTTTTAACAATGGATAATGAGATTTTCTAATACTTTTAACTATTTTTAATAATAATAATTGACCATTACCATTGTAAAGAAATTTGGTATTGAATAATGATGAGCACTATTTAAAATAAAAATAAAAAAATAATGTAATAGAGTATAATTGTGAATTTCATTGAAAAACAATCATCATTGACAATTGTTTATTACAATTCACTTAAAATGTTACCGAAATAAATTATTTAATTAATAATATGTAAAAAAAAAATTACTATTTACTTTTTAATAATATTTTTATAACTATCACTAATGTAGCTCTAGTCCTTTTGAGATAATTTTAGACAAAATTTTCATTAATAAAATATTTTATAATAACACTTTTATTTACCTATAATATTTTTTAAAATAATTTTAAAAAACATTTAAATCTATCTCAATTACCTTCCCTACATATTATTTATACT
Source organism: Pinus albicaulis (assembly GCA_034641835.2). Classification (NCBI taxonomy): domain Eukaryota; kingdom Viridiplantae; phylum Streptophyta; class Pinopsida; order Pinales; family Pinaceae; genus Pinus; species Pinus albicaulis. Next base: position 1,483,287,840 of record CM076582.1, read on the forward strand.
ATATTCATCTAGTTCATAAACTTATACATATATTAATGATTATTTAATTTCATACTATACAAATACTAACTAAGTTAATAACAAAATGAAATCCTTCATTGACATTTAAAAAAACATAAAATTATAATGAAAACTAGTATCTATTGAAAAAAAAATATAAAAAGACATTAATTTAAATTATCTTCCCTACATATTATTTATACTATATTCATCTCGTTCATAACCTTATACATATATTAATAATTATTTAATTTCATACTATAAAAATACTAACTAAGTTAATAAAAAAATGAAATCCTTCATTGAAATTTAAAAAAAACATAAAATTATAATGAAAACTAGTATCTATTGAAAAAAAATGATAGAAAAAGACATTAAATAAATATATAGTTAAAATGGCAATACTTCATCTAATTCCATTGTTTTCTAAATTCTTGCAGATTCCTTAATGCGGAGGGAGGTAGGTGTAGCAAACAACGATTGGTTTCTGCATATTGGTCGATGGATACTGTGGTAGGTGCTGCAAATATCGGTGGTAAAGGATTCCCAAGAGCATACTTTTTAGTGTAGGTATACTCTTTTATGTAGATGTATCATGGGCTGGAAATATTAGTAATATGAAGAGTTGATGGATATTGGATAAATCAATGTTAAAACTTGTAGGTTTTGGTATAACAACAATCATGATTCCTAATAAGTGGTATCAGAGCATAGGTCACTAGTTCGATACACACCCTGCTTGCGTTTAAAGGAGATTGTTAGACATTGGATAAACCAACATTCTCTTGAATTCTTATCTCAGATGCCATCATCGAATAAAACATACCAGCAACTGCTATCATTGACTTAAACCTGCGAGAGACAATCATGATTAGGGTTTGGAGAAATGATAATGAATATGTTATTGACCCTTCTTAATACAATTTTGTACTTTGTCATGTGTTATTTCATAATATATTTATTTAATTTATTACTTAGTGAAGGTCCACCAAATAATTTTGTGGATTAAAAATGCTATAACACATTCTAATATGAAAAACCTAATCCATGTATTATTTAATTTCCACAATGAGATAAATTTCTTATCAAACACAATAATGAAATCACTAGTACATCCAGCCATGATGCACATTAGGAAATAACTTCATCCATTAATGGCTGCCATCGGATCATGGTTTCTTGGAACACCAACATTATTTTACCCACCGATGAATGAAGTCAAGGGTGAATGTGAATCCAATGTACCATATTTGATCAGCCACTTTCGTTTGAGGTCAAGGGTGAAATTGAGGAAGAATCTCTCCCATCTTTCTTAGGTCTCCCTGCCTCGCAACAAGCATTTTGTTTTACTGTATCGTTGTTTTTCTTCTACATCTCACAAATATTCTTTTTGTCAAGATGCTCTCATCCATTTTTCGACCATGCAGATGAATCTGAAAAACTACTTGTAAGGATGAAAATTTAGTTATAGAGGATGTTATGAAAGGTTAATTTTATATCTTTGATATAAATTGACTTAATTAAAAAGTAGATAAATAACTACCATACGATGGTTACTTGCTTTCGATTTTAATACTAGTAGCACATTGATCATCTCCATTTCCATCGCAAATTTCCATAAGAGATGCTATTGAGATTTAATGCAATTTCCACCACATGTTGGAACTACTCCGAACCATCGCCATGAATAAGAAGTGGCATCATCCCACACTGACTTGAATTGTGATGTAGGGAAGGACATAGCTTAGTTTTCAAATCTGGAGACGCTTTCTCTCAATCCATGTAAAATATGAAACAAAGTACCGAAAACCATACTGTGTGTTTAATTCCCTTCTGTCGTTGACTTACCACTGCCCACACTTTGTTGCCCACAAATTTTATTTTTTACCACTTAAATATTCATTGTAAGTTGTTTCCCCGCTCATGCGATATCAGTGAGACCCACCACATATCCTCATCGCATTAACCAAACCATGAAAACCTTCGTTATTTTCTTTATTCCTTACCTTTATGCATATCACACTTCTCGTACTTTACTGCATTGTCATGTGCACACACAATATTTAGCATTTAGTTCTTAAGCCCCACACCGAAACATATGTTTATGCCGATGCGATCCGGCAGGACCCACCTTACCTTCTTTTCGCATTGCAAACCGTGAAAACCTTTGTATTTTTATTTATACCTTACCTTTTCTGCATTTATCACTTACCATAGTTTTAAGCCGCATCGTGCCTGCACTTCATCAAGTTTTTCATTTAAGTTTTAAAGCTGCCCGCAAAATTAAGTTATCTGAGATGCAATCGCAAAGGAGCACGTGGCAAGCTCAAGAGGATACCACAGATCACAAAGCTCAAGAGATAACGAATAACACCCACAATTTATTGTTTTTAAGTTCTGATGCGATGTACCACGTCACATCGCACATCGCAAAGGTTAAGTGTTGCTTGTATCGCACAATGTTAAAAGTTAAAATCTCCGATAAGATATTTGCGATGGGGCAATGCATGCAATGTGGTTTCATAGTTGAAACCAATAAATATTTCAGGTCTACCATTTTTTGTGTTCAATGTTGTTTCGTGTGCAAACAACAAAGATAGAGTGGAGGAAATTTTTTGGTTGTTGAACGACCGATCCCCCTTGAAGTTCTTTAAAGACTCAGGGTCCGACCAATTTCCTATCAAAACTATGTAATTTCACGTTGTTACTGTAAAGGAATGAAAAATTGAAACTGATTCGTCTCCTGTGTTTCTCTCTCTATCTGTGTATTGTTATCTCCAAATTTTAGCGCATTCTCTGTGTTGTAAGGGGGAGCACATTCCTCTCTGTTTGTTGTATTAAATATTTCCAACATGGTATCGGAGAAGGAATAGGCTTTTAGTGAAATAACGAGCTCTCGTTACTGAAGAAGTTTTAAGATTGCTTGTAGAAACAGAAGTCTAAAGAAGTGATAAAGCTTTTACAACAATGAGAATGTTTTTTTTGTTACACTGTCAAGATGGCAGCAGTAGGCACAAGCCTGAAAAATCCACAATTACCACAGTTCAATGGTAAAAATTATGACTATTGGACCATTACAATGAAGATCGTGTTTACTTCACAAGATATTTGGGAGCTAGTGGATAAAGATTTCCAGAAACCAATACAGCCTAAGGAGGCACGAGATACCCTCCAGACAGCCTACCAAGGTATGGAAAAAGTAAAGACTACAAAACTTCAAACCCTGAGAAGAGATTTTGAAACTCTCTACCTAAAAGAGTTTGATAGTATAGACTCATTCTTCACACATGTGTTTGGGTTGGTTACCCAAATCTGGTCTCATGGAGAGACACTTGATGAAATAAGAATTATATCATCAAGATTTGATGCCATAGTAGTGGTCATAGAAGATGTTAGCCCCCCTATAAAATTTCTTGACAAGCAAGCAGGGGGCTGAATTGTTTCCGAGCCTTCAAGGAATGCATTTCCTCTGAAAACACATCATCCTTGAAGCCTCCTTGTGCATGTGCCTTTGATAAATTTATCTCTGCTAACTCCCTTTATAAGGTCTCATTGATTACATAATTTCTGCTCCAAAAAGGCCTTATTTCGCCCCTTGTAGCTCTGCAGATTTCCCCCACTTTCCATCCTTTTTCTCCCCTTTTTTATTTCCCTCATTAGCACTATGATTCTCCCAAAACCTCATTTAAATCCCACACATAACCCTTGGCTGGCCATTTAAACCCTCATTACCTTTACCGTTACCCTTTATTGCCCTCAAATTGCACTAAAAATGGGCAAAAAACCCACTTTGAAACTTACATTAGGCCTTAGCCCCCTTCTGCTAGCCCCTCAGCCTTTTCCTCATGCGACCCAGGCATTGTAACCGAGTGTTGGCCCGAAGGGCACTAATCTCCAATGTATATCAGGAGCGTTCCTGACCGTTGATCTTTATAGATCGGACGACGATCGTTAACTCCACAGTGTCCATGTTTCCCCCATTCAAACCCCCGACCGCGCAATCGCCATCCATTTACTTTCCAGGTCGATAGTCTGTAGTATATCTGTCCCAGTGGTCCCCACCACACACTATTCCAAAAACAGCCTGGTTTTCATCGCACCGCTAATGGGGATCGGCCGGTATTTTCCCATTGCCCAGCGATTCCACTCAGCTTGCGACGCGTGGCAGCGGCACTGTTCCAAAACCGCCTGCCCATCGCAGGTTAACATTGGGCACAGGATACAAAGTGATATGCATATCAGCTGTCCGATCTAAGGCGCCTCATCCAACGGTTGTCGCTTCGCGAATTTGCGCGGGGTTTAATCCAGGATCACTGTACCCCTGGCCCACCGTTCATCACCCTCCGTTGCATTTTCAACTGTCGATCTCCTTTGAGATCTGATGGTCCAGATTTGTTTCTCCACTGTTAAATTTTTCGCCATCTCCCGGTCTCGCCACAACACCCTCTCCACGTGTGTCCATAATATATTTTCCCCCGCCATATATATTTGTTCCAAGGTCAATTTTTTCGTAGGTTGTATTTAAATTTTTTCCGTGATCCGCCCACGTCCACCCGACTCTGTTTCACTGTCATACTACATTGTCCAGCATAGTCCCATGCTATTCTTCCATCTCATCTGTCTACACAGTCATCCTCGCCACCCCTATTACATCCACCACCTCCGTGCATAAGTTTTCCTAACCATTTTTCGTTTTTTGCAGGGTTTTGAGGAGGTGAAAGCCGCCATGATTTGCACACGCTGTCACAGTGATAGAAAATATAGGAAAAGACCGTGTGCAGAGGCAGAGATCATGAAAAAGGGCCCAAAGAGGTACCACAATGGGATTCACATTTAAAGAGCAGGGTTTAGCTCTGTGAAACTGTCCCGACACCATTAACGCATAGATTTCACAGTCAAAGACATAAATGGATTAGTAGAGAGCTTAAGGCACGCAAATGAAGATATATAAGCCTTAGGTTCAAATATTTAGAGGAAAAGTACCAGATTGAAGACCTAGGGGTCACGCAGAAGGTACAACACGCATAAATCAATGCATAACAGGGTTTCTACAGCAGCAGAATGTTTTTCCTCCATGAAGGACAAAGCAGCCATGCAGTCTTTATTCTACACCATGCTCCTGAAGAAATTTCCACCCTGACAACAGTCCGAAGCTACCAAATCATTTGTTTCATAAGTATGGCAGACTTCTTAATCATTCATTTATCTTTTGTTTTTTCGCCAATAGTACTACATAATGCTGCAGCTGAGTACATCAGAGCCATACCTGGAGTAAATGGAAACCTGACGAAGACCATTCTTTCACCCAAGAGTGTTGCAGATTAAGGCATATAATTTATACAGAATGGGCTTCGACCTTCTTCCTCTTCTGAGTTGTTAATGCCGCATTTAGTTTTTCACCTACCTTCTCCGCTCTTCTGGAGCTATAAATTCACAAGAAACTCATTGTAAAGGTTATTGATCAATTATCAGAGAATTGCAAATAGTTTCTTTTGAGACACAGTCTCTGTGTAAAGTGTAAGATAGGTTGAAGGAAATTTTTTCAGACTCAGTATTCAAATATTGGCAATGTTGTACTTGACTGGTATTTCTATTTAATATGACAAGCACATTTCTTTGGATCTTGATTTGAAGCAGCAGTGATGTTTTCCTATCTCTGTTTTTTAATTCATTTCATTTTGTTTCTACTGGATTACAGCAGAATATTGGCATAGGATTTACCCTTTTTAGGTACCCTATGTTTCTTCTCTCCTTTCCATTAATGTTTTTCTTCTGAATGTGTTATCTAGGAATTGATTTCAGTTGGTTTAACCAGTGTAGTGGATGTTATTGCCTGCTCTCTGATGTATGAATTAAATAAATTTAGTTCTCAAATGTTTCTTGTTAAGGATTTAGTTAGAAGATTTGGGAACACTGGGGATTAGAGTTAGCCTTGTTCACTGGGATCCTTGTGCGACGAGCTGGTATTTAATTTTGTGCTCTGAAATCTGTGTTATCTCCTCCTCTCCTACCTTTCCATATCACACAATCATCTTTAAGATCCAATTTTTTAGATGACTAGCCCAATTGAAAGCTTGCACATTGGATAGTAAGAAAATCCTTTCCTGACTCCATTTCCCAATGGTTTTGAGTATTACCTGGAACATTTCACCTCTGCCTTATCCCTCTTCGCTCATCCTTGTCTTACATTGAACCCTTCCTTCCTGATAACCAGCAACCATATCAAAACAAATCGAAGAAACAAACCCTGTGCCTATAACTAGCCTAACATCTAAACACTGAGCTTTAAAGTCATACATCTTTGACATCTCATAGAGAGATCCCTCTCTGGACCCAGGAAGGCTAGATCCTGAGGTCTGAAAGTGGTTTGATGTTGTCACATCTTTTGGTCTTGCCAATCTAGCCAAAACATGGGAACCCCAACATAATGGCGACTCCACTGGGGAATTGAGTGCATTACACCTTAAACATCCTTAGGCATTCAAAAAACCTACAATCTATGGTTAGGTTGGCAGTTAAACGGTCCTATTCTCACACCAACCTTTATACCAGTTGTTGTGTTTTCTCCCACACTCTTGGACAGAGTCTGGAAAGGGCTAGGTAGCCTCCATATCTCACACTCTTTCAGAGGTGACATATCTGGTAAATGCCCTCCCAATCAATCTTTGGTTAGATTTTGCTGTGTTTCGAAGATATCCTTGAAAGGGGACATCTCATAAGCACTGTGGTGGACAGTGTACCCTCCAAAAGCATCCTAAACATTTCAACCTGCCGACTCCATATTCCCTAAATGTTTTAAAGACTCCACTGGTGATCAGTAGGCCTGTTGATTATCTTGGTTCACATTAGACTCCACTGGGAGACCAGCCTCCATAAAAACATCAACCAAAGTAGAAGTAACAAGTAGGGTTAAGCTGCTTGGTTAGAAAATAACATTCTGGCTTCAAGAACCATTCACACAAGAGCTTATCCTAACCCAAACCCACCGGAAATAGTTGACAACCTTGAGAGAATCCTCAAGGGAGCTCCTACACCTAAAATACCAACGATTTCCAGCCACATCCATAGAGCTAACTCTGCACCAGAAGATCTTACAGCTCTATCACACTATCACCTTGACCTAAACCTACCTAATAGGTTACCTAGAACTAGGTCCTTCGGTGTCCTAGACCAGCCAGGCCTTGAGCTCACTGGTTCACCACCTCAAAGTGGTGGACACCTTAGGGACAGACAAACCCCTCCATCTACACCTCCGGATATACATTTCATTCAGAACTTGGGGCTCAGTCACCCTAGATCTGCTCATCAGTCTTCTGTTGGTCACAATATCCCTGTCATCCATATACCTACTGCCCAATTCAACCCTTTACCTCATCAAAACATCATCATGGCAGCCTGGTATGCACCTCTGGTTTTACCTCAGCCTCTAGTTCCCTTACCCAATGATTATCAATCAAAGATCCCTCACTTCAGTGCAAATGACTCTACCATAGTACAATACCATGTAGATAGGATGGAAGATTCTTTTGACTACGTGGATATAGATGATGATACAGTCAAAATGAGAATCTTTTCTCAGAGCTTAGGAGTGATGTGAAGAAATGGTTTAAGGGCCTACCTCTAGGTAGCATAAATGACCTCCCAGCTCTATATCAGACCTTCATAAACAAATGGGAAGTCAAGGCCAACCCTCGCCAGCTCCTAGCAGAATATATGAGCCTAAAAAGAAATGTAGGAGAGAGTGTCCATGATTACACAACGAGATTTAACAAAATTTACAATGCTCTCCCTCCACATATGAAACCTCTCCAAGGTATGGCTCTAGCGAAATGCCCTGAAGGCTTTGATGCTGACATGGCCTATCAGCTTAGGGATAAAGAGTACAACACATTGGAGGACATGTAGAAAAGAGTAGTGAATATAGAGGCAAATCTGATTGAGAAAAGAGTGAGATTAAGAGCTGAGAAAAGGGTAACATATAGAGACGACAATGTAGCTTCCACATCTGATCCAAGTCATGACCATCTATCTAAAAAAGTGGAGAGGCTATACCAAATGATGGAAAAAATGGTTGTCACAGTTAGTAACCAAAATAGAAATCAAAATCAAAACCAGAACCAGAACTTTAGAAGAAAAAAACCAGAAACCAGAACCAGAAACAGAATCAGATCAGCAAGTTATTCCCCCATTTCAAGATAATTTTCTTGATGAAGATGAGGGGATCATAGAGGAGTCTGAGGGAAACACAATAAACATGTTTGAAATAGAGGATTCAATCCATAACTATTACACGGAGGAAGATTAGCCCTCACCCTTTGGTTGGGATGAGGAATGGTTAAAAACTGAGGATTATAGGTTGGGATTTGAAAATACCATGATGCAGGTCAAAGAAAAATATGAACTTAGAAGAAAAAAGAGCCAAGAGACTCCCAAACCAAAAGCTTCTGAGGTCACCATCAAGAAGAGACCTGAAAAAACCTCTAAAGCAACTGCTGAAAGTAACAAATCAGCAGCTGAGGGTTCTGGAAAGAACAAAGAAAAAGACAACCAAAACACTGATACACAAAGTAAACCAGCTAGCAGAACTAGCACTGCAGTTAGTGCTCCTGATAAAACTGTCACAAACACTCTACATAATGAGAATCAACACACTGATTCAGCCACTAAGGAAATGGCTGACAAAACAGAGTCGAGCATTCCAAAGAGTCAGTCTACTTTCAATTTGGGAAGTGAGATTGCGAAAATTAAAATATCCGTCCCACTCTCTGAGCTGGCCACTCAGGATGTATATAAAGGCCAAATTTTGAAAGCTTTGAACCTAGGTGAAAATAGTGACACTGTAAATCTGAATGACGATTAACCTGCCCTTCTGTTTGGTCCAAAGATAGAAGGAAAGTTTCAGGAAGGGGTAGTGCCCCCTTTTTATGTCAGTCTTAATATCCATGATAAGATTCTCCACAATGCAATGCATGATTCTGGGGCATCACACAACCTGATGCCTAAAGTAGTGATGGAAATATTAGGCCTAGAGATAACCCGTCCCTATAAAGACCTATATTCATTTGACTCTAGTAGAGTAAAGTGTCTTGGCCTGATCAAAGATTTATGTGTGAGCCTGACACAGATTCCTGCCAAGTGTATGGTCATGGATGTTGTTGTGGCAGATGTGCCACCCAAGTATGGCATGTTATTGTCAAGATCATGGGGAGCCAAGTTGCAAGGAACAATGCAGATGGATGGGGCTTATGCCACAATCCCCATCTTTGTCCAACTTAGAAGACTGTACAGGGAAGCACAAATGAAATTCCTGGTTAGTAGCCCTGAAAATCTTGAAAAATATCCTTTATACTCTGTACATACAGACCTCGACTCCTTTATCCTTTGTAATGATGATTCCTCAGAGGGGTCTACATCCCAAAATAGAGACACAATCAAGGAAACAGAGGCCATGGACTTTAACATAATGGCTACTCTAGACACATAGGAGAAATATGTAAAAGACTCAGAACAGTGCACTGAAACAAAAACTCAAAGTGAACCAGAAATAGAATGCGATCAGCCAACTGATCACACCTCTGATTTCCACATACCTAACAAAAAAAAAACAACCCACAGCCTAGTGCAGTTCTTATAATACAACATAATGGCAAACCCATATGTAGGGAAGGAAATGATGATAAAATGAAAAATGAACCCTTGTGGGAGATGCATTTCGATGGGTCATGCACGAAGAGAACTGTTGGGGCAGGAGTGTGGATACATAGCACAGAGAGTGATTATGCAGAGAGCTATGCCTGCAACCTGCACTTCAAATGTACAAACAATGTTGCAGAATACGAGGCCCTTATCCTAGGCTTGAACCTGTTGAAAAAATTAGGGGCCCGTAGAATAACTGTGCATGGGGACTCTGAGCTGGTTATTAAATAGGTGAATGGTGAATACACATCGAAACATCCTAGATTGAGAGATTACAGGAATGACACTATGTATTTATTGAAAACATTTGTTGAATATGAATTAGTGTTTGTTCCTAGGAGTCAGAATGTCATTGCAAACGGATTAGCTTGCCTAGCTAGTTCATACCCTAAGACTCCAATCGACTAACGAATTATCATACAGACCAAATTCAGACCTGCAGTGTCGGATAATGAAAAAGACTGGCAGGTCTTTGAGGGCGATAAACAGATTGAAGATTTCCTAATAGGCAGAAACGAGTTTGAATTTTCTGATTCAGACTCTATTTCTAGTGACAGCTTCCTAAGTGAGGAACCCTCAGATGAGGAAGAAACACCTCGTAAAATAGAAATAAACACTCTAACTGGAGAAACTGGAAGTCCAACTGGAAAGTGTGAAAACACAGAAATTGAGGAGATGGAGGTGCTGCAGGCCAAAGATAAGAATATACCCAGAGGCCTGGCACCCTTAGAGGACCTTTTTGAATTTGATGATGTAGCAAAAAATCCCACTATAGAACATGCAGACTCTGATGTGGAAGAATGCAACATAGGCACTGAAGATAAGCCCAAAATGATTAAACTGGCTAAGTCTTTACCTGCGGACATGAAGAAAAAATACATTGACCTTTTCAAAGAATTCATTGATGTGTTTGCCTGGAGTTATGAAGACTTAAAGGCCTATGACACAAACATCATTCAACACAAATACCCTTGAAAGAAAATCAGAAGCCCTTCAAACAAAAACTTCGTAGAATCAATCCAAAACAATTGCCTGTAGTTGAAAAGGAGATTAAAAAGATATATGAGGTGGGCATAATAGTTCCTGTGAGGTTCTCTGATTGGGTCTCAAATTTAGTGGCTATGAGAAAGAAAACAGGTGAGATCAGATTATGTATTGACTTCATAAATCTTAATAGGGCCTCACTCAAAGACAACTACCCTTTGCCAAAAATGGAACACATTCTACAACGGGTAGTAGGCTCGAAAAGGATTTCTTTGTTGGATGGGTTTTCAGGTTACAACCAAGTCTTAGTAATCCCAGAAGACCAACTCAAAACAGCCTTTAAACTCCATGGGGCACCTTTATGTATGTAAAAATGCCTTTCGGACTGATGAACGTTGGTGCAACCTTCCAGAGAGCAATGGATATAGATTTTTAAAATGAGATAAGACACTTCATTGTTATTTATTTAGATGAAATAACAGTCTATTCCAAGACTGAAGAAGGACATCTAAAACATATGAGGAAAGTGTTTGAAAAATGTAGAAGGTTTGGTTTGTCATTAAATCCCAAAAAGACTGTATTTGGGCTGCAAGAAGGAAAACTTCTTGGCCACATTGTATCCGAAAAGGGAATTAGGATATACCCACAAAGAGTTGAGGGAAACACTACAAATCACACACCTGAGAAACATCAAAGAATTACAGTCCTTCATTGGGAAAATCAACTTTATTAGGAGAGTTATTCCCAACCTAGCTGAACACCTTAGGAATATGACTAACATGCTGAAGAAGGGTGAGGGGGTTAAATGGAATATTGGAGCCAAACAATCCTTTGAATCAGTAAAACTTGCACTTACCCAAGCTCCTGTTCTGACCAGCCCAGATTTCTCAAAAGATTTACTGATCTTCTCATTTTCCTGTGAGCATACAGTGGCTGCAGTCTTACTGCAGAAAAATCTAGAGGGCATGGAACAACCAATAGCCTTTTTCAGCAAAGCACTGAGGGATGCACCATTGAAATACAACGTAATGGAAAAATAGGCTTACGCTCTTGTTAAGGCTTTAAAAGACTTTAGGGTGTACATATTGCATTCACACAACATAGCTTATGTGCCTAACGTAATTTTCAAGGATATCCTATCCCAAGACCCAGATGGGAAGAGGGGCAAGTGGATTGCTGTGATTTTAGAATACGACCTTGAGATTAAACCCACCAAGCTAATCAAAGGCCAGGGCTTAGCCAAATGAATGGTTGAATCAAATCTGCAAGCCCTTGACATTAACATGGTAGCTACCTTAGATGAGCAAGAAGTATTGCATGACCTCACTGTTGAGGAGAAGTTTCAGAACTCTCCTTGGTACTCTGATATCCTTTATGTGCTCACTAATCTAAATGCCCCACCTGAACTGTCAAAGACTAAGGCCAGATTCATAGAACTAAAAGCCAGAAACTACTGCATTTTAAATGAAAATTTATACTGGAAAAATCCAAATGGCCTATTGCTTAAATGTTTGCCTGAAACAGAGGCAGAAAGGATCAAGAAAGAATTCCATGATGGAGACTGTGGAGGCCACTTGAACTGGAAGGCCACTGCAAACAAGATACTCAGGGCTGGTTATTATTGGCCCACACTCTTCAATGACGTCCATAAGATGGTAATTTCCTGCCACAAATGCCAGATTTTCGAAGGCAAGAGAAAACTCCTTCCCTTACCTCTACAACCCATCATTGTTGAAGGTCCCTTCCTATAATGGGGCCTAGATTTCATACGGGAGATTCACCCTGCTTCTTCTACACAACACAAATGGATCCTAACAGCCACAGACTACTTCACTAAGTGGATAGAGGCCATACCTGCTAGGAATGCCACAGATTCAGTCGTCATTAGTTTCCTAGAAGGTCATATCCTCTCTCGGTTTGGTTGCCCAAGGAAAATAATCACTGATAAGGCTGCTGCTTTCAGATCCAAGAAAATGGTTGATTTTTGTCACAGGTATCAAATAGCACTTGGTCATTCAACTGCCTATTACCCTCAAGGTAATGGCCTTGATGAATCATCAAAAAAGAGCCTCGTGGCCATCATAAAAAATTTGTTATAAGAGAACAAAAAGTCATGGCATAACAAGTTGGTGCATGCCTTGTGGGCTGACAGGCTTACAACAAAGAATTCCATTGGCATGTCACCATGTCAGCTTGTCTATGGTACAAAAGCAATTTTTCCTACTAGCCTTGGGATACCAGTAATCAAGATGGTCCAAGAGATTCAAGCAGAAGAAGACAGTATGGTGAGAAGGATAAACCAGAAAATTCATCTTCAGCAAACAAGGGAAGGGGTTTACAACAGAGCAGTGAAATTTTAGGAGAGTATAAACAAATTGTTTGACAAAAGGACCAAAGCTGCTGATTTCAAAATTGGGGATAAAGTTCTGAAGTGGGACTCAAGAAGAGAGGATAAAGGAAAGCACAACAAGTTTGATAGTCTGTGGCAAGGTCCATACATCATCCAGGCCACTGTGGGTCCAAATTCTTTTTTCCTACAGGAATTAGATGGTACGGAGCTGTTTGGGGGTCCTGTCAATGGCAGGATGCTCAAACACTACTTCTGCTGATTTAAAATTTCCTATTTCCATTACCATTGTACATACCATTGCAGTTTTTATTTTCAAGAAAAAAGAGAAAATGTTTCAAAAAATAGAGGAAAATGAGAGGTTCAGACATGCTCAAAACATGAACTCTGAAGTGCAAACGATTGGCTCTAATATGATCAAAACCTGAGCCAAAGAAAGTAAGATAGTTGGTTCTAACATGCTCAAAATATGGACCAGAAAAAAAAGAAAGAAGAAAGATCAGCTCTAACATGCCCAAAACCAGAGCTGAAATGAAGAAAGGAAGTGACTCTAACATGCTCAAAACTTGAGTCATAGAGAGAAGAAGGATACTTCAAGTTTCAGATCTCAAGCCTTCACAGTTTTGTTTTCAGTTTTCTGCAATTTTATGTCCATGTGCAACTGTCTTTATGCCTTGGACCCATGCTGAAAATCAAAGAAGAAGGTGGCTTAAAGCAGCAGGCATCTGGCCTACTCCAAATATCATTTCTGAATTCTTGACTCCTTCAAGAAGAAGCCATCCCCATGTGGAGCCACTGTTAGCCCCCCTATAAAATTTCTTGACAAGCAAGCAGGGGGATGAATTGTTTCTAAGCCTTCAAGGAATGCATTTCCTCTGAAAACACATCATCCTTGAAGCCTCCTTATGCATGTGCCTTTGATAAATTTCTCTTTGCTGACTCCCTTTATAAGGTCTCATTGATTACATAATTTCTGCTCCAAAAAGGCCTTATTTCGCCCCTTGTAGCTCTGCGGATTTCCCCCACTTTCCATCCTTTTTCTCCCCTTTTTTATTTCCCTCATTAGCACATTGATTCTCCCAAAACCTCATTTAAAGCCCACACATGCCCCTTAGCTGGCCATTTAAACCCTCATTACCTCTACCGTTACCCTTTATTGCCCTCAAATTGCACTAAAAATGGGCAAAAAACCCACTTTGCAACCTACATTAGGGCTTAGCCCCCTTCCGCTAGCCCCTCAGCCTTTTCCCAATGCGACCTAGGCACTGTAATTGAGCGCTGGCCTGAAGGGCGCTAATCTCCAATGTATATCGGGAGCGTTCCTGACCGTTGATCTTTATAGATCGAACGGTGATTGTTAACTCCACAGTGTCCGTGTTTCCCCCGTTCAAACCCCTGACCACACAATTGTCATCCATTTATTCGCCAGATCGAAGGTCTGCAGTACGTTTGTCCCGGTGGTCCCTGCCGTGCACTATTCCAAAAACATCCCGGTTTTCATCACACCGCTAATGGGGGTCGGGCGGTATTTTCCCATTGCCCAGCGATTCCACTCAGCTTGCGACGCATGGCAGCGACACTGTTCCAAAACTGCTTTCCCATCGTGCATTAAAATTTGGCACAGGATACAGAGCGATATGCATATTGGCCATCTGATCTGAGGCACCTCATCCAACAGTTGTTGCTTCGCGAAGTTGCTCAGGGTTTAATCCAGGGTCACCGTACCCCTAGCCCACCGTTCATCATCCTCTGCTGCATTTTCAACTGTCGATCTCCTTTGAGATCTGACGGTCCAGATTTGTTTCTCCGCTATTGAATTTTCCACCATCTCCCAATCTTTCCATGTCACCCTCTCCATGTGTGTCCATAATATATTCGCCCCCACTATATATATTTGTTCCAAGGTCGATTTTTTCGTAAGTTTTATTTAAATTTTTGCTGTGATCCGCCCACGTCCACCCGACTCTGTTTCACTGTCATAATACATTGTCCACCATAGTCCCACGCTATTCCACCATCTCATCCGTCTGCACAGTCATCCTCGCCACCCCTATTACATCCACCACCTCCGTGCATAAGTTTTCCTAACCAGTTTTCGTGTTTTGCAGGGTTTTGAGGCGGTGAAAGCCGCCATGATTTGCACACGCTGTCACAGTGACAGAAAATACAGGAAAAGACCATGTGCAGAGGCAGAGATCATGAAAAAGGGCCTGAAGAGGTACCACAACGAGATTTTCATTTAAAGAGCATGGTTTACCTCTCTGAAACTGTCCCGATGCCATTAACGCACAGATTTCACAGTCAAAGACATAAATGCATCAACAGAGATCTTAAGGCATGCAAATGATGTTTGAGATAATTCCTAATTTAATATGCATACTACATATTAGGGATTGGTTTGGTTTTTTGGAGGATGTCGAGAGATTCTCTCAACTTCTCCCTCCAAGAGTGGAATTAGTTGGATCTCAGCAGCACTATAAAAATTGTAATATATTCATTTGATTATAATATAGAAAATAATTATTGTGTGAATCTTGTTCAATGTTTGCTCTCATATTTTATAATATGGTATCAGAGCCTATTCTGGCTTGATTCCCTCACGGGAAGGCCAGAAAGATGTGAGAGCAATGACTGTCAAACCGCTGCTGTAGAATAATAGATAATTTAGTGAATTTATTTTCTGAGTGAAAGTTTTTTTGTTTTTCGTTTGTTTGGGGCAGTGGCATTTTTAGTATTTTCTTCATTACCAATATTTACAGGGCAAGGATTTTTACAAGTCAACAGTACGATTGCAAGTAAATAATGAGCGAGTTGGCTTCCATATAAAACCTTATGCCAGATTTTTTCGTAGGAATTTTCTATATGTCGATGGGTCTTGTTGTTACTCAGGGCTTCAAGAGCATCAGTTATAGGTTATACAATGCGATCCTTGTGTGTAAAGGTCACTTTGTAAGATTAATCATTGATCATATTCTGTACCTAAAATATTTTCCTATAGACTGTCGAAATTTATTCTTCGGGGTTATTTCACAGATGGAAATATTTTCATAGGATAGTTCAGTGTCATGACTCTTCTTCGGGGGTGTCAGGAATATTTGATCTTACAAATTCAACATTGCTGGTCAGAAACAAATGTATTTTAAATGGGTTGAATGGTAGCTCGAAAATGGTGGAGAAAAGAGCGTTGTCTATGAGATCTCAGAGTGGGTACAAATGTTAATGAAGACCAGGGCAGACAAATGTTTGAATTAAATTAGTGTTTTCTTCATTTCTGTAATGTAGGAATTAAGGGGGGGTGTTTGAGATAATGCCTCATTTAATATGCATACTACAGATTAGGGATTGGTTTGGTTTGTTGGAGGATGTTGAGAGATTCTCTCAAATTCTCCCTCCAAGAGTGGAATTAGTTGGATCTCAGCAACACTATAAAAATTGTAATATATTCATTTGATTATAATATAGAAAATAATTATTGTGTGAATCTGTTCAATGTCTGCTCTCATATTTTCTAATAAATGAAGATATATAAGCCTTAGGTTCAAATATTTAGAGGCAAAGTACCATATTGAAGACCCAGGGGTCACGCAGAATGTACAACACGCAGAAATCAATGCATATCAAGGTTTCTACAGTAGAAGAATGTTTTTCCTCCATGAAGGACAAAGCACCCATGCAGTCTTTATTCTACACCGTGCTCCTGAAGAAATTTCCACCCTGACAACAGTCCGAAGCTACCAGAGCATTTGTTTCATAAGTATGGTAGACTTCTTAATCATTCATTTATCTTTTGTTTTTTCACCAATAGTACTATAGAATGCTGCAGCAGAGTACATCAGAGCCATACCTGGAGTAAATGGAAACCTGACGAAGATTATTCTTTCACCCAAGAGCGCTGTAGATTAAGGCACATAATTTATACAGAATGGGTTTCGACCTTCTTCCTCTTCTGAGTTGTGAATGCTGCATTTAGTTTTTTACCTACCTTCTCCTCTCTTCTGGAGCTATAAATTCACAAGAAACTCACTGTAAAGGTTGTTGATCAATTATCAGATAATTGCAAGTAGTTTCTTCTGAGACATAGTCTATGTGTAAAGTGTAAGATAGGTTGAAGGAAATGTTTTCAAACTGAGTATTCAGCTATTGGCAATGTTGTACTTGACTGGTATTGCTATTTAATATGACAAGCACATTTCTTTGGATCTTGATCTGAAGCAGCGGTGATGTTTTCCTATCTCTGTGTTTTAATTCATTTCATTTCATTTCTACTGGCTTGCATCAGAATATTGGCATAGGATTTACCCTTGTTAGGTACCCTATGTTTCTGCTCTCCTTTCCATTAATTTTTTTCTTCTGAATGTGTTATCTAGGAATTGATTTTAGTTGGTTTAACTAGTGTAGTGGATGTTATTGCCTGCTCTCTGATGTATGAATTAAATGAATTCAATTCTTAAATGTTTCTTTTTAAGGATTTAGTTGGAAGATTTGGGAACACTGGGGATTAGAGTTAGTCATGTCCACTAGGATCCTTGTGCGACGAGCTGGTCTTTAATTTTGTGATCTGAAATCTGTGTTATCTCCTCCTCTCCTACCTTTCCATATCACACAATCATCTTTAAGATCCAATGTTTTAGATGACTAGCCCAATTGAAAGCTTGCACATTGGATAGTAAGCAAATCCTCTCCTGACTCCATTGCCCAATGGTTTTGAGTATTACCTGGAACATTTCACCTCTACCTTATCTCTCTTTTCTCATCCTTGTCTTACATTGAACCCTTACTTCCTGATAACCAGCAGCCATATCAAAACAAATCGAACAAACAAACCCTGTGCCTATAACTAGCCTAACATCTAAACACTGAGCTTTAAAGTCATACACCTTTGAAATCTCATAGAGAGATCCCCCTCTAGACCCAGGAGGGCTAGATCCTGAGGTCTGAAAGTGGTTTTATTTTGTCTCATCTTTTGGTCTTGCCAATCTGGCCAAAACATGGGAACCCCAACAGAAGAGACAAAGGATCTCTCACAATTTTCAGTGGATGAGCTTCATGCATCATTGATGTCTCATGAGCTTAGTCTGAAAAGAGAAACAGACTCCTCATTGGAGCATGTATTCAAGACACAAATGTATTTTGGTCAAGGTAGAGGTTGAGGAAGATCAAACTACCGAGGAAGAGGAAGAAGCCCACACAAAGGTGGAAGAAGAAACCCTGCAAGCACAAGTGGAAGGTGTAGCAATCATAATCCAAGTGAAGGCTCAAGCCAAAATCAAGCAGAATAACAGAGGTATGATAAATATCAAGTCCAATGTCATTATTGCAAAAATTATGGGAATTATGCCAATGAATGTAGAAAGAAGAAAAATGACATGAGTAATAAACCTAGTGTAAATTTCACAAAAGAAAATCATAACCATGGTAATGTTCTTTTAACTTCTAATGTACCACAAGAAAAATAAGAAGATGTATGGTTCTTAGATTCAAGTTGTTGTAGCCATATGATTGGAAACATAACAATGTTTTCCAATCTGGATAAGAGTGTGAAATCTAAAGTGACAAGGGGGACTGATAGTAAAGTCTCGGTCATGGGGAAAGGAAGAGTAAAAATACTGACAAAGAAGGGAGATAAGAAGTTTGTGCGAGATGTCTATTATTTACCTTGCCTGAAATGTAAACTTCTAAGCATTGGACAACTTGTGAATATGGGCTACAATGTGTTTTTTAAGAATCATGTGTGTACAAGCATGGATATATCTCCAAGTAGAGGGGTCATTGCAAAAGTGCATATGACAAGAAATAGGATGTTTCCTCTCAAGATCATAATGGATTTGAAGGAAGGAGGTGTTGTAGCAGTAGTCACACAAGAAGTCTTTCAAGAATAAATGAAAGATGAGAACTAGTTATGGAATTTGAGATTTTGACATCTCAATTTCGAAGGTTTGAATTTGTTGCACAGAAAAGGGATGGTAAAGGGATTACCACTCATAGAGAAACCAGACAGCCTATGTGAAGGTTGCATCTTGGGAAAAAAACACAGAAAAGCATTTCTAGTAGGAAAGAATATAAGGGAAAAGGAAGCTTTAGATATTTTCCACTCAATTTTATGTGGACCAATGCAAATGCCATCATTAGCTGGCAGTCATTATGTCTTGAAATTTATAGATGATTACACAAGAAAGATGTGGCTTTAATTTTTAAAACAAAAAAGTGAAGTGTTTGAATAGTTCTACCACTTCAAAGATCTTGTTGAGAAGCAAAGTGGACACTACATGAAATTGTTGAGAACTGACAAAGGTGGAGTATATATCTCCAAAGACTTCCTACGTTTCTACAGGGAGCATGGAATACACAAGAATTTTACCACAAGGTATACACCTCAGCAAAATGGTGTAGCAGAAAGAAAGAATAGGACCATCATGTACATGGTAAGATGTATGTTGAAGGCAAAGAATTTTCCAAATTAGTAATGGAAAAAAGCTGTCAATTGTGCAGCTTATATTTTAAATATATGTCCAACCAAGGCTGCTATGAATAGAGTTCCAGAAGAAGCATGGAGTGGAACAAAGAAATTTTTCACTCACATGAGAGTGTTTGGATGTATGGCATATGCACATATCCCATATCAGTTAAGGAAGAAGTTGGACATCAAGGGGGAGAAGTCTATATTTATTAGATACATTAATGAATCAAAGGCCTACAAGCTCTATAATCCATAAACCAAGAACATAATAATCAACAGAGATGTTCGGTTCATTGAAGAAGAAGCTTGGGGTGGAATTTTAGAGAAGATAGTGAATGTGAAGACATGTATTTCACACGGAGACAAAGAGGAATTGATTACAGAAGATAATTCCTCAATGGTGGCTCCTCCTCCACCTAGAAAAGCTCAACAGAGCACATCGCAACCAAGCAATGGAACAATAGTGCAAAACCAAGAAAGTTATTCTCGAGGCACACCACAGGGATCATCAACTCCCTCGAGTTCAAGTGCAACTCAACCACATCTTCAACAAATACAAGAAGATCAAGATTCATAAATTTAAGTGAAATTTATGAGGAAGAAGATGCTGATAATAATGCTGGTCTGAATTCTTTATTTTCTTTATTTTTTCATGTTGATGACCCAATCCATTTTGAAGATGCATTCAAAGTAGAGAAATGAAATGAAACAATGAATGAAGAAATAGGAGCAATAGAAAATAATGACACATGGGAATTAGTGGACCTCCCACAAGGTGAAGAAGTTATTGGAGTGAAATGTGCCTATAAGACCAAGAGAAACATTGAAGGAAAGATATAAAGGCACAAAGCAAGACTTGTTGTCAAAGGCTACAAGCAACAACAAGGAAGAGACTATGAGGAAACCTTTCCACCGGTTGCAAGGATGGAGACAGTGCAAACAGTGTTGTCCATAGCAGCACAAAAAAAGTGGAAATTTTATCAAACATATGTGAAGTTAGCATTCTTGAATGGAGTGTTGAAAGAGGAGGTGTATGTTGAACAACCTCTTGGCTATGAGATAGAAGGTTAAGAACAAAAAGTGAGTAAGTTGAAGAAATCTCTTTATGGGCTAAATCAAGCACCAAGAGCACGATACAGCGGGATTGATGCTTACCTGGTGGACAATGGGTTTGACAAGTGTGATGGTGAACCCACACTCTACATCAAATAAAATTAGGGTAAAATTCTTATTGTTTTTTTATATGTAGATGATTTGATTTTCACTGGAAATGATGTTTCTCTCATTGCTGAATTTAAATAAGTCAGGAAAAGTGAATTTGAAATGACTGACTTGGGTTTATTGAGATATGTTTTGGCCATAGAAGTAAAGCAAAATGAAAAGGGGTTTTTTATCTCCCAAGAAAATTATGTTACAGAAGTTTTAAAGAGGTTCAATATGTAGGACAGCAAAGTAGTAGTAACTCCAAATGTCATGGAGTTGTAATTGACCAAGAAATATTGCAGCAAGAAGGTCAATCCGAAAAAGACATTAATTTAAATTATCTTCCCTACATATTATTTATACTATATTCATATTTCTCATAACCTTATACATATATTAATGATTATTTAATTTCATACTATACAAATACTAACTAAGTTAATAAAATAATGAAATCCTTCATTGACATTTAAAAAAAACAAAAAATTATAATGAAAACTAGTATCTATTGAAAAAAAATGATAGAAAAAGACATTAAATAAATATACAATTAAAATGGCAATACCTTATCTAATTCCATTGTTTTCTAAATTCTTGTATATTCCTTAATGCAGAGGGAGGTAGGTGCAGCAAACAACGATTGGTTTCTGCATATCAGTCGATGGATATTGTGGTAGGTGCTGCAAATATCGGTGGTAAAGGATTCCCAAGAGCATACTTTTTAGAGTAGGTATACTCTTTGATGTAGATGTATCATGGGCTGGAAATATTAGTAATATGAAGAGTTGATGTATATTGGATAAATCAATGTTAAAACTTGTAGGTTTTGGTCTAATGACAATTATGATTCCCAATAAGTGGTATCAGAGCATAGGTCACTAGTTCGATACACACCCTGCTTGCGTTTAAAGGAGATTGTTAGACATTGGATAAACCAACATTCTCTTGAATCCTTATCTTAGATGCCATCATTGAATAAAACCTGCCAGCAACCACTATCGTTGACCAAAACCTGCCAGAGACAATCATGATTCGGGTTTGGAGAAATAATAATGAATATGTTATTGAACTTTCTTAATGCAATTTTGTACTCTGCCATGTGTTATTTCATAATATATTTATTTAATTTATTACTTAGTGAAGGTCCACCAAATAATTTTGTGGATTAAAAATGCTATAACAAATTCTAATATGAAAAACCTAATCCATGTATTATTTAATTTCCACAATAATATAAATTTCCTATGAAACAAAATAATGAAATCACTAGTTCATCCAGCCATGATGCACATTAGGAAATAACTTCATCCATTAATGTCTGCCATTGGATCATGGTTTCTTGGAACACCAATGTTATTTTACCCACCGATGAATGAATTCAAAGGTGAAAGTGGATCCAATGTACCATATTTGATCAGCCACTTTTGTTTGAGGTAAAGGGTGAAATTGAGGAAGAATCTCTCCCATGTTTCTTAGGTTTCCCTACATCGCAACAAGAATTTTGTTTTACTGTATCATTTTTCTTGTTCTACATCTCGCAAATATTCTTTTTGTCAAGATGCTCTCATCCATTTTTCAACCATGCAGATGAATCTGAAAAACTACTTGTAAGGATGAAAATTTAGTTACAGAGGATGTTATGAAAGGTTAATTTTATATCTTTGATGTAAATTGACTTCATTAAAAAGTAGATAAATAAATACCACACGATGGTTACTTGCTTTTGATTTTATTACTAGTAGCACATTGATCATATCCATTTCCATCACAAATTTCCATAAGAGATATTATTGAAATTTAACGCAATTTCCACCACATGTCGAAATTACTTCGAACCACCGCCATGAATAAGAAGTGGGATCATCCCACACTGAATTGAATTGTGTTGCAGGGAAGGACATAGCCTAGTTTGCAAATCTGGAGACTCTTTCTCTCAATCCATGCAAAATCCGAAAGAAAGTACCGATAGCCATACTCTGTGCTTAATTCCCTTATGTCATTGACTTACCACTTCCTGCACTTCGCTGCCCACAAATTTTATTTTTTACCACTTAAAGTTTCATTGTAAGTTGTTTCCCCGCTGATGCGATATCAGCGGGACCCACTACATATCCTCATCGCATTAACCAAACCATACAAAACTTCGTTATTTTATTTATTCCTTACCTTTATGCATATCACACTTCTCTTACTTTACTGCATTGTCACCTGCACGTCGCAATATTTAGCATTTAGTTCTTAAGCCCCACACTAAAACATATGTTTCTGCTGATGCGATCTGGCAGGACCCACCTTACCTTCTTTCTACATTGCAAACTGTGCAACCCTTTGTAATTTTATTTATACCTTACCTTTTACGCTTTTATCACTTACCATAGTTTTAAGCCGCATCGCGCCCGCACTTCATAAAATTTTTCATTTAAGTTTTAAAGCTTCCCGCAAAATTAAGTTATCTGAGATGCGATCGCAAAGGAGCGCGTGATAAGCTCAAGAGGATAGTGCACATCGCAAAGCTCAGGCAATAACTGATAACGCCCACAATTTATTATTTTTAAGTTCCGATGCGATGTGCCATGTCACATCACACATCGCAAAGGTTAAGTGTTTCTTGTATCGCACAATGTTAGAAGTTAAAATCTCTGATAAGAGATTTTCGATGAGGCAATGGATGCAATGTGGTTTCATAGTTGAAACCAACATATATTTCAGGTATGCCATTTTTTTTTTCAATGTTGTTTCAAGTGCAAACAACAAAGACAGAGTAGAGGACATTTTTTGGTTGTTAAACGACCGATCTCCATTGAAATGCATTAAATATTTAGGCTCTGACCAATTTTGTATAAAAAATATGTAATCTCATATTGTCACTATAAAGGAATGATAAATTGAAACTGGTTCCTCTCCTATGTTTCACTCGCTATTTGTGTATTGTTATCTCCAAATTTTAGCGCATTCTCTGTGTTATAAGGGAGAACACATTCATCTTTGTTTATTGTATTCAATATTTCCAACATGGTATAGGAGAAGGAATAGGCTCTCAGTGAAATAATGAGCTCTCTTTACTGAAGAAGTTGTAAGATTGTTTGTAGAAACAAAAGTCTCAAGAAGTGATAAAGATTTTACAACAGTGAGAATGTTTTTTTTTTACACAGTCAAGATAATAGCAGCAGGCACAAGCCTGAAAAATCCACAATTACCATAGTTCAATGGTAAAAATTATTATTATTCGACCATTACAATGAATATCATGTTTGCTTCACAAGATATTTGGGAGCTGGTGGATAATGGTTTCCAAGAACCAATAGATGCAATAGCACTTAATGCTTTTGGCACAAGCACAAAGAGATTTGTTGAGAGAAAATAGGAAGAATGACTCCAAAACCCTCTTCTATATTTTCCAAGTAGTACATGAGAGTATTTTCTCAAGGATTGCAGTAGCAACAAAGTCTAAGGAGGCATGGGATACCCTCCAGATAGCCTACAAAGGTATGGAAAAAGTAAAGACAACAAAAACTCAAACCCTGAGGAGAGATTTTGAAACTCTCTGCATGAAAGCGTCTGATAGCCTAGACTCATTCTTCACACATGTGTTTGGGTTGGTTACCCAAATCAGGTCTCATGGAGAGACATTTGATGAAATAAGAATTATACCATCAAGATTTGATGCCATAGTAATGGCCATAGAAGAGACAAAGGATCTCTCACAATTTTCAGTGGATGAGCTTCATGGATCATTGATGTCTCATGAGCTTATTCTGAAAAGAGAAACAAACTCCTCATTGGAGCATGTATTCAAGGCACAAATGTATTTTGGTTGAGCTAGAGGTCGAGGAAGATCAAACTACCAAGGAAGAGGAATAATCCCACACAGAGGTGGAAGAAGCAACCCTGCAAGCACAAGTGGAAGAGGCAACAATCACAATCCAAGCGAAGGCTCAAGCCAAAATCAAGCACAAGAATAGAGGTATGATAAATCTCAAGTCCAATTTCTTTATTGCAAAAAGTATGGGAATTATGCCAATGAATGTAGAAATAAGAAAAATGACACGAGTAATAAACCTAGTGTGAATTTCACAAAAGAAAATCATAACCATGGTAATGTGCTTTTAACTTCTAATGTAGCACAAGAAAAATAAGAAGATGTATGGTGCTTAGATTCAGGTTGTAGTAACCATATGACTAGAAACATAGCGATGTTCGCCAATCTGGATAAGAGTGTGAAATCTAAAGTGACAAAGGGGACTAATAGTAAATTCTCTGTCATGGGGAAAGGAAGAGTAAAAATACTGACAAAGAAAGGAGAGAATAAGTTTGTGCGAGAACCTCTCTGAAACTATAATAACTTAAATATATAATATTTAAGTTTTTTTTAAATATTTTAAATTTTCATAATTGATTTCATTTTAAATAATTTTATACACTTATTTCATCGTGGTTATTTAATATTGCTTAATTTTTAATAATTTTTACATATTGAGAGCTTTAATATAATAACATTTGTAATTTAAGCACATTGTGAACCCTAAAATGTTATTGTCCCTTATTTAATGATATTTAGTTTGTTGAGAATTAATTCTAAAGTGGCTATTGTCGTTAAAGGAATGAAAAGGTCTTATTCAATCCTCTCCACTCTCTAATCTAGATCCCTCTAACTACTATGCAGGTACTCAAGGGAGTGCATGATATCCATGTAGTTATCATGCCGACAAAAAATAGTATGTCCCAGTAAAAATTTCATCTACCAATAGAGGTTTACAATCTTCATTTATTGGTGGAATCGTCCCCTTGTGTGTCCTATTTCAGAGATATAATCTGCCCAATCTATGATAACCTCCATGTGCAATAGAGTTATTCTAATTAAGGATGCTTCCACCTAAAATCGAGTGAGTCCTTCCTAAACATTGGCTAGCATAAGCTCTTGATATCATGAGACAAATTCTTCTGGCATGCAAGCATCACCTCTGTGGGCCCACTCCTAGTAGCCTCTTATAATCTTGGCCATCTGGCAGAACATGGGGAGCATATACACTAAACAAATGATTTCAAAAGGTGACTAAACCCAACCTATGATACAATAGGAGCAAGGGAATTTTCCTTCGTAACTACTTCCTAGAAGAGAAACTCCTAATAACCTTGGGAAAACCAATACAAAAGGCAAACCTACAATAAAACCCAAAGGAAAATAAGCAATAGAGGACTACATGGACCAAAAATTCCCCATGCCAAACAAAACAAAACCTTCACCAATAGAATAGTGGGATAAAAATCCTCTTAGAAATGGAAGGCCTACATACATATGAGGAAAAAACATTGTTTGAAGGGGGGGGGAATGGAAAGAGTGGACAACTCAAATAGAAACCAAGGCATAGCATTGAAGATTCCATTCAATGAAATTCTTGAAGAATGACAAGGAAATATAGGAGATGGAAACGAAACCAAAGAACCCACTAACAAAGGATTACCTACCCAAAAAAAACCAACAAATTTGTCTATAAACACCAAGACAACACACCCCTTTGAAAATGAAATGCTTCACATGAAAAAGGAATCATCACAACTCGAAGAGGTAGAATGGATAGAGCATAAAGCTCAGGAAGACTCATAAGGAATATGGACAAAGAAACTGCTGAACAACTTGTTAAAAAGAGAACAAGAAATCCACACCAATAATAACAAGGATAAGATTGAATAGAGGGAAAAGTACATGACTTCCAACCTCTCCTAGCCAACTGATTGGTCACTACAAGCTCCTGATTTGTTGTCCCTTGTCTCTAGCAAGACTATACTCTCTTCTACCACATGCTCCTATTTTCTTGTAATTGAGGAATCTGCATTCCAACTCTGCAAATTTAAGAACTTGGGAGAGGTAATCACTACGTCTACCATTGCATGATTAAACTGATTATTCCCTACACCCACATTCCATTTTTGTATCCTTCACATCATAATTATAATTTACATTAAATACTCGTTGGGTGTTGCATTTAACTTCATTGGTGGTGGCTTTCCACGACACTAGGCTCATCTCCTAGGTTGGGAAATGACATTCCATTCTCCCCCATCTCATCAATCACCCCATTCGAGGGAACAATATTATTAGAGAAAATGAGGCTGAGTAGAAGAAAAAATTGGGAAGCCAACCTGAAATCACTAAAATTCTTATGCCATTAGTGATTAAGGATACAAAGGGTCCATCAAGTGGAGGAGGTAAGCCCAAAAACCTTATGAAAAAAAATGAAAATACTTTTATGGATTATAAGGGCTATAGGAGGCCCAAAAAAACCCAATCTATTAAATATTTTATAAAAAAAGAGAAGCCTTCAACCTTTCTTCTTCACGAAACCAAACTAGAAGAAAAGTGACAATTGAACTTCGCTAGGTCAATTTGGAGATATAGGTCATGAATTGTACAAATATCTCATGGAGCCTCAGGGGGTCAAGGCACATTCTGGATGGAATATTTATTTTCCATGTTTGAAAGTATTAAAAAGAGGCACTAGAATGCCCTATTGTTAGAAAAAATATATACTAAAGAAAAAATTCTAATCATTAATGTCTACACACTCGTATCATATGGAGAAAACAACGAATTTTGGGATTCACTAATCTCTTTGAAGGAGACTCAATGATACGAGAGTAGAATTTTTGCAAGGGACTTTAATAAAATACTACATTCCTTAGAAAAGTGAAGGGGCAATATAGTTTGAGACCCCTTTAAAGAGAGGTAAGAATAACTACTAAATTATTGGGAATTAATTTATATCAAGCCCAAAAAATGAAAGTATGCATGGATAAGTAGGAGGAGCGAAAATGAGCATATCGTATAGTGTTTGGATAATTTTTCATTGCACCACAATTTATTATTATAGGGCTCGACTATGCATCCTCAATGTTTGCACAAGGCAAGATTGATCACCACCCATTACCACTAGAGGTAAAAAATATGAAATAATTGGGACCTATGGCATTTCATTTGAATCTGGGATGGTTAAGGGAAGCAAGGGTTTCATAGTTAATCAAGAAAGCCTGGACGTCACCTATAGAAGGATATCCTTCCTTTGTATAGGAATCAAAGCTAAGGGTAGTTATACAAGCATTGCGAGCTTAGATGAAGGAGGAATTTACTCCACCGCAAAAAAGAAAGCCTGATATGTTTTAGGAATTGACACAAAATCAATTGATGATGGAAAACAATGTAATGCAAGAGTGGCACCTTGAAAATTAAAAGTACTTAAGCAGGTATATCAATCAAGTAAGTCGATTGGAGGAGGAATATTGGCGATTAAAATCAAGGAGTGTTTGGCTAAAATCAAGAGACCAAAAAGAACCCTTTTGCATAACAAGATGAGAGAAAGAGAAATAGAAAATTTGGTGAGATAAATAGCTCTAGAAGGTAAAACTAAGCTGAAAATTTTCCCTGATATAAAAAAAGAAGAATCTTTTCTTTATCATTCTTTATATAAACAAAATAAATATCTCAACACGGGAAATCCCTAGGAGTATCTATCCTACAAATCAAGGGGGCTTCATGAAAAATATGCATATTTTTGACAATATAATCCATGTGAAAGAGGCCATACACTTCAGAAAATAAAGGGGGAACCCAGAATTGTTATAAATCTTGATATGGCCAACACTTTTGACTAGGAAAGATACTCCTTATTTCTAATTTTATAAAATTTGGGGTTTAAAAGTAATTTTATTAGCTGGATAAGATCCTATATTGGGTCCCCGTGGATTGTGCCTCTGATTAATGGAAGGCCCACTCCATTATTCAAATCATTTAGGGGACTTTACTAAGGGTGCCCTCTCTCCCCATTGTTTTATCTTATAGAAGCTAAAAGTCTTAGCTGGAATCTAGAGAAAGCTAGAGTAAATGCACAACTAATGGTATTAAACATAGCCTGGAATGAAAACGATGTAAATGATTCGCAATTTGCGGATGATATCATATTATTGGGTACTACATCAAAAATAATATAAAATCATTTCAACTCCATACCTAATGTCTACATTGATTTCTCGAAGGGATTGGTGAACAAAAGGAAAATTAAACTATATGGATGGAAATGCTCAAATGTAGTGCTATGATAGATTTCTTTAACTCCATAAATTTTTATGGATCTAGGATGGAACCCATGTAAATATTTTGGAGTCCCAATATCAATGGGAACCTCCCATATGGAAAACTAAGATGAAATTATCCAGAAATTTAAGAAATAGTATACAAGGCTTGGGGGGGAGGGGTGAGAAATAGCTTAACATTGCAGGGAAGGTGGTCCTATTCAAATAAATAATTTCTTGTTTGTTATATTTCTGATTTTCCCACTTGGATCTCAAAAGTGTCTTAAATTTATTAGGAAGAATGATTAGAAAATTCTTATGGAAGGGAGATAAAAGAAACGAAAAGAAGTTCCATCTAGTAAATTAGAGTATAGTTCGCCACTGAAAATCATATGGCAGCTTGGAAACAAAAGATCCTTAGTTATGAATTTATCTTTGGGAATAAATTTTTTTGGATATTTCTTTTAGACACCAAGGAATTGTGGAAACAAGATTTTTTTGAGAAATGTTTTTAAAAAAAATTGGCTCTTAAGCGCTGAAAGACCGACAAGATTGGGAAAGGTTCAAAGATATGGAAATTATGTAAGGTGAAAACATTGATCATTGTAGATAATTTTGGATAAAATAAGGGAATGGAGAAAGAATAAACTTATGGAAATATAAAATACCACTAGTTGATCTTCTGAAAGGGTGGAGTGATATCAAAGAATTAGCAAAACCGAAATAGGACATATTTGAATTAACGACATTTCTCAACTGGTGGGCAAGGCGGTTGGAAATTTTTGGAGTGCTATAGAATTCCTATAAATTTTAAAAATCAATGGTAAACCTTGATAAAATCCTTGAATGGATTCTCCCCCATTGTTTTTCCATCTAGATACCATCACTGATGGATGCCAAATAAACATCAAAGATATAAATTAAAGGTCGGATATAATTTTCTAGTTTTCAGAATCCCAAATCAATTTTCATCAAAGAGATGGATGAATATTTTTCATAAACATTTGATCCATAAGCTCAATACATCTTGTTCGATAATTATTTAAGGGAAATTTCTAACGGTGGAAAATTCAAAATGGTGTAACATCCAAGCGCCATCATAGTGCATTTTATGAAAAGTAGAAGATGTTAGTGTAAATATTTCAGAGAAGTAATGCTTCACTTAAGTCACTCGTGACAACCCTAACTACAAAATATGGTTGTTTAGGCTTCAAATTTACAATGAAAAACAAAGAAAAACATTGCAGCAAAAGGTCATATATGATCAGAAACATATAATAGAAAATATAAAAGTATAGAAACCCAATGGATGATATGAATAAGAAAATTTTATTAATATAAAGAGTACACCTAGTGAGGAGAACGTATAAACTTGGGCCTATAGGTCCCCCTCAGTGGGATGGGTCCTTTTGATGTCATTATGCCCAACAATCTGTTCTCTTTCTCAACTTGCAATGTGTAGAAAATAAGAATGGTTTGAACTGAAGTGGGAGCTAATATTTAATAAGATGATAGTGTTGATGATGAGAATGATCAATGTAAAGAATGAATGCAAAAACCCTCCATTTATGACAAAGTATGGAGCTAAATTATGAATTAGAAAATAATAAAATATTATTGAATAAATAAAAATCTAGTTGTTGAGGATAATTTATTATATTTTTTTAAAGGAAAATATATTCGAAATGGTCAAATATGTTTATTTAGAAATTGGTTGAAGTAATTATAAAATAAAAATGATCTATTAATCACTTAGTGAGAATTAGGAAAAAAACTAATGGTTTAATAATTGTCTCATAAAGAAAAAAATGGAATTAATAAGGAATATTAAATAAATAGTTATTAATTTAATTATTCAAAGGTAATTAAGTCAAAACTAATTAAGAAATACTTATAAAATAATGATTTAATAATTATTTCTAAATAAAATTAAATAGATAATGATTTACTCAATTATTCTCATGGGGTTTTCAAATTTTAATGACAAATAATCTAGGAAGAATAGCTTACTAAAATATTTTCTATGGTGAATGTGGATTTACCATGGTAAATTTAATGTGACATGGTGTATTTCAATCCATGTAGTAACAAATGGTTAGGTGATAATTTTTTGGGTGATAAAATATTCCCCCCCCAATGTAAGAGTGTGAGGAGAAAAACGTATGACCGGAATATGTTGTAGATTGCACTTTCACTAGACACCGAAGGGGAGTCATAGCGAGAGAGAGAGAGAGAGAGAGAGAGAGAGAGAGAGAGAGAGAGAGAGAGAGAGATTTGAATCAAGGCATGGAATGACTGATTATGGAGGGGAGAGACCTACTAATTTAATATAAGTCTCCTTTTTTTTGGAGTACATGATATCAAATAAGGTGGGGAAGGCATACCCATACCCATGGAGATAACTGAGTATGAATACTAATAGTATGCTGAACAATGTGGGTCTAAGTGACAAAGTACATGATGTATGATTTTCCATAATCAATCGGCCGGGAAGTGATAGAATGATACAATGAGTTCCATATACATAATGTTCCTCAGAATAAAGAGGCTAGGATTGAATACAATAATAGATGTCGATCTAAGTACATGAGACATAATCCCCTCCAAGATGTAATGGTGAGGAGATATCACAACAAAAGAAGCCCTGTTAATAGGAAAGGGCTTTGAAGACGTAAATGGATCATTTGAAGGAGATGGTCAGGTTGTGAGCACTGCAATATGTGGAAACTAAACTAGTCGAATTAGTGAAACTACGTCTAAGGCTAGATCATGAGATGCTAACATCTAGGTGTTTGGGGGGCTAACTGAAATTTCATCCACTCATGAGGCTTGGGAAATCGCAAACACACCTCATAAATGATGGTACAATATATTAGATCACTGAACTATCAAGAGTTAGAATCTCGATCATGCGATAATGATCTAGATTCAAGCATGTGTTAAACAACAAAGTCAAATGGAAGTGATGATTCCCTTCTCTTAATTCAAGGCACCCAAAAATGATGAAGGCTGGAACCAAAGTACACCACCCTCTAAACCACTTTCTTGGAATCAATGTGTTTACGTAGAAAGAAGATGGCCTGAAAGTTCAGGAAATGAGGATTCGTCAACAAAGGCATGATGATAATAGTAATGTGATTGATGGACCGACACCAGGAATGATGATGGAAGAATAAGATAAGTGGTGGGCTAGCTACTTCCCTTGTCAAAGCATAATATGCATGGTTGATATAACAACGAATGACTCTATTCCAGAGGGGATGGTAGATTACTCAAACTAAGCATTGTAAAAGAAAAATCAGTATAGCTCAAGGGAAAATATGAGTGAAATGGCATGAATGTGATGCAACAGTGGATTATTTACTATAACAACACTCGGCAAGACTCAAAATAGACTCCATGGATCAAAGGGTGACTCATCTTTACTGATCTGAACAAGGGTGACTCGATGATGCTACCACACAGGAGAGTGCTCTAGGTGGATATTCGTGGCCACCCACCTATTCTACATATACCTCCAATTAGCTTAATCAATTTCCTTTTTTATAGCACCATTTACTATTTTTAGCATTTTTTCGTGTCCTGAACTTCTGGATTAGTTTTGACCCCCTAAACGATGTTTTTTTGAGGTCTACAATAAGTAGGTGGGAAAAATATATAGTACTCGGAGACATATTTTTGATGGTATATTGTACGCAAAAAATAGAGATAATATGACCAAGTTACAACCCCAGGAACTTGGCTTCCCAACTAACTGGAACGAAGCCCACAAACTCTTATTGTTTCATCCCCTCCGGTTAGGTTTTTGGTTGTTTAGTATTTTCCAATGTTATTCAATAATAAAAAGGACCTTGAGCCTCATTTTATCTCAGTTCAGAGGCCTGTAGCTGCCAAATATCTCTCAGAGATAAGCTACTAGTGTCGTAGCTAGTTTATTTCCATTATGTCTGTAAGCATATTTCAGTTATGTGATATTAATGAAATGAATTTTTATTTCTACTGCATATTTATGTATTTTATTGTGTTCCTGCATAAGTCTAAATCAAAGAGGCCCAAATGCGACCATAAAAATATGAGTAAATAATGCTTACTCATGATGAAAATCGACATATAAGTCAAGTGTAAAGGAAACGTGGTACCAGAGTACATGTGACTCGTATAAAGAGATTAATTTTTATAGGTTGAAAAGTGAGACCTCATGGAAAAAATGGCTTCCTAGTTGTTACACCATTTTTTGGTCATCTAACCTTTTATCATTAGATGAACCCAAGTACACCATGTAAGACCAGTTTTACCATAAGAAAAACTGCTTTCACTATGTTAAAATAGGAAACCCCAAAAGGAAATATTAAACAAACCTATATTTGTTTGATTTTCCTCATGGAATAATTAATTAAACCATAATTTAATTATTATTCCCTGTCATGTTTAACCCAAAAACAAAGAAATTAATGAGATAAACCCATAGTTATCTTATTATTTTCTAGGAATAATTATTTAAATCTTATTTAGATAATATTCCTTGTTAAATATGACCAAATCACTCACCATTAATCAAATAAATCATTATTTATTTGATTATCTCCCAACCACTTCCTTAAAAAGATAAATAAATCATTTATTTATTTATTTTTTCACTAATCAAGGGATTTGACCCAAGTCAAACACCCTTTCCCTCCAACAAATATAATAAAATATTCCATAAAGGTGGATCTAGATTTGGTTAACATTATTTTAATCATGCACCAAGATCTAGAATGACCCAATATTTTGTTATAAATAGGAGGGTGCTTCCCCATCATTCCTCACCTTTTGTTGCCTACTAGATCACTCTGGATCTATACACTTGGTCTCATTTTCACCATTTGCTCCCATTGAGCTCTATTTTCTGCATTGGGTTTTCTACATCTACAAGAGAGAGAAAGCTTAGATCTGAAGTGCTGAGGACTACAAAGAACCCATCCCATTGAGGAGATCTGGATACACCTTCTTGTTTCCTCCCAGGTGCCCTGTAATATAAAAATTCATTCAAAAATCGTGTTCTTGTCTTGTATGTTGAATGCATGGAGCAAACTCTTTACTTTACTGCTTAATGTCTTTCCATTTATAGATCTGTTTGTTGCAGCATTTTAACTACTAATCGCAGATCTGAAGATGTTTGGCAGCCTCTATTATTGTTAGGGCTATTAGTTATGCGTAGCTAAAGTGGTTCTTTTTCGTACGCTTCGACGAAGAATTCATACTAACAAATGGCGACTCCACACGGGTTTTAAATTACGACCGCTGTCGTTTTTCATATTCCTGCATATCCAGCTACTTCAGGCCCTAGGGCTTCTTTTCAGCTGCTTAGTTTTCCTCTTTTTATGTCATTTTTTCTCACATAAAACCCTAAAAACTTAAAATTTCTAACTTCCGTGTGTTTCTGGCCCTATTGCGCAGGTAAGCGACACCAGCCGCAACTGAGACGGCAACTTTTCTGAAAATCTGCCGCCGAGACAACCGGAACAGGGGGGTCGCACTTTTTGGCCCTAAACCTGCGACCTGGACCTTCAGGTCGCACTTTTATTTGTTACGTAGATCCACTCAAAATCGGTCGAGACCTGGGCTTGTCATTTTTTGACAATTTTTACGCAATTTTTTAAGTGGAATTTTGACATCGCCAGTGCCTTCCCTCGTCTCACTTAGCCTTGACAGAGATCATTTGTTTTATATCTGAAAGTGGGAACCCAGCCCCTTAGGGCTTTAGTACCCTCCACTTTTGGTGGAAGAGTCTTAGCTGTTTCAGCCGTCGGTTTTTCAGAGCTTCAGCCCCCTCTTTTCCAGATCTGTTACCTCCCTTTCAGATCCATTGAAATCAGCCTCCTTTCCTTTCAAATCACCTCTTGTCGTTTTTTTTGGAACTCCTTTGACGGCCTCCGCCTCGCCCCCTCCGGTTTTTGCTGATTTCCTTTCCTTTTCCAGCCACCTTGCCTCTGTCTCTTGGCTGTGATCTGCACCTCTTTCCTGCAGCTTTATCCTCCAGATCCCTGTCCCTTTCGACCCTAGATCTGTTGAGCTCTTTTATGTGTGTTTTGACTAGATTTTTTCCCTCTTTTAGAGTAGTTTTGAGAGACCCGCCTCTTTGGGTTAGATTGATGCATAGTTAGCTGTTAAATGTTCTGTCTTTTCAGCAATCTCTATTGTTCTACGCAGATTTCTTTTCAGTTACGCAGCACACTTTTTCTTGCTCTCAAAACTAAAAGGGTTTAAAAATTAAAATTAACGCACGCCACACACTGACCCTAAGTGAAGAAGCGCCTGGTTAACACCGCCTGGCAAAGACTCTAAAATCAATTGTCACTGCACCTTATCTGCCCTTGACATTACTTGATCCTGTCCCTTTTCTGCCCTTGTCGGTTTCCTTCTTCCTGTCATCATTGCGCCCCCAAGGCGCCGTTCCCGAAGAATTCTTGGCCTTCACCCTCAGTTTCCGGTTGATCGACCTGCTCCGCACCGCCGTCGTCGAGCCAGTCCACCTTCGAGTCTGCACTCCGACTCCTCTCCTACTTCATCGGGTCCTTCTCCTCCTGGTTCTCCCCCACCCATGCCTTCCGCTATGCTCACAGTCAAGGCCGATCAAGTAGCATGATCTGCGACCCGTGCGGCCCTACTACTAGCGAGGCCGCACGGTACTTCCCGGCCACCCACGATAACAGCAGGTACATTGCGAACCTCGACACTCACCGTTTCCATCAAGTTCAGTCAATGACCCCTTTCACCCACGATGCCACGGCACTGTGGCCCCATAACCACTGCCAGAATCCTAAGTTCGAGGGCCTTAATGGAGAAGATCCAACCAATCACGGTAGATCTTTCCACATGTGGTGTTCAACCAATTCACGTACGAAGTGAAACCATCCGTCTTCGTTTGTTCCAACGCTGCAACTTCTGCATCGAAGCCTAAATGGTATGTCGAACAGGCCACTTCTTCCCATACCACGTTCGAGACTCTTGCCCAAGCCTTTTGTCGTACTTCCAGCTCCCTCTCCGATACGACACTGGCACGGAGCTCTTGACTTCATTTAAGCAATCCTCTTCCACACGCCTTTCTGCCCATGTTCAGGAATGGCGACGAAGACGAAGCTTATGTCGAGCCCCTCCCTTTGAAGATCGGGTTTACATGGACTGGTTCCTTCGCACCCTTCCCTCTCCCATCGGCAAAGATGTCGCCTCTCACTTTCCTCAAACTGAAGAAGCCGCCCTCCAAATAGCTTTGAAATATGACCTGATCTACGCTCAATCTGGTTATGTTTATACCGTCCTTCCTGACATCCCCAGGCCCGGTGGCGCTAACGCCCCAGGGGCATCTCATTCCGCCGACGGTATCGTTGGATCTCTTTCCCATCCATCTGCTCACCCTCCTATGGGCTATGGTCTCCCTCAGGGAGGGGCCAGCACCTCAAGCACTCTTCCCCCTCCCGGCAACATGTATCCAAGATACGGCATGCCTCCTCCTTTTGCCCAACCTCCTGCTTACCTCAATGTTGCCCAACCCAACCCTTACCTTTATCCACAGCATGGTGCGCCAGCTCCTCCAGCATATGCTCTTCCGCCTCCCTTGCCTCCTCACAACCCGCAACAGCACTTACAGCCCCCTTCAGGGCAAGTATTTGCACAACAGGGCACGACTAATCCCCCTTCTTCTCAAAGAAGGCGGAGAGGCAACCAGAACCAATCTGCCCCTAGTAACCGAGGACCTAATTCTGGTGTGGACCCTAACACTAGCAACTAGCAACAGGGCATTCAGCCCAAGTTGGACAGGCCGCTTCGCACAAACAAGCCTTGTTCGTGTTGCGGTGTTTATGGCCATTACACTCACGATTGTCCTCTTTTACCCCAGATGCGGCAGATGTGGGAGTCTCAAGCCACATTGCGCGGACAACACACCTCCCCTCATGCTCCTCCTAATGTGGCCACTACTCAACCAGCTGTGTTTACCGACCCCTTCCCACAGCAAGGCTTCGTGACTACCCAACCGCCTGACAGCCAGGTAGCCACCCCCCCTTCCATTTCTGGTTCATCTGATTACCAGATCCTTATGATGCACTCCGATCCTACACCCACCGTCAACCTACACCTTCAAACTCGATCTCGCCAGTACCCCAAGCCTCCTGCTCCGTCTGCGCCCGAGCCTC
This sequence comes from Pinus albicaulis, assembly GCA_034641835.2. Taxonomy (NCBI): domain Eukaryota; kingdom Viridiplantae; phylum Streptophyta; class Pinopsida; order Pinales; family Pinaceae; genus Pinus; species Pinus albicaulis. The sequence goes on from CM076582.1 coordinate 1,483,324,765, forward strand.
CCTCTTCAGGTTCTACAGAGCCTCTTTCGACATCCAGTGGCCCCTTACACATCCCTCAACCCAAATTTGAGGTTCATCCAAATATTCCAAAGGGACCATTACGCCGAAATGCTGCTTCCAGCCGAGCCGCTCAGTCGTATAACATAGTAGATGATTTGGCGCAATCCCCTGCGGCCATTTCTACACTGGAACTCCTCCAGTCGTGCCCTTCCCAAAAGAAGGCTCTACTATCTGCCGTGGGCGCTGTAGATCCTGCTGACGACCAAATGATTGTCTTCGACGCCACTCAATCGGACCATCCTCCTCTTCCTCCTTCCATCGCCTTCCAAATCCCAGTCAAGATCCGGAACGCCAACGTGTCCCGGTGCATTATTGATGAGGGGGCATCCACCTGCGTGATGTCCGCTTCGGTTTGGAAGCAACTCGGATCCCCTGAGCTGGCCCCTTCCACGATCACCCTTCGAGCGTGGGGCGATTATATACCCTCCGGCCAATGCTTGGATTTCGTCATTATTCTTTATCATCCTCGCCAGGTAAGGCTGTTTTGCGTTGACGTCGAAGTCATCGGCCACTCTGGAGTACAACATCCTATTATTCTATTGGGGCGAAGCTACACCTATGCCATGTCTGCTGTCCCATCCGTGGTCTTTCGCAAGATGTCTTTCCCCCATAATGGAAAGATAGTCACCATTGACCAGTTGACATATCATGAGCCAAAATCTCAGACCTCCCCTGAGACGACTATCTCTTCTGTAGCCAACAAGCAAACCGTTGATTCCTTGACCAGTGTCTCTCCCGGCGTCTACAAAGATTCCTCCCTGCTTGGAACCTTTCCTCATCTCCCCCCTCGTCATGATCTGGCTGTCGAATGTGCATGATGCAGTGACCCGAGCCGCCCATACACGGCTTTAGCATTAATCGCTTAACCTCCCCTACTTCTCGCAGCTTTGCTCTGTCATTCATCTCTGCCCGGTAGGACACTCCTCCTTAAGCCTCCCCTACAGCTGGTATCCCTGTACCCCTTTATCCTCCTGGATCGGTTCCCCCAGGCCTTAACCATCTCGGAGCCATCCCTCCTGGTCATTACCCTGCTGGACAGATACCTTTCCTGGCTCCCCCTCCCGGAGTATTTTCTGTCCCCGTCATGGCCACCCTCTCTCTCCCTAACCTGACCCTCGGCATACCCGTCTGGTACATTGACCCTCCAGCCGCTACCCCTCCCGGTCACCCTAAACCTTACCTAGCTTTGACACCGGTTCAACCGGTCCCCCTCACCTCCTCCGGGCCCCCCGCACCCCCACAGGACCCTACCCCTGTGGTGCCAGCCCCCGGAAAGAAAGGTAAAGCTCGTAAGGGGGTAACCCATCAGGACTAGGCCGCCCCGACAACTCTTATCCCTCCGCGACCACCAAAGCCCGCCATCCGATGCGCTTTGTGTGATATCGTCGGTCACGCCACCCATATGTGTCCTGAATTGCCGCACCTCAAGCTTCTGGTCAATGAGACGTTTCCAGACTCTAACATCCCAGAAGTCTACGTCATTATCCCTGACTCTATCCCGAAACTTAAAAAATTGCGCACAAACCACCCTTGTGCCTTGTGCGATTTCCACGGCCATTACACCCACCGCTGTCCCCGCCTTGACGAGTATCGTTCCTCCTTGGATATGTACCGCCAGTTCAAGGCCACTTCGGTAGGACCAGAGGATCTTCCTACTCCCATTCACATCCCTCCTCCCGCTATCGAGCCAACGGAACCATCTAACACCATTTTGTACCTGTCATCATCCTTGCGAGATAGTCCACCTGCCCTTCAACCTGCCGATACTCTCGGCCCCTCCGCCGACCTTGGATCTCTTGATATCGCGCATCTGAGCCTTTCTCCTCCTGATGAACCGTCACACATCACTACCGCCTCGGGTGACCCCTCTTCCTCCAGTCTTCCCATCTTCCACTCTGATGAAAACATTATGGAAGCCATGACCAACCCGGAATTTTTCTGGAATGATATGCACCATCGCGCATACTTCCTCCCACAGCAGTCCCACGACCAATTTGCTGTGGAAACCAAAGACTTCATCCCCAATCTTGTCGATTTGTTCAGAAGCCATCACCTTTGATGCTTTGAAGAAAACATGACCAACATCTCCTACCATCAAAATTGACATTTTCGGTCACCCAGGGTATCCGGGGAATATGTCACCTTAGGTGTGATGCTGCAGAAGAAATTGAAGCTTACACAGAAGCTTTTCGAAGAATTAAGTGATGTTCCTTTGATCCTGATACGAAATACTTAGAACTAGGTCATCGATGACGAACATCATGTCGATACGTAGTAGGACGTAAACTTGATCCGTCAGTTGAGACCCATTCATCCTTCCAGGCGTGTGCTCGAAAGCAAAATACGACAAGCTTAGCGATTTTGGTTCATTACCCATTGAATACACCCTGGATGTCGCTTGCGTTCTCATTCTTGAAAGCGAGGAGCTGTCGGGTATGCGCACCCGAGACTTTCGCGACGAACCAGCTTGTCCCAAAGACAACACTGTTCATTGACCAAATCATTGACGAGTGTGCGAGGCATGAGGTTCTATCCTTTATGGATGGTTTCTCCGGATACAACCAAATTTCTATCCGTCCTGCCGATCAACTCAAAACCGCGTTCATTAGTCCGTGGGGAACTTTTGCTTACCGGGTCATGCCTTTCGGCCTCAAAAACGCCGGCGCCACTTTTCAACGGGCCATGTCTTATTGTTTCCATGACTTAGCTCACATTATCCTTGCTTATTTGGACGACCTCACCGCGCGTTCCAAGCATCGGGCGCAGCACCTCCACGATCTGCGTACCATTTTCCTCCGATGTCGCAAGTATAATATCCGCCTTAACCCGTTGAAATGCGTTTTTTGCGTTCTCGCCGGCCGTCTCTTAGGCTTCATCGTGTCTAAGGATGGTATCACTCTTGACCCTTTGAAAGTTCAAGCCATTCTTGAACTTCCCATTCCTCGTACCCTCCGCCAGCTCCAAAGTCTCCAAGGCAAAGCTAATTTTCTTCGACGGTTCGTCCCTGACTACGCCACCACTGCACATGGGTTCCTCAGACTCCTCCGATCTTCTATCCCTTTCGTTTGGGATTCATATGCTCACGAGTCTTTCGATGCCCTCAAGCAGGCTCTCACATCCGCTCCCTTGATTCGCCCTCCCGATTTTGATCGGGACTTCATCCTGTATATCTCCGCTTCCACCTATTCGGTCGCTGGAGTCCTTATCCAGGAAGATGACCATGGTATCGAGCATGTGATCTATTACGTCAGTAAGAACCTTGTAGGACCCCCTGTTTCCTACTCACTCGAAGAAAAATTGGCATTGGCTGTAGTGTTCTCAGTCCAAAAGCTTCGTCATTATATCTTCATGCGCTCCACCAAGGTTGTGACTAATTCCAACCCCTTGGCTTTCCTATTGAGTCGTCGTATCCTCACTGGGAAATACGCCCGTTGGGTCGTTATTCTCCAAGAATTCGACCTTGAATTCGTCACACCAAAAAGTAAGAAAGGCTTAGCCCTCGCCGAGCTCATTTCTGAATTACCTATCGGAGTGCCAGATACCCCAGTTAATGATGACTTTCCTGATGAACACTTATTTGCCATTACTGCCGACGACCCATGGTATGGCGACATTCTTACTTACTTGCGAACCCAAAAGTTCGCCCTCCATCTTGATCGTGAGGCCCCCCGATACCTCCTTATCGGTGACGACCTATATCGTCGTGGGGTTGACACCGTCCTCCGTCGTTGCCTCACACACGCTGAAGCTGAACAGGTCCTTAATGCCTGCCATAGCGGCACTTGCGGTGGCCACCTCTCCGGTCTCGCTACTGCCCAGAAAGTCATGCGCGCTGGGTATTTTTGGCCTTCTCTCTTCAGTGATTACATTGAGGCAGTCAAACACTGTCCCAATTGCCAGCATTTCGCCCCTAAGGCGCGAGCTCCACCAGCTCCTCTCCATCCAGTCGTCTCAACCGGCCCCTTCTATAAATGGGCCATCGACTTTATGGAGTGTCGCCCGCCATCCATTGGTAACCATAAATATATCATTGTGGCGGTTGACTATTTCACCAAATGGGTCGAGGCCATGCCAACGTTCAACAACACGGCAGCTACCGCGGCCCTCTTTTTCTTTAATCATGTTATCACTCGATTCGGGGTTCCCAAACAACTAGTCTCCGACCATGGCAAACATTTTGAAGATGAGATATGGCGTGAGCTATCCTCACTGTTAGGTTTTGAGCACCAATATTCCTCCTCCTATTACCCCCAAGGTAATTTCCAAGTTGAAGCAGTCAAAAAAATCCTCAAAACTATGCTTCAATGAACGGTCGAATAGCTTTAAAACCAGGCGGCATCTCCCGTCGCTCTTCACCCGCGACGGGCTGTCCGGACTTCGGCCAAAACCGCCCGCCGGTTTACTCCTTTCTGGATTTTGGAGAAAGAGCGTTCGGTCGGGTCGAGTGTGGTCGCCCAAGCTCTGGCCGTTGAACTTCTCCTGACACCCAACCGCAGAACAACCATCGTAGCCGAGCGTGCTTGAAAGACCGTGCGGCCTTGCCTTCGACCATGGAAGCGGCCCAGCTGGCCTAGGTATGTTGAAAAGTCCGACCTCCCACTTGCTACAAAGGCGACCTGGTTCCTGGTGGCTGAGCCCACCGTCTAGTCATTAAAGGGAAGTTTGACTCATTATGGCTAGGTCCTTATGTCATTGTTAAAAGACCTAGAGTATGGGCATACCTCTTAAGAGGAAATAAAGCCACCTTCCCTAATCCTGTGATACTGCACTCTATCTTAAGAAATATTACCCTTAGCATTTCCCTTCTGAAATGCCTGTTTTATTTTCTTTTAGATAGCCAGCATCTATTTTTTCTCTTTTTTATGATTTGCTACTTCGCCAGGACCCGTTTTGTCCAAGAAGGGCCACTTCACCTACACTCCAAATCGAATTTCCTCACTTACGACACTTGTACTTGGGGCACCACTTAGCCTCCATACTTGTCCATGTTCGTGTCGATTTTCGTCATGAGTTACCACCTTGTACTCATGCTTCCTTGGTCCCCCATTGGGGCCTTTACTGTGTGGCAGCACCATCGAGTCGCCCTTGTTTAGAGCATCCAAGTTGAGTCATCATCGCATCCATGGAGGCTCCATCACGTCCCTTTGCACCCCACTATAGCCCTCCATCCTTCATTGCTTGGTCCCTCTCTTGTGTCGCACATTATGACGTTCAGTCTCACTGTCCCCTATCCCTTATGATCTTGTGTCAGTCGCTGCCGTGTCATCCATGCTCTCTATGCTCTAACATGGGAAGTCGTCCGTTTGCTACTCAGTCCTTCCCATTTCCACTGGTGTCAGTCTGTTCGTCGCTCTACTGTTCTCTCTCGTGCCTTAGATGAGGATCTCTCATTGCCTCACCTATGGCGGACCTACTTCTGTCAACCTCAACACATTCATTCCAGAAGCCAGGTCTAGAGGGCGGTCTACCTTGGTTCCAGCTTCCACTCTTGTTCGGTGCCTCGGATCAGGCAAGGGGATATCTCATTTCCCTTTGACTTGATTGTTTCTCCAGCTCCTTTCAGCATGATCGAGATTCGTATACTTGACGGTCCAGTGATCCAGCAGCAGCTCTTGATGATTCCCGGGTGTGTGTGAGATGTCTCAACCCTCATGAGGGGGTGGCCCTGCAGGTAGCCCCCCACATGCCCGGATGACCTCTCCTTTGCAGCCTTTGATGCCGCTCCAGATTTTGATGATGTTGGCCTTCGCCACTTGCAGCACCTCTTCGATTTGCATGTATCAGTCAGATTTTGTGAGCCCTTCCCCATCTACAGGGGGCATTTGGGTTGTATTTATCTCATGTACTAAGATATTATTGTACTAGTCCTGGCTGTTATCCCAGGCACAGCATGTATGTGAGATTCCTCATTGTATTTTTACCTGGCTCCTGCTTATGCGAGCTGTACTCTATGGTTCGGTCCCTTGTTTACTGGACACACTATTCTTTTGTACTTTGTCTCGGCGGGCATCGGTATGCCTCCCCCGCCGCCTTCAGCATAGGTACCCTCTCATAAAAAGAGACTTGTTGCACCTGCGAGTCTCGTCTCCTCAGGGTCTAGTCCTTCAGCACACTATCTACCTCACCTTTCTCTCTCTGACTTCCCTTTTGTTATCTAGTGATTGTGTTCTTACAACGTACTTCGGTCATACGATTTGCTCCTGACACTCACATGCTGGGGGGAAATCTGTTACACCATTTTTTGGTCATCTAACCTTTTATCATTAGATGAACCCAAGTACACCATGTAAGACCAGTTTTACCATAAGAAAAACTGCTTTCACTATGTTAAAATAGGAAACCCCAAAAGGAAATATTAAACAAACCTATATTTGTTTGATTTTCCTCATGGAATAATTAATTAAACCATAATTTAATTATTATTCCCAGTCATGTTTAACCCAAAAAAAAAGAAATTAATGAGATAAACCCATAGTTATCTTATTATTTTCTAGGAATAATTATTTAAATAATATTCCTTGTTAAATATGACCAAATCAACCACCATTAATCAAATAAATTATTATTTATTTGATTATATCCCAACCACTTCCTTAAAAAGATAAATAAATCATTTATTTATTTATTTTTCACTAATCAAGGGATTTGACCCAAGTCAAACACCCTTTCCCTCCAACAAATATAATAAATATTCCATAAAGGTGGATCTAGATTTGGTTAACATTATTTTAATCATGCACCAAGATCTAGAATGACCCAATATTTTGTTATAAATAGGAGGGTTCTTCCCCATCATTCCTCACCTTTTGTTGCCTACTAGATCACTCTGGATCTATACACTTGGTCTCATTTTCACCATTTTCTCCCATTGAGCTCTATTTTTCTGCATTGGGTTTCTACACCTACAAGAGAGAGAAAGCTTAGATCTGAAGTGCTGAGGACTACAAAGAACCCATCCCATTGAGGAGAGCTAGATACACCTTCTTGTTTTCCTCCCAGGTGCCCTGTAATATAAAAATTCATTCAAAAAAATCGTGTTCTTGTCTTGTCTGTTGGATGCATGGAGCAAACCCTTTATTTTACTGCTTAATGTCTTTCCATTTATAGATCTGTTTGTTGCAACATTTTAATTACTAATCACAGATCTGAAGATGTTTGGCAGCCTCTATTGTTGTTAGGGCTATTAGTTATGCGTAGCTAAAGTTGTTCTTTTTCGTACACTTCGACGAAGAATTCATACTAACACTAGTGAAGTTTCAAATTACCAAAAAACAAGAGAGACCCATTGTAGAGATCAATGAGAGATTTCTAATGATGTTGATGACTCATCAAACCGAGATACGGTTCACTCATAATGGTTTTCTGAAAAAAATCTAGTGTTATTCTTATATAAGGGCTTCTTGCCCCCAAATCAAATTGATTTTTGCATTGAGTTTTTCGGGAAGGAGAGGAGGAGAAGGCCCTAAATCTTGGTGAGATTGTAGTGGACAAATCGATCATGAAAATTCATGTATGTGACTTTCAGGTAGGTGGCCTCACTTGTTTAAATATGGCCTTGTTTCTTCTTAGAATTATTATTCCTCATGAAGGATCAAGGTAAGAATTGAATACATGAATAAAATACAAGAGAGGGTCTACAATCATCCTGGCCTAGCATGTCAAACATGGGGACTGTGTGGTAAGTTTGTCATGAAATATAGTAAAATGTTTTAATGTATGGTATGAATCATCTATGATATGTGATGTGTAAATGGATCGCAGGATGAGCCACTAGGATAAACTATGCAAGAAAATAGAGGATAATAAACCATAACTATATTTTTGGGGTCTACGATAAGACTTGTTCTCAAATAAGGGATTCAAGCATATGTCCCTATTGGAAAAAGATCCTCTATAGGATAATAAGTATATGTAGGGGCAAATGGCCCCCCCATTTTTGTATTTATGGTTATAACATGCTATGAACATGCCAAATTTGTTTAGAATAATGGAATATAAACACATGTTGATGATGTGGTTCACCATTTATTGTTTTGTGGATGTCTTCTTATGGGAAGAATAGATAAAGAATGTGGTAAGATAAAGGAAATGGTGGATTACCAATATCATTTGGAACTAATTATATGAGTCAAAGGGACTACATTTCTTACTATACCAAAGAGTGGCTTCGAATATAATTAACTGATGCTCAACTAGACAACATAGTGGTTGAACAACAGAAATATCAAAGGGGTTGGGTTGTTGATGATTATGTGGATCATCCATAGAGTGATATGAATTGATATGAGACTCTATATGTTCTTCTAAATGGGGAATAATATTGGTAATCGAGTCAATGCTACCAGATGCACTAGGAGGGTTGGGGAGAATTACTTCTCCCTGACTCTCATAAATGGATGCCCCTTACTCAAACATTGAGTGGTAATGTAATGGTCACAAGGTAGATGTGGTTTGAATTCACGGGTTCAAGGTAAAGGTTGATGGAACTAATTGTCAACATGGGAGACCTAGTTCACATGTGTATCATTAGAAGGGTTGGGGAAATGACTAGTAGATGTGACATCTACTGATGTTGAGACTAAATTGTCCTCTAAAAAAGGCTTGAAAGAAGCACAAAAGGGAAATCCTAAAGAGTCTTAATATATCGATCCCATGGATGATGATAAGTATATAATAGGAGCTTAACTATCAGTCATCTCAACGTCAGGATGGGGAATCATGATGGTGGGTGTAGAAACCTCCTTCCTTGGAGAAGTAGTGGGGCCAAGACCCATATGTAGAGGGGAAGTTGAATCACTACAAGAAGAATATAAATCATGAAGAACTTGAATAATATCTAGAAATTCTTCGATATGGGGATAGTGATGGGAGTAATTTCCATACTTATCACACAAGGCACAAGGATTATTTATGCGTAAGTTTTTATTGTTCTTGGCAGGCTTAGGTAAGGTAATATGGACCTTGGGAATGTTAGGGTTAGGAAACGTAGCAGAGGAAAAATTCTAAATTTGAGGGAGTTTAGGAATATTATTGGTGGCATGCCCAAAAAGATCTCACAAAGCACATGGAGGACAGGAATTTGGAGGTTTAGGAGGGGTGGGAGTTGCTAAGGGTGCCTTGTCTTGTTTCCCTTTTTCTAGAATTTTCTCCTCTCACTAGATGATTTTGCAATAGGAGTGGATTCCTATAGAGGTTGTAGTGGAACTAAAGAAAAATATTGGGTGGTTACAACTGGGTGAACTAGAGTCAAAGTTGCATAAGGTTTGAGCTGGTTGGGATGAGTGTTTGCGAGAGAATTGATGTACCAGAGTAGAATCCCCAAGGTGATGTTAGTAAGACTCAATGTAGCCATTATAGGGGTAGAAAATATTCTTGGTGGTGGAACAAATATGGGTATATGAGAATAGGGATAGTGACCTGAAGGAACTGTTCATGGCTTGGAAATACCTAAAGGAATATTTCCTCACTAAAAAGGACTAGGAAAGATACTAGTAGGAGGAAACTCACCTGGAGGAATTGTACTTGAACGAAACATTTACTTTTGAGCAGGATAATGTGGAGGAGATGGCTTGTGAGAATACGTACCAAATCGCTTTCCTGGGGTCCATTATGCTTTAAGAATAAAAACACTCGAAGATCTAGGCTCAAAAGGAGTAGGAAGTGGGTAATATTAATCCCCAAGACGCATGGAATATTTATAGACTCTAGGGGAAATACTAGTAAATGAGGAAGTGGTTTGATTACCAGTCATCCATTAGATATTGGTTTGAGGGGAATTTTAAGACTAGGGGTCATAGTAAGTTAACTTATCGATAGTGATGACCTTTCCATTGTGAGGAAAGCACATCATGGGAATGATAGAGGATGTGACATATGACATGGCATATGTGTAACTACAAGCCATCAAGATGTTATAATCTAAAGTATCATCAATGACTTTGATATCATTCAAGATCGTCTTGCCATCAACAGTGACGGGGAAGTTGTGATATAAACGAAGGGGATGAGAGGGATGACCATCCCAAGCGCGAAGAGTAGTCGATGGTGATGGGTCATGGGAACCAATTTTATTCCAAACACTAGCACCCATCACGCATGTGGAGGTGCCTTCATCTATTATACACCTATCGACAATGACATTGTTTATGGAGACTAGTATTTGAAAGGAAATGGATGAAGGAAGCAGGGGATGTTGCACTTTATCAACATAAAATACAACCATACGATCGTTAAAGGGATCCACAGTGTCCAAATAAGAGAGTAGAGTTTTCCATTAGGATGTGGATGTCTGGAGGGCTTCCAACATTGAGATGGTAGTACAATATTATGCCAAGACATCTACTATACTATAGGTGTGGAAGAATTTAGAAGAGGCGAGATTTCCACATATTAGACCTTTGGTGATCTTGGTGTAGGCTTCAACCCTATATATAAATTATCTGCAAAAAAATCTTAAAAACAAAAAATAAACAATAGCAAGGGCATAAAACATAAAACAGATATACAGAGATATTTTCCCTTGGATCCCAAATCGGGACGACCAGCTTGATTTTTCATTATATTCCTGTTAGTGTTACAACAGATATATATATACATGTTGAAGCATACATAAACCCCAATCCATTAACCCTGGATTATAACGCAGCGGTAGTTCCCTTGACCGGATCTACAAAATTCTAAGGGCTGAAAACCATCGTGCCCCAAAACCATGTGCAAACCCATGCACAAAACAATGGGCGGGTCTGCCCACCAGAAAATAAGGCCCAAATTGTTTTTCCCAAGGCACTGCCGCCCCGCTGTGACCCCCCTGATACGCCTGACGCAACATACACGGGGTGCTATCATGCCCCCTGTGATCCCCCCATGTGTGACTAGTCATGGGAAGAATATAACACATACCCAACATTATCCCACTTGTTTTCTTTCCACAGGGGGCCACAGGAGAGCTGAGTCATTATCCCAGCTTTGCAACACCCATTGTTTCTCTACAGCAAGAGAACTTCCGAGTTCTCACAGACTTCGTCAATTCATCTACAACATTCTTCAAAGTGTACACCTTTACCAGAAACACCCTTTTAGCCTCAACCATATATCTCACAAAGTGATATTTAACATCAATGTTCTTTTTCTTTAAATGATAAGCAGGGTTCTTAGCCAAGAAAATTTCATTTTGGCTATCAAATTCTATCCTTATAGCTTGCTACACCAACCCCATACTTGAACAGATTCTTTGCAACCAAACTACTTCCTTGCTTGCATGAGTGGCTACCATGTATTCCACCTCTGTAGTTGAAAGAGCCACTACAAGTTGTCTTTTACTCATCCAACTGACTGCACCTCCAAATATTCTAAACATATACCCACTTGTAGATATTCTTTGGTCGAGATCTCCAGCCTATTCTACATCAAAAAAACTATGAATGCCAACACTCTTTCCAATCGTGGTCTTTCCTAGTAGCACAAGCCATAATCACTAGTGCCACAAAAATATCTGAAAACCTGCTTCATTGTTGTCCAATGCTCCTTCCCTGGGTTTGACATAAGCCTGCTCAATACTCCCACTGCATGTGCAATTTCTAGTCTAGTACAGACCATTGCATACATCAGGCTACCCACCACACTTGCATATGGAACACGAGACATATCCTCCTCTTCTTCTTATGTCTTGGGACACTGTTCAGCAGACAACTTTACACCTACAAGAATCATAACATTCACCAATTTACTATCCTGCATATTGAACCTCTACAATATAGTCTCAACATACTTGCTTTGGTTTAACTAGAGCTTCATCTTTGCCTGATCTCTCTTAATTTCCATGCCCAAAATATAGTTTGCAGCACCAAGATCCTTCATGTCGAATTTGGAGAATAGTTGGGTCTTCAAATATTGGATAGTTTCTTTGTCATTTCCAATCAACAACATATAATCCACATACAAGACAAAATAAATAACACAATCACCAATTAATTTAAAATAAACACAGTGATCCTCCTTACTTCTGGTGAAGCCAAGTACCTGTATATAGGTATCAAAATTTCTGATACGACATCCTTGGTGACTGTTTTAGCCCATGCAGAGACTTCTTTAACCTGCATACCAGTTATGTCTTCCCCTTCACCATAAAGCCTTCAGGTTGTTTCATGTAGATCTCCTCGTCCAGATCCCTGTGAAGAAATGTTGTCTTCACATCCATCTGTTCTACCTCAAAATCAAATGTAGCAGCAATAGATAAAAGTAATCTAATAGAAGTAACTTTCGCAACAAGAGAAAAAATATCATCAAAATCAATTCCAAACACCTAGGAATAACCTTTTGCTACCAACCTAGATTCGTATTTCTCCACCTTTCCTTCTACATTCATCTTCTTCTTAAACACCCATTTGCTCCTGATGGGCTTCCTTACAGCTGGCAACTCCACCAGATCCCATGCCTCATTTTTATGCAAGGATGCCATTTCATCAACCATGGCCTCCTTCAAGAGTTTTCCATCCTCTGATTCTACTGCCTCCCTGACAGTTCTGGGATCATCATCAGTTATAGTTAAAGAAAAATTTGAATAGAAATAAGATGGACTATACCTTTATGGTTGTATTCTTTCCCGAACTGATATTCTCACAAATGGAGTTTGTGGCTCTTCCTCTTATGAGTCTTCTTCTGTTGTAGAGTCTAATTCATCCTAATTTAGCTAAAACTCTATCTTCTCAGGTTATTTTGGTAGGACTTCATGTTTATCAACATCTTTCACCTCTCTAAACACCACATCTCGGTTGTACACAACCTTCCTTGTTTCTAGGTTCCAAATATTGTAACCCTTTAAACCATCCTTATACCTAATAAAGATGAAAATTTTAGATTTATTATCCAACTTGCTCCTTTTCTCCTTTGGAACATGTACATATGCATCACATCCAAAAAACCTCAGATGTGAAAGAAATGGTTTCTTACCAGTCCATACCTCATGTGGAGTCTTATCCTCCAACACTGATGAAGGTGATATGTTAACCAAGTAACATGCAGTCTCCATTGCCTTTGCCCAGAATTCTTGTCCTAACCCAATACCACTAAGCATGCTTCTTTCCTTTTCCATCAATGTTCTATTCATTATTTTTGCAACTCCATTTTCTTGAGGTGTGTATGGAGTATTCTTCTGTCGTGCTATACCACACTTCTTACAGAACTCTTTAAATTCCTTCTTGGAGAACTCCCCACCATTATATGTCCTCAGAACCTTTATCTTCTTCTTTGTCTAGTTTTCCACCAAAGCCTTAAATTCTTTAAATCTATCAGACTTCATATTTCTTCCTCAAGAAATATATCCATGTATTCCTTGAGAAGTCATCTATGAATGAAACATAGTACACAGACTTACCCAGTGATGGAACCAACACAGTTCCATACACATCACTGTGTACAAGCTCTAATATCTTGTTTGCCCTCTTAGCACCAGAAGGAAAACTCACCCAATTCTGCTTCCCATATACACAATGTTCACAGAAATTGAAATCCAGAGAGGTATTAGACATACCTTATACCATACCATTTCTATGCAGTACCCGAAGTTCCTTCTCTCCAATATGTCCAAGCCTTTGATGCCATAGCATGGTATTTTCTCCAGAGACCGCTAGGATTTTCGCTCCACTTTTGGGAACCACAGAACTATTACACCCATCAATAATAGTGTTGCCCTGAAGCTTGTATAGAGTTCCAATCTGAACTCCCCACATTAATACCATCGATCTACAAACCATCTTTCAGGTATCTTTCTTGAACACTGTTTTGACACCTACATCATCCATCTTGCTTATAGAAATCAAATTTCTGGCCAATGCAGGAATGTGCATAACACCAGGAAGTGTTCTAATCCTTCCACCTTGCAACTTCAACTTCCACGTCCAACGATTCTAGCCTTCCTATGATCCCCTAAGAAGACATAACCGCCATCATATTTCTCATACTCACAGAACCACTCCCTATGGGGAGTGAAGTGAAAGGATGCACCCG